>WNWU01000034.1:8000853-8049592 GCA_012654045.1 Ptyas mucosa
ATTAGATTAGATTAGATTAGATTAGATTAGATTAGATTAGATTAGATTAGATCAGTATATACTATCATGTAAAAGTAAAAAGCTGAGGTTTGATGTTACTATCTAATTCTACTGCACCAAAGGGAGTCGGAAGTCAACGCCTTTTCTTTCCTTTTTCCTTCTTTTCTACACTCTTCCTTTATCTTTTCCCTCCCTTATTTTTTCTTATTATTTGCTTTTGTAGTTTTGTATTTTATATTATAAACTAATAAAAAGGATAATACATAAACAAAATTCCATTGCTGAGTAAGACAGTTGTTAAATTACTTTTGCCCCATTTTACAATCTTTCTTGCCACAGTTGTCCAATGAATCACTGCAGTTATTAAGTTAGTAACACAAGTCTTGAGTGAATCTGACTTCCCCATTGACTTTGCTTGTCAGAAGATCACAGAAAATAATCACATGGCCTTATGACACTGCAGCCTTAATAAATATATGCCAAGTGTCTGTATTTTGTTCAAGTGACCATGGGGATGCTTCACCAGTCGTAAGTGTGAAAAATGGCCATAAGTCCTTTTCCTGTTGTAACTTCAAATGGTCACTAAACGAATGGTTTTAAGTCTAGGACTACCTATATACACATCAAGATGGCAGAAATCTAACTAAATCCACTTACTTCCCAATGGTGAGAAGGAAATTCAACAAATCATGAAGAGAGAAGGCAGATAGTTTATGTTAAAAATGTTTTTTTTAAAAAAAATCATATATTGGTAATATAATCAAGCCTGCTTAGCTTAATGGGGCATATGAGTAGGATGGGCAAGCCTTTCTACCTTACTCACAAAATGTTGCTTTGGTAGATTTATATGCAGTGGTGGGACTTGAATAACTTAACAACTGGTTCTCTGGCTGGGTAGATGTGGCCAGTTGGTCATGTGACTGGGTGGGTGACATCACTTATCACACCCAGCCCCGCCTCCCAGTCACTCACCTCAAAGGCAGAGGTAGGATTCAGCCGGTTAGGGCCCCGCCCCTGCCTGTTTTTCGGCCTGAACACAGCCTGAAAAATGGTCTGAAAATGGCCCGGAAAACAGGCCGGAAAACAGGCCGGAAAACAGGCCAAAAAACGAGCAGGGGCACGGCCAGCCAGTGGTGAGATTTGCCAGTTCACTGAACTGCACAGAATCTTAACTACCGGTTCGCCTGAACTGGCGCAAACTGGCGCAGCAGCCCATCTCTTTTTATATGTAATGTTTTAAGCTAGATAAAGGCAAAGAAATTCCCAAAGGAACAGGTTCAGGGCCAAGATGAAATGAATGGTGCTTTTTAAGCAAACTTGAAAATATTTCCAGTTTGGTGATGGACCAATAGCAAAACAGTTGGGAACTTTTTGTCCAGTAAGGGCAATAAGTATTTTCATATCTCTGAATTGGGTTTGTTACTCCATCATATAAATAATGGTGACAGTATCATAGCTTTTATTTAGTCACTACCTTCAAAAAAGAAAATCATTGCAAAAACTGGATAGAATAACCCTGACCTAATATTTCACAAATAGCATTGCTAATGTTGTTTCACACATAGAGCATGGGTACCTGTACACTTAGCATCTTGGCTTGCCCAAACGTTGAAATACAGAATTCAGGCTTTTGCTGAAACTAGCATTCACAATCTCTGCTGCAGAGATTCATGTCAGAGAGAAAGAGACCTGTGGGTCACCAGCATGAGAAGTACAATATTGAGTTGTACTTTTCTTCTGTAGTTTTCAAGGGTCACATTGCTAGGAAATGACAGGGTTTTTCTTGAAGCTGGATAAAGTTGCTTTTGTAGACCTCAATATTGAAAAAATCTTGGGATGATATTCTGTAGAAGACAAAATGGTAGGAGGATTGTGTTGAAAGATTACAGGAAGAATGAAATAATGGAGGACATTTGTTTAAATGTTTAGACCATGTGGGTCTTTGAATTGGGAATGAAAATGAATGAACAACTGTTGTAAGAGCTGTGGTGGCACAGTGATTAGAATGCAGTATTGCAGGCTGACTCTGCCCACTGCCAGGAGTTCAATTCTGACCGGCTCAAGGTTGACTCAGCCTTCCATCCTTCCATCCTTCCGAGGTCAGTAAAATGAGGACCCAGATTGTTGGGGGCAATATACTGACTCTGTAAACTGTTTAGAGAGGACTGTAAAGCACTATGAAGCAGTATATAAGTCTAAACGTTAGTATTAATTAATCATGCCAAAATATTTGTTTGTTTATTAAATTTATTTGCCACCCATCTTATGTTTAAGACAATTCTAAGTGGCTTACAACACACAAACATCTGAAAATTATAAATACAGAAACATTAACATTACAAAATTAAAACAAACTAAAGAACAAGAATTTGGAGGATGAAGTGGAGATGCCTTCTCTGTTAACCACCTACAGCCAACAACTTTTCTTTCAGGACTCCATGCCAACTAGCATAGCCAGGTTTTAAGGCTTTTCCTGAAGGCTAAAAGAGAGGGAACAAATCTTGCTTCCTGTGGCAACATGTTCCAAAGGGCAGGAACCATGGCTGAAAAGGTTCTTCTTCTGGATCCCACCAGACAAAATCTGTATCTGGGCTGTATCTGTATCTGGGCTGCATAAACAGAGGGATAGAATCAAGATAATGTGAAGTGTTAATACCACTTCATAATGCCTTGGTAAGGCCACACTTGGTATATTGCATTCAGTTTTGGTCGCCACAATGTAAAAAAGATGTTGAGACTCTAGAAAGTGCAGAGAAGAGTAACAAAGATGATTGGGGGACTGGAGGCTAAAACATATGAAGAACAGTTGCAGGAACTCGGCATGTCTAGTTTAATGCAAAGAAGGACTAGGGGAGACATGATAGCAGTGTTCCAATATCTCAGGGGCTGCCACAAAGAAGAGGGAGTCAAGCTATTCTCCAAAGCACCTGAGGGTAGAACAAGAAGCAATGGGTGGAAACTAATCAAGGAGAGAAGCAACTTAGAACTAAGGAGAAATTTCCTGACAGTTAGAACAATTAATCAGTGGAACTAACTTGCCTCCAGAAGTTGTGAATGCGCCAACACTGGAAGTTTTTAAGAAGATGTTGGATAACCATTTGTCTGAAGTGGTGTAGGGTTTCCTGCCTGGGCAGCGGGTTGGACTAGAAGACCTCTAAGGTCTCTTCCAACTCTGTTATTCTATTCTATTCTATTCTATTCTATTCTATTCTATTCTATTCTATTCTATTCTATTCTATTCTATTCTATTCTGTAGTAGGTCCTTTCTGCCAGCACAAGTGGGAAGCTCCAATACTATTGAGGAAAGACAGTTTTGGAGGTATCTTGGACTCATGCCATAAAGGGCTTCAAACATAACCAGCACCTTGAATTGCAAAATAAATGTTTATGTTAAGACACTTGAAGTTAAGTGGTAATTTGATCAAAATTTATCATTCTCTTCCAAGTCAAGTTTCACTACTGTACATGACTAATAGCAACAGAAACCACAAAGAAGCCAGTGTACTGATGCTGGTCAGAATCTACATATCAGCCTTTTTTTTCCCCTCTCCACAAAAGATGGGTTTGCATGGTGGATGATGCGAAACTTGTCACAACTGAATATTATATTGAACTTTTTCAGAATGACAGGAGCATCTGGCTAATTTTTGTTCTGCTTTCCATTAGCAGCTCAGAGCACCTCCTTGGAAAAAAAATGAAGCTTGTAAACCTGACAAGTTGGAAAAAGGTAGGTAAATGTAGCCTTCCCAATTGTGTTGTTAAATGTTATGCCTTCTGTAGAGCTACAGATTGTTCCCTGTGAGCAGGCAGACAGGTCCGTGATTTAATAATCTTTGTCTCAAGCAGAACATCAGATAGACGGAGTTATCATGCTTTGCAACCAACCTGCAGCCAATCTTCCAGAAATTAAGGCCATGAAAAAGCCAGAGGAAAACCATTCCATTTTGATTACTTATGGTTGATAAAGCTGGTACAAAATTGTTTTCATATTTTTACAGTATAAAGATAAAAATAAATAACTTGGCTTTAACCAAAGCTTCTCCTACAACCATTGAGCATTGCAAAGAAAATATATACCTCGGCTAAGATCTACTGTATATAATATAACCTTCAGTCCAAGTAAAGTTGGTTTTTATGAATGAGAGGATTGGCTTGCAGAAAATGATGATTATCTAAAATAATTATTTTCATTCATTTGCTAATTATGCATTAGTCAGATCTTGTCTCTGTTGTTAAAACCTTCTAAATATTTGCAAATGTGGCAGATCTTCCTGGAAATAATTTTGCATGCTATAAATGATTTCTACATAAAAATATAATTTTAGAAAATTTTAACTACTCTTAATAGAAACTATTTTTTAGCCGAATAGTTTAACTGGGAAAACACACATTTACTTTTTTAATAGAAAGATTTTTTTCTGTAGCTGGAAAATAACAAAATAATTCATAGAACTGCTTTCTAAAGCTTTTGATGCTTAGTTTACTGTAGTTCGATTTAGTTTGGTTTATTACAGTCACAGGCCAGAATAATTTAAGAAGTCAGATAATAATAAAAGCGATACATGATGGAATCAAGCAGGATCTAGGTAAAATAGCACACCAAAATAGACATAATTTTAACATGAATAAAATAATTAGGTTCACCCTACTTGAAGTTGTCATTTGCATTCCATCATGATCGGTGTACAAAATGTTTCTCTACTATCTGAAATTTTCGCTTTTGATCAGCTAGTAGAAGGTTGAGGTAGGTCACTCACAATTTGGGGTAGGCATCATGTTTGGGCTTTGGGATAATGTTTTGCTATTTCAGAATCACAAGGTTGAGATGGATGTTGTATTAAAATCTAGGAAGGAAGGAAGCCATCCAGAATGTCTCTGTAATAAAGGCAGTACAGCCATCCATGGACCGCATTTTTTATTTCCTCCTCACCACATGAACAGCGATGATGCTTTTTAGAAAAATTGCAAACCATTCCCTCCAAAAAAGCAGATGGAAGGGCGTTACAATGAGCCAATAGAAGAGCTCTTCTGATATTTTTGGATGCAGTGTCAAACAAGTTATGGGCAGGAGCAACACTTCTGTCTGGTCTCAGTAGGGTGACATAAGCTTGGCTGAAAATATTTTGTAGGTCAATATCTCTGTCATGTTGCTTGAAGAACGATTTGGCCTGTTCAGAATCAATGCATTAGATTTCGAATGATAATTTGCTGATAAGCTGAACAAGGCTAAGCCTTTATTGAAAAACCAGTAGCCGTTGTTATACGGTATTTCAGCAGAGAGGATACCATTGTACTTTCTACTGAAAAGCAAGTATCTCAGCTGTGAAATGGAAAGTCGGTATCTTTCACTGAAGAGCTACTTAAACATCTGAACAACACAAATGCTTGTTCAGGAAATGGCTGATTTGCTTTCATTTTGAATGAAGTAACAATCCAGGGGTGGGTTCTAAAAATTTTTACTACTGGTTCTATGGGCTTATTTTGTGGGTGTAGCTTGATGGTCATGTGACAAATATTTAGGATTTAGCAGAGGTACTGGTCTACCAGGCTTTTAACTGCTTGCAGAGCTGTACCGGCCTACTCATTTGTTTTTGGAGGCACTGGTCTACCCATTTATTTTTGCAGGCACTGATCTACTCATGTATTTTTGCAGGCACTGATCTACTCATGTATTTTTGCAGGCACTGGTCTACTCATTTGTTTTCTTTTAACACTGATCAGCTGTAGGGCAGCCCTTTGAAGCCCTATGGCAAGAATTTAAACAGTTTTTTTTCCCTCCTGCCATCAGCTGGGACTCAGGAGGCAGCAATAGATTGGGGGTGGGGCCAAATAAAAGGTAAGAATAACGCGGGGTGGGGGGGGGCAGGGGGTGGGGGGATGCGGGGGGCAGGAAGGGCAAAACCAGTTCGGTGACATCATATCGTCATCGCTACCTGCTCGGGAGAACCGGACCGAACCGGGAGGTACCCACCACTGTAACAATCATGTTTTCCATAGCGCTGCCCAGTCAATTCATCTTTGGGCTTTCGCTGTCTGCTTGTCAAAGACTGAGCGTGGTGTTTCTTTAAATCTTTTGACCACGCCTCCTTTCTCCTCAGGACTCCCAGATATTTCGCTCAGTCTTGCTGTTAGGACTGTTTTTGATCTGCTCTGGCAGTTATTGATTCACTTTAGTTAGAATTTAGGTTTTGTTATTTGTTTTCCTCCTCGGATTTTATTAGTGGAGCCGAAGATTCTGAAGGGTCAGCTTGTGGCTGCAGCTGTTCCCTGCTGCTCGTGGTGGGTGAGTGTTTCTGGGGCTCCAGAACCTCCCCACCCCTCTACATCCAGTCAGCAGCAATAGAGCCTGACCCGGCCGGGCAGCTCTTAACGGCTTGAGCCGCTTATTAGCCGCCGGCGAGCACACTGGTCACCGGTGCGCCGGGAGAACCGCGGCCGCCATTTTGGGCTCCGGTTAGTGAGGGCGGCTCTGGAGTCACTGCTCCTTTGGGAGGCAAACTCCAATGTATTCTAAGCCTTTGGAAAGGCTTTTTGAAGTGTAACTGCTCTTTGAACCAGTTCAGAGCTGCTGGGTGCTGAGGAAAATAACGGACTCTTGTAGCCAGCGATTAGAGTTGCTTGAGACTGCGAAATTCCAGTGCACCATTTTTCACGCCATTTTCAATGGTCGAAAGACAGTTTGGAGCGCTGTGTGGAGATTGATCCCCTCAGACGCTTACCCTTGTAGCCTTGGTCTCAGTATTACTGACTGTGCCAAACATCATACTAATCTGTTTAAAGTTGAATTGTTATGTGGTCCCTGGTTATAGGGATTGTCTGAAAGGGAGTTTCCTTCATTCCTTTTATCGTTGCCTTGCTACCCTGACTGTCTGGCCCACATCCAGGCATTTTGACATGGCAGACCAGGAATTCTCCTCAGATCCTGACCAGCCTTAGACTCCTCCTAGAGCAAAAAAGACCTCCAAGTCAAGGTCAAAAACTGTGGTTCTTCCTCTCAGTAAGGAACAGGGGGTAGTTTCATCTAAGCATGGCACAGCGGACAGGGATGCCCTTAGAAGGCATAATGCCCTGGAGAAGCAATGTGAAAAGGCTCAAAAGAGAGCACAATCATGTGTAGCTCCTGCCTCTCCGATTTCGGAGGAGGAGAAGGCTTTGCCTCAGCCAAACCTTGACCAGGATTACTCTGTTTCAGAGTTACCCTCACAAAAGGTGCCGGATAGTGGGCAAGAAGCCCATAGAGGACTGTTGTCTCCCCAATTCAAGGGTAGACCCCCACCTGAGTCTACATTTACCCTGATGGCAGCAGGCCTTTGAATGGGGGAGGGACAGACTTTGTCTCAACCTTTTAATTTTCAAATGCTTCTCACTAATGCTTTGGCCCAGGCCTTGGCTTCAGGCTTTTCTCAGCAGATGCAGATGCCATCCACATCAGCTGCATGCCAGTTTCATTCGGCACAACCTATTTCTCGTCCACCTCCGGTCGCACAACAGGAATCACTCAATGGTGAGGATTCATGGCAGCACGAGGTGGAACCTGACGATCCGGAATTTTCAGAGGACGAGGGTGCAACACCAGATAAGCCAGCGTTCACTACACTGTTCCGACCTTCTGTGTTTAAAACGTTGTGTAAGGCCAAATTGGCGACAAATATGGGTTCTTTTACAACTCCATCAGATCAGGATGCAAAAAAAAAAAAAAACCCCAAAATGAGCTATTTGCTGTGCCAACCCAGGATCAG
This sequence comes from Ptyas mucosa, assembly GCA_012654045.1. Taxonomy (NCBI): domain Eukaryota; kingdom Metazoa; phylum Chordata; class Lepidosauria; order Squamata; family Colubridae; genus Ptyas; species Ptyas mucosa. The sequence continues at coordinate 8,008,593 of WNWU01000034.1, forward strand.
GACTTTGTTCTCTGTCCGGAATTATTTTCCGAAGTAATTAAGAAACAGTGGGAACACCCAGGGTCCTTCTCAGCACCCTTGAGCCATGATAAAAAGAGTGTTGACCCTAGTTTAGAGGGGTTATTGAGGCTTCCCTCTGTCGATTCCCCAGTGGTTAACCTGACTTCAAGTACAGTGTTATCTAATGATATAGTGGACATACTAAGGTCAGAGGACAAGAAGGCAGAGGTTGCCTTCCGCAGGACCCACCAGGCAGCTGCCTGGGCAGTGAAAACCGCCACTTCGGCATCGTTTTTTACCTGGGCCAATCTTATTTGGTTGAAGCAATTAAGAGATCAACTTCCTCCTGACAATTTAAGGCTTCAACAGGATATTAATAAGATGGTGGCAGCCGCCGAGTATTCGGTGGACGCTTCTTTAGACGCAGCCAAGTTTGCAGCTAGGGCTATGGCATCTTCGGTTACTTCCTGTAGACTACTTTGGCTACGCCCTTGGTGAGCTGAATTAAAATCAAAATGGAAGTTAGCATCAGCTCCCTTTAAGGGTTCTGATCTATTCGGGGCAACCTTAGACCCTATCTTAGTTGAAGGGAAGGATAAACACAAGGTGCTACCAGTGTCTTATCGTAGACCAGAATGCCGTTTTACACCATACCCACAGAGACAGCCCTTTCGTTCTGATCCCGGACCCAGCGGGTCCTTCTCTAATAGAACTTACAGTCAAAGCTGGAACAGGTACTCCGACAGGCAGTCATTTAGAGACAGCGGCAGACACCAGCCTCCAGCCAGGAGACTGTTCCACGGTACTGGTTCCAGGCCTTTCAAGCGAGGGAAGTGACTTCCCCCCTCAGTCTCCCATTGGCGGCTGTCTCAACCAATTTGTCCACTAGTGGGAGGCTTCAACATCAGAACGTTGGATTCTTCAGACTGTGTCCCATGGTCTTACGCTGGAGTTCAGGGCCCGGGCCCCCGACCGTTTCATTCCTTGTCCTCTTCCCAGGCAGACAGATGGTATTAGAGATACAACATCTACTGGACATTGGTGTGATAGAACCTGTACCGGCTGGACAGGAAAGGTCGGGGGTTTATTCAGTACTGTTTCTTGTCCCCAAGCCTTCAGGGGATTGGAGGGGCATTTTGAATCTAAAATTTGTCAACAAATTCCTTCAATTCAAGAAGTTCAAGATGCATTCCCTCAGAACTATTCTAGAGTATGTCAGGGAGGGTGACTGGATGATGTCCCTGGACCTGCAGGAGGCATACTTGCATGTGCCCATCCACCTGGACCATTGCAGGTTTCTGAGATTTGCACATGTAGGCAGACACTTCCAATACTGGGCCATGCCGTTCTGGCTGTCCTCAGCGCCACGAGCTTTTACAAAGCTACTTGCAGCTGTGGCGGCCACAGTCAGGAGGATTCCTATAAGGATCCTTTGCTATCTAGACAATATACTGCTTCTCTCTCATTCCCACCAACAGGCTATTCAAGACCTGGAGATGGTGTGCTACGTACTCACTCTTTATGGATTCTCCATCAATCACGCAAAGAGTCATCTTCAACCGACCACTTATATAACTCACCTCGGAGTGTTGATTGATTCATGCATGGGACAGGTTTTCCTGTCAGTAGAGAGACAGCAGGACATTCGGGACTTGGTCTGCATGGTTCTAGACCAGAGGCAGGTAACCTTTCTCAGATTGTTGCAATTGCTCGGCAAGTTTATTTCTTGTATTTCAGTAGTTCCCTGGGCACGCAGGCATGCGAGACAGCTGCAGTGGTTCCTCCTCCTGGCTCAGAGATCAGGCCGTAGTAGGTCTATCACCAGGACAGACTTGCCTGCCAAGGTACGTACATCCCTCCGTTGGTGGAGTTCTGGGGCCATCAGCAAGGAGTGCATGTTCCAGGATCCTGAAAGGATTGTTGTCACATCGGACGTGAGTCTGGTGGGCTGGGGGGCTCACCTGGATCATCTAGTAGTTCAAGGACAGTGGTCCCCATCAGAGGCCAAGAATCCTATCAATTGGCTGGAACTGAGGGCTGTCTGTCGGGCCCTTCGTCACTTCCAGGACAGACTACTACACAACCATGTCCTGGTTTTGACGGACAACATGGCCGCAAAGGCCCACATAAACCGCGAGGGGGGGCACTCACTCTCAATTGCTGATGATGGAGACCGACAGACTGATGAGCTGGGCAGAGACTCATGTCCTCTCCCTGAGAGCGGAGCATATATCAGGGGCCTCGAACGTTCGAGCCGACTGGCTCAGTCGGACTCAGCTAGACTCATCCGAGTAGATGCTCCACAGGGACTTGTTCAAAGGCATCGTGAGGAGGTTCGGCCAATGGGAGGTCAACCTCTTTGCCCAACCAGAGAATGCCCAGCTCCCAAAGTTCATTTTGAGGTTCCCGTGCCAGGGTGCAGTGGACTACAATGCCCTTCGCTGTTGTTGGCCACAAGGGCTCCTTTATGCCTTTCCCTATCGCCCCTTCATACCAAGGGTGAGGAAATTAGTAGCAGAACAAGCAGAGATCCTGCTCCTCTTGATCTTGGCTCCTCATTGGCCAAGACGTTCTTGGTTCGCTGACCTGGTGGATCTCTCGGTGTTTCCTCCCTGGGAAATACCGCAGGATCAGATCTCTCTCAGCCAGGGGGCCGTGCAACATCCAGACCCCCTTTGGCTACACCTAATCGTGTGGCACTTGAAAAAGCAATGTGCCAGGGAAAGTTATCCATACCATCCAGGCTGCCAGGCGGCCTTCCACTACAAGAATCTAGGAGGCGTCTTGGCGAGCGTTCTGCTCTTGGTGCCATCTGCACCATGTCAACCCTTCGACTGCCACAATTACTGACATTTTGATTTTCTTACAGGACGGTTTTGACAAGGGCTTGGCCCCCGCTACCTTGAGGAGGCAGGTTGCAGCGTTATCAACGGTCCTGTCCAAGAACACTTCTCACCCACTAACTCTCAATCCCAGGGTTAAGGGGTTTTTAAGGGGTGCAAGGAACATCAGGCCTCCTACGGTCCATAGGTACCCCTCTTGGGACTTGTCATTGGTCTTACAAGCCTTGCGATAACCCCGTTTGAGCCACTGGCATCGATCAACCTGAGACTTCTCTCCTTTAAGGTGGCATTTCTCCTGGCGATCACCTCGGCCAGGAGGGTGTCTGAGCTGGCTGCCCTATCCATTCGCCAAGATTTATGTATATTTAGACCTAACACAGTCACTCTCCGACTAGACCCTTCTTTCCTACCGAAAATAATCTCCAGGTTTCACAGGGCCCAGGAGATTATTTTACCTGACTTTTGTCCTTCCCCCAAGAATAGGTTGGAGGTACAGTGGCATACACTTGATGTGAGGCGAGTGCTGCGGAGATATATCTCACGGACGGCCTCGTTCCGTAAAACCGAGGCACTCTTGGTGTCTTTCCACCCTGCATCAATGGGTAAGAAGGTCTCTTCTAGAACTGTAGCAGGATGGATTAAAGCCTGCATCTCCTTGGCGTATACCTCCAGAGGAAGATCAGTTCCAGGTAAAGTGTGGGCTCATTATACGAGAAGCGCAGCAACATCAGCAGCTTGGTCCACTCAGGTTTCTGCGTTAGACATCAGCAGCCACATGGACTTCCTTGATGCCATTTGTCAAACATTACAAGTTGGACAGATTTGCGTCAGCTGAGGCGTCCTTCGGGCGTCGAGTTTTACAGAGGGTTTATTCTGACTCACATGGCGAGACCAGTCAGCCTCCCTCCCTTTGAACTCTGAGGCTTGGGTATATCCCAAAGATGAATTGACTGGGCAGCGCTATGGAAAACGGATGTTGCTTACCTGAACTTCCCTTTTCGTAGCGCTGCCAGTCAATTCATCCCACCCTTTCAGTTGCCTGGTTCGGCCAGGAGGATTGTTTGTGTTTTTTTCTCAGGACATGTTGGAGACTGCAGTCTTCGCGAAATACCTGGGAGTCCTGAGGAGAAAGGAGGCGTGGTCAAAAGATTTAAAGAAACACCATGCTCAGTCTTTGACAAGCAGACAGCGAAAGCCCAAAGATGAATTGACTGGCAGCGCTACGAAAAGGGACGTTCAGGTAAGCAACGTCCATTTCTGAGCACTGCCATTACTCAGAATGCTTACATGTTGTATCTTTAGCTACTCGTGAATAGAATAGAATAACAGAATAACAGAGTTGGAAGGGACCTTGGAGGTCTTTTAGTCCAACCCCCTGCTTAGGCAAGAAACCCTACACCACTTCAGACAAATGGTTATCCAACATCTTCTTAAAAACTTCCAGTGTTGGAGTATTCACAACTTCTGGAGGCAAGTTGTTCCACTGATTAATTGTTCTAACTGTCAGGAAATTTCTCCTTAGTTCTAAGTTGCTTCTCTCCTTGATTAGTTTCCACCCATTGCTTTTTGTCCTGCTCTCAGGAGCTTTGAGAATAGCTTGACTCCTCTTCTTTGTGACAGACAACCAAGGCAGAATTGAGAAAATTCTCCCTATTCTACCTATTCCAATAGTATTTGTGTGGGTGTGGGTGTGTACTCAAAATTGTCATCATAGCATTGTCACCAAAGTCCATGCCTCTTTTTACCGGTGGGATTTCATTAAAATGTTGTAATTACCGCTGTGGAAGCCACTGGCCTATTCTAAACAAAGTCGGGATTATTATTTTTTTAGTGTTTTTAAATTTTCTCCTATTGCAGTGTAGGAAAACAAATTCATATCAACTGAACTTTCAGTCTTAATATTTCCCCTAGCTGAGACATTGTAGAGCTGGTTTAAGAGGCCCCACAGAGCCTCTCAGAGGATCCTTTTCCAGATTTCAGACATTGGTATTTAAAGTATCCAGAAATGTAACTGGAGGTTGAAAGAGAATCTGGAAAGGGAATCCAATAGTGAATTTCTCTTCCAAGATTGGAGTCTAGTATCCAAGCTTTGAGAAGAAATCTGAAGACTCCTGAAAATCATATGGCCTCAAATACTTGCAAATATGTATTTAGTAAACCTGGTTTTAAACTAAGGTTTTTCAGTAGCAGTTATCTGAAGTAGTTCTGGAATATGATTTGTAAATAATCTGTTCCAGATTCAGTGAGTTGAGGTTTTCTGATCTGATTCTTTTACTGCATCTACAGCAAGGTTCAGAAGAATAGTTTTATGGTTCTGATTTTTAGCAAAATAAATAAATACAAAATAGTAAGAATGAATACTGAACAAATTTGACATGAGAAACAGTAGCTGATTGGTTGAAGATACACAGAAGGATAGTGGAGGAAGGCAAAGAATGACCTATATATTCTTACATATTTATGTCATTATTTATAGGTAGTTCTCAGCTAACGACTGGAAGTTACAATAGACCCCCCCCAAACTCTTATGACCCAGTTCCAGAGTTCTGATGGTGGCAACCCCTACCTCAAGTTTAAGTGGTCATATTTTGGGAGCTTGGCAACTGGTTAACTTTTACAGCTGGTTGCAGCATTTTGCAGTCAGGTGATTGCAATTTACAATGTTTTTTTCTTAGTTCCTGGCCTTTTCAGCTGGTTTCTAGCAAAAACCACTCACAGGATTGAGTGGATTTGCCTAACGACCACGTCGCTCATTTAACCACCACAAAAATAGTCATAAAATTGAGTTAATTATGTGGGCGCCTTGATTTACAGCCATCATGGTTTACAATGGAAATTCCAAACATCATTATTTATTAGTTTGATTTATTAGTTTGATTTATATGCCGCCCTTCTCCGGAGACTCAGGGCAGCTTACAATGCTTTTAAGCAATAGCCTTCATACTTTTGTATATACCTGCTTAGTAGGGCTTTTGGCCTCCCCTAAGCAGTGTTCTATTTTGTACAAAGTCAGCTTATTGCCCCCACAAACCGGCCATAAGTCAAGGACTACCTATAGGAACAAGTCACAATATCATCACATCATTGTGCCATCTGCATTATTACATCACTGTACAACTATCATTTTCATGTAATTGCGGCTTGCTACAGATACTTATTACCACTGTAGCCTCTTATTATGCTGAAGTTGTAATGCTGCAGGAAACTATCAATACCTGACACCAGACCATATAATTGGCATCTGTAAAAAGTCTCAGATTGTAATATAAATCATGACATCATCACAATTACATAATCTGCATCTTTTGTGTGAATGTATGTCATACCACTAGCAACTCTTTGATCCCGCTACAAACACCTATGCCTGAGATGTTAAATAGCATTTGCAAGTAGTATAGATTATATGAAAATGGAATGATTAAATGAGTTTTTTGACTTTTCCTATTTTATTCCCTGATCTGCAAATTGAGGCTCCTAAACTTTCAACTTCCATTTCCTCTTCTCATATCATTTTCTTCTCCAGATTGCCATTTTTAATCTCACTGATTTATGGCTTTGCTTTACTTCTCTCCTTATGTCATCACAATGTGTTGCAAACCACCAAGGATCTCACTTTATTGAATAATATAAGAAGACCCAAGCTGGATCAGACATTTATTGAGTCCATGATCTCACAGTTTTTGACCAGATGCCTTAGAGAAGCCCACAAATATGGTATGGCTACAACTGTAACTAACATAGAGAAATTTATCTCTGCAACTGTTGGAAGTAATATATAGCCATTATAATATCCATAAACATCTTTCATGATTTGTCTAATCTCCACTAAAGTTGGCAGTCATCATTGTCTCTTGTGATCAAGCATTTGCCATGTTAAAGAAGAATTCTGTTTCTATAATTATACTCCTTTCCTGTCAGTTCCACCAGGTAGACCAGACCAAGAACCAACTGTACTGGAAGGTTGTTCTATTTTTATGGAGAATGGGTATAATAACAAAAATTTGAAAGTCTGCTTGTGTTGTGCTTCCTCCTTGTCCCCTTCTTATGCTCATGTGAATTAGGGAGGTATATGGCCACTTTTGTATACTTTCTGCTTACTTGGGATTTCAGCGATGTTTCTCTAATTTTTGCTTTGGTAACAGAGCTGGCCTATATCTATCAAGGTTATTTTCCTTAATTTTCTACACTTAATTTTAAGCTAAAAATCCCTAAACATAGGGGCTCATAGGGAAGTTGCTCATTTTCCTCTTTAGGTAGAAGTAAAGGTTCCCCTTACACATATGTGTTAGTCGTTCCCGACTCTAGGGGGTGGTGCTCATCTCTGTTTCAAAGCCAAAGAGCCAGCGCTGTCCGAAGATGTCTCCATGGTCATATGGCTGGCATGACTAAATGCCAAAGGTGCATGGAACAGTTACCTTCCCTCCAAAGGTGGTCCCTATTTTTCTACTTGCATTTTTTACGTGCTTTTGAACTGCTAGGTTGGCAGAAGCTGGGACAAGTAACAGGAGCTCACCCCATTACGCGGCACTAGGGATTCGAACCGCTGAACTGCCAACTTTTCGATCAACAAGCTCAGCATCTTAGTCACTGAGCCACCGTGTCCCTCTATTTTCCTCTTTAGTGATTTCATAATATGGATTTGTTCCTTCTCTGGCCACTCACAACTTAAAATTAATGAAGCTAAGATTTCCTGTTTCAAACTGGACTACTTTACTTTCATTTTCAATGAATCGTGTTATTCCTCATCCACCCTTTGCCACTGTTTGGAAAATAGGTAAAAAAGGGAAATTGTATAAGTGACATTTAGATAATTGTCACCTGAAGCTTTTACTTTATCCCTGAATCGTGTCATCTCTACCACCAGCACCATAATTCTACTTCAAATAGCGGAGAGGACAGTGTATCATGATATTTGTTCTATTTAATATCAGCTGATGGATTTAAAGCAGCTTTGGACTACCAAACAGCAATCCTACACACAGATCAATCCTTTTGCTCATTTTACTTCTGCTTTAACAACAACAACAACAAAAAAAACCTATAACAATTTATTTTCCACTCTAATTTAATTATATTTTGTATAAAGAAACTCTGACTAGATAACTCTTGCGCTAGTTTGTGCTTCCATGAAATTCTGATAATTTTTTCAATTATCTACTATGCATTAAACAACTCATTCTTCATACATCTTGCACACTACATCAGAGAAATCATGTCGTCCCTCAACACATTTCTTCAATCCTAATAATTAAAAAAGAAAGATACTAAAGCTAAAGCATTCCTCTTATTTCTTCATCCTTTAAAAACAAACAAACAAACAGAAAGTCCCTTTGTAAAGCTAATAGACTGACAACAACAATAGGAATTAAAACGGAAGATAAAAACAGGATCCCAAATGTTATAACAAAAAGAAAAGGAAGAGAAGGGGAGGGGAGGGGAGGGGAGGAAGGGAAGGAGGGAGGGAGGGAGGGAGGGAGGAAGGTGTATAAAGTTTAACATGTGAATCGTTCATTCGGTACTAGCCAGTTGTTTAAACGCATCCTTTTAGTACCGTGTAGTGGCAATACCATCACCAGCCACAGGTGCAGTGGGCATCATTTATAAATACCGGTTCCAGTTCACTAGGAAAGCGTATTTAGAAAGTCTGATTCAGTCCTTTGGAAATCAAGTTTTCTAAAATATTGGAGAGCTTCTTTTAACCAGTGTAAATGTTATCATGGTACATGATGATGTTAATGATGAGCTCTTACATTTCGATATTGCCCTTTGATAAATGTTTAAAGCCATCTGTTACCATAAAACAAAATGCAAACAATAAAACAGTAATAAAGGCCTCTATGACCATCATGAGCAAAATGTCAGAGGATACTCCCAGTGAAGAGATTTGATTTCAGCAACATTCTCTCTCTTACGTGACATTTTCCTACATTCCGATTAAAATATGACTTAAAAGCCCATGGAGAAAGGGCATTTTAATTCATTCACAGAAAAACACTGATAAGACCAGATGAGACTTAGGTGTGAAGTTTCAGTGCAGTTAATGCTCTGAACAAAAGGGACCATGAATCAGAGGTGGGTTTCAGCAGGTTCTGACCAGTTCTGGAGAACCGGTAGTGGAAATTTTGAGTAGTTCAGAGAACCGTTAGTAAAAATTCTGACTGGCCCCGCCCGCATCTATTCTCTGCCTCTCAAGTCCCAGCTGATCAGGAGGAAATGGGGATTTTGCAGTATCCTTCCCCTGGAATGGGGTGCGATTGGAGATTTTACAGTATCCTTCCCCTGCCATGCCCACCAAGCCACGCCCACCAAGCCATGCCACGCCCACCAAGCCATGCTCAAAGAACCACTAGTAAAAAAATTTGAAACCCACCACCGCCATGAATGTATAGATATTTCTAACCCCATTTTACAGGTAGTCCTCGATTTACAACAATTCGCTTAGTGACCAAAGTTACAACGGCACTGGACTTATGACCATTTTTCACACTTATGACCATTGCGGAATCCCCTGGTCATGTGACTTACATTTGGATGCTTGACAACTGACTCCCATTTATGACAGTTGCAGTGTCCTGGGGTCATGCTTTTGCAACCTTCTGACAAGCAAAATCAACAGGGAAGCCACTTAACAACCGTGTTAAGTAATATAACAACTGCAGTGATTCACTTAACAAATGTGGCAAGAAAAGTCGTAAAATGGGACAAAACTCGCATAACAAATTCCTCACTTAGCAACATGAATTTTGGACTCGATTGTGGTCGTAAGTTGAGGACTACCTGTATATACACTTTATTTTTAGTGTCATGAAGAAAGAGCATCACACAGACACTTTGTTGCTGCTGTGCATTATGCTTTGCAAAGGCACTGAAGTAGATGCTGAGATTTTAATTTCTCTGGACATATGAATGTAGTATTTGGTAATTTCAGACTTTTTGTAGCAATTTTGTCATTCTTTATGCCCTCCTTCTGACCTCACCTTGAATCTCACACACACACGCACGCACACACAAACACACACACACACTACATATTTAACATCCAGCTGCCTGCAATTACTGTAAGTTCGAATCTCACCAGGCTCAAGGTTGACTCAGCCTTCCATCCTTTCTAAGGTGGGTAAAATGAGGACCCAGTTTGTGGGGGCAATAAGCTGACTTTGTATAAAATATACAAAAGTATGAAGGCTATTGCTTAATGCATTGTAAACCGCCCTGAGTCTCCGGAGAAGGGCGGCATATAAATAAGAATTAAAAAATTAAAAAATTAAAAAAAAATATACAATGTGAATTACTACTGATTTGATTGTGTAGGGACTTCCTGGTAAAATCTGGGGTCTGACAAGAATAGTAATTATGTGCACTGAGTTGTCAGATTGCTCTTACAGTTCTAGACTAAATTCAAAATTAAGATGCAAAAAGAGGTGCTAGCTGAGTCTTACCTTTGCATTAAGTCTAGTTTAGTTCCCCATTGCATATCAGTATGTGGTTACGTTCAAGAGACTTTTCCTTCTTTTTATTTGTCCTTATGCATGGTGTCAACAGAGTCGCCCTATTGATGAGATGGGTGGCATGTAAATTTGATAAATAAATAAGTAAATAAAAGAGTAAACAAACAAACAAACAAACAAATAAATAAAATCACAACATCTCCTTTTCCCTGTGCTTCATTTTAATTCTTCCCAATCCCCTTTCATGCAGTATTATTCCAAAGCTATTAAAATCATGTCTACACCAAGCTAATAAGCCACCTGGAGAGCCAGAAAGATGAGAGGCACCAAGAAACATTATCCCAGGGTTCTTTTAAACCAGGTATCAGCTTTAAATTGCAAACATATACATGAGTAACTATTCCAAGAAAAGATAAAAAGCATAACTAAGCATGTTTATATCCTTATTTATGCATACAAATCAGTGGTGAAATGTAAAATTTGTTGCTACAGGTTCTGTGGGTGTGGCTTGGTGGGGTGGTCATGTGACTGGGTGGGCATGGCCAACTTTTTTTTTTTAATTTTTTAAAGCATTTTTTACTACCGGTTCGGGCAAATAGGGAGTAAAAAAATGCTTTGAAAAAGTTAAAAAGGTTCCCATGATCACAGTTGTGCCGCGCAATCATTGGAATCTTTTTTTTTCTTTTTAAAAGCATTTTTTACTACCTATTTGCCAGAACCGGTAGTAAAAAAAATGCTTTTAAAAAGTAAAAAAAAAAGGTTCTGACAATCATGCGGCACAGCTGTGATCGTCGGATCCTTTTTTAAAACATTTTTTACTACCTATATGCAGGAACAATCAACTGTTCCGCGTGATCCTCGGAACCTTTTTTTTCCTTTTTTAAAGCATTTTTTTACTACCGGTTCCAGTGAATAGGTAGTAAAAAATGCTTTAAAAAAGTAAAGAAAAGGTTCCTGCCCGATCATCAGAACCTTTTTTTTAACCTTTTGAAAGCATTTTTTTACTACTGGTTCATCCAAACTGATAGTTGTTATTACTACCGGTTTACCCGAACCGGAGCGAACCGCTAGCATTTCACCCCTGATACAAATATATTACTTTTCCAGACCATTTTGTGCTCCCATTCAGGCTGGGCCAACATAGGTTTTCTAATAAAACCCTGTAAAGCATTTGAGACCTAAATGTCATCTGTACAGCTGAATCACCCATGATTGTTAGACAAGAGAGAGACATGTGCTTAGGTTAAATAAAGGATTTGCTGAATTAGATGAAGAAATTTGCTGAAAATGGGAAACCTCAGGACAGCCAAAATAAGTGTGAGAACCAATTCTTTTTGCTGCGTAAGAGAGGATATTGAGAGTGTGATGTGTCTAAAATATGTAAGTGTCTTTTATTGTTCGGTTAAAAGATGCTGACTTGTATTTTTACTAGTTGCTCATGGATTTTGCTTAAATAACATATGTGCTCCACTGTCAATTGACAGTCACAGGAAGCAGGACAAAGAGATAGGCTGCCTCCCTCCCTTGCAAGGTAAAACAATAAACCTTCATATCAACACAATACTGTTCCTAGACAATTTTTAACTGAATTACTGAACTAGAGCTATAAATCCTCATAGAAAAGGCTTTCACTAATCTGATGACATGAATCAAATTAATTTGAAGTAAAGAATGCTTGTTCTCCCAGTTTGGGGTGAGATGAATGGATGTGTTTGCTATTTTTGTTTTCTGGCTGTATTATATATCTGGATCCCTTCCTGTCTTTTTAAATGTTAATATTTGTAAACTGCATGGAGTTGGTTGGAGTTAGTGTCCAAATTGAAATATACATTTGGTAGAGGCCAGGGGTGGGTTCTAAAATGTGTTACTACCGGTTCTGTGGGCATGGCTTATTTTGTGGGCGTGGCTTGATAGTCATGTGACAATTATTTAGGATTTAGCAGAGGTACTGGTCTACCAGGCTTTTAACTGCTTGCAGAGCTGTACCGATCTACCCATTTATTTTTGCAGGCACTGGTCTACCCATTTATTTTTGCAGGCACTGGTCTACTCATTTGTTTTCTTTTACCACTGATCAGCTGTAGGGCAGCCCTTTGAAGCCCCACGGCAAGAGTTTAAACAGTTTTTTTCCCTCTAGCCATCAGCTGGGACTCAGGAGGCAGCAATAGACTGGGGGTGGGGCCAAATAAAAGGTAAGAATAACGCAGGGTGGTGGTGGGGTGTGGGGGGGTGAGGTGGGCGGGGGGCAGGGGGGGCAGAACCGGTTCAGTAATGTCATATCGTCACTGCTACCAGCTTGGGAGAACCGGGCCAAACTGGGAGGAACCCACCACTGGTAGAGGCTCTAATTTCATTTTAACTTTATGGTGGTTACTGTTTATGATAAAGTTTCATAGATAATTCCAGAAATCCAGAAAAGCAACAGTCTATTTCACGGGTGTCAAACTCAGCGCATCACGTTGCTGTCATTTGACATTTCACGATGTTTTCCCATTCGTGGAGCTGGGGTGGGCATGGCTTGCGCATGACGCATCCAGCCTGCGGGCCACCAGTTTGAACACCTCTGGTCTATTTCAAGTAGATTTCAAGTTCAAGAAGACAACACTAAAATCTGTATTGAATTTTGGAAGGAAGATGAGGGAAAACAATGTCACATTTAGTCATATCCATTAAATCCATGTATGTAATTCAGTTTTTTCCAGCAGATTGTTTTTTAGCCCTGTCTTTTGTCCAAGGTAAAAACCTATTCCTATTTGAATCTATTGGAAGTGCCTTTATTCATGCTACCATTAAAAGTGCAGTCACCTGAAGAGTTCCACTATAGAATTTGCAATTATACCATGTTAAACAGAGGTCATGTAAAAAAGAATATTGGATATTTAAAATTGGAATCTTACAGTGACCTACAACTTGGCTCCAAGAGCAATCAGTGCCTTAAGCTACTCTCCTTGGCCTATTATGGAAAAATGTTATTTGGGATAATAAAATTCATTTTAGCCATGCTTCCAAAACATGCAATACTTATACCAAATAGAGAAAAAATCAGAATATTTGTGGAACAGTGGGAGTAGTTTATTTTTTAAAAAAAAACAGAGGAATTGATTTAATATACAGTAAAACCAATAATTCTGATCCAAATCTGTTGTGTAGCTATTCATATAGCTCTATGCCCACTCAGATCAAACTACCCACCTTTGTGTGTTTCTGGGCAAATATCCATATGTTCAAATAGATAATATTAACCCTACAGAATTCTGAACTACAGCTCAAGTACTAAAAGTTTATGGATTATGGGAGCGACGGGTGTTCTGTCCCCGTCCTCCACACGCACAAACCCACACAGACAGTCGAGGGTTAAATAATTGGCACACACAAACGGTCCTTTATCAGAGGCTTGGCAGCTCTACAGGAACCGGCTGCCAAGTTCTTTACTATAACAAGCAGGGGTTGTTCCTCCACCAGATAACAAATGCAATACACACCAGCTGGGAAAAAACAGTCCAATTCACAATCCTTCAGCAGACTGAGGCTTTGCACCAAAGAAGCTTGCAAGAATTAACTTTGTCCATCACAGAATCTAAACGGCCACCCCCCTCCTTTATATAGCCTGTGGGGTGTGGTCCAGTGACTCAGCTTAATCCCTGGCACGCCTCCTCCTCTGCTGTGATCGTTTAGCACACCGATGCTGACGTGGGTCCAGCCACAACTTATCTCCCTCATCACTCTCCGACCGATCGGAGACACCTGGCTCCTGGCCAATCTCCTCTCCTTCGGCCGAAACCTGAGGAATTGTCAGAGAGGAGGGGCCGGGGGAGGGAGGCCTGGCCGGCTCCTCTCCTTCATGTTCGGCGCCTTCTTCCTCCGATACGATGGGCTCGGGGGTCGGAGCCACAACAACGGGATGCTCCCATGTGACGCCTCTCCTGCGCGAGCTGCATTGGCTCCTGGTGGACTTCCGAATGCGCTTCAAGGTGTTGGTGACCACCTTTAAAGCGCTCCATGGCTTAGGGCCAGGGTATTTACTGGACCGCCTTCTGCCACCAATTGCCTCCCACCGGCCAGTTCGCTCCCACAGAGAGGGCCTCCTCAGGGTGCCGTCAGCCAGACAATGTCGGCTGGTGACCCCCCGGGGGAGAGCCTTCTCTGTGGCGGCACCTACCCTATGGAATGATCTACCCCCAGAGATACGAGTGATCCCAGACCTCTGGACTTTTCGTCGGGCCCTAAAAACCTACTTTTTTCAGTTAGCCGGGGTGGCCTGATCCTTTAATTGGTTTTAGTGTTTGATATTGATTGATTTTAATTGACATGTTTTAAATTTTGGGCCAAATTGTATTTAAATTATTTTAAAATGATTTTAACTTTTGTATTATGTTTTTTACCTGGCTGTTCACTGCCCTGAGTCCGCTAGGAGAAGGGTGGTATAAAAGTTCAATAAATAATAATAATAATAAAAAGTGGTTCCAATAGAAGAGAATGCCTGTAGCTCAGGGTTGAACAGTTGAATCCTGGCACTCTCTGAGCATAGTTGTTAATGACAGATTTTTATTACTCAGCTAGGTGATATCATTTGTGCTAGGGAGTGTGGGGTTTGTTTATATATAGTAGCTTGTCCTGTCAGGATTGGCAGGGGCATGATTTTCTCTTTAACAGTTCCTTGCTTAGACTTTTGTTTTCTGTTTTCTGTTTGATTGTTTGAGTTAGGGTTAGATTTGGCTTTGGCTTGATCTAGGACAGTGATGGCTAACCTTTTCTGGACCGAGTGCCCAAAGCGTGTACGCCCGAACTCCCCATGTGCGCCCCCCCATGCATGCCCCCACCCCCTGCACATGCATGGCAGAGACCCAATGAACAACTGGCTGGTGGCAAGGGCATGCGCATGCATGGCAGAGCTGAACTGGGGCAACGGCTAGTGTGCCCACAGAGAGGACACTGTGTGCCACCTGTGGCACGTGTGCCGTAGGTTCACCATCACAGATCTAGGATGTTCAAAGTTTCCCAGTTGAAAGTATGATTGAGCCTGCTCATTTATTGTGGGATTAAGGAATTTAACAACAACCTGGAACGCTAGAAAAAGAGACAGACCACCCGTATAACATCTCCCAACAAAATGAATGCACATTCAACTTTATCAAAAGGTGCCAGACCACTCAAACCACTATAGAACAATGAACGCAATCCATGAAAAGGCTAACACTGCCATACATCAAAAAATCTCAGAAACAACTAAGTAACTAGCATCTGCATTTGCATTGTCCTCATGCAAAAGCGACATACAGGTTAAGACGCCGCAGTTCAAATAGAAGATCGCTAAACAGATTGGCTTCGGTTTGACAAAGGAATAAGACAAGACTATACTCTTCCCTTATTTATTCAATTTATATGCAGATTACACATTGAAGGGAGCTGTATTGAAAGAAGATGGGTGTGGTTTTAAAACTGGAGGAAGAAACATCAATAAACTGGACTATGTTGATGACAGTACTCTACTAATAATTGAAATAATCTCAGAAACAACTAAGTAACTAGTAGAGACATGTGGCATCATCCTAGCAAACCACAAACCACTAAAGCCTAGAAAAAACAATTTAAGTAAACCAAAAGACGTAGGTAACCCAAGAAGTTAGGGTAACCTGATTATCAAACAACCAAGCTCAGAGATCACCAAGGACTCCACTAAAAGTGGTCTCAGACATGGGAGTCTAGCCCAGGATGGATCAATTTTCAATGTATATTGAAGTGTTGCCTAATCCCATAGTGGCACCTGTATCAGAAACAATGAGATGTGAGGTGAGAAAACATACAGCAGCTGAGTCATGAGACAAAGTGAAATTATATATTTGGATGCTCAATAAATGTATTACTTTGCAGAAGCTGTAGGCAGACAGCTATGAGAGCAAGATATTAGAAGAGGCCTGGTAGTGCCTTTTCTCCCTAACAAATGTTATTAAGAGGCCCACACTTTTGAGAGTTATAGCTGCTAGTTGAAATAGAAGCTGATGTGCTTTTCCAGATTTTTAATGTTATTTTGGGAAACACATGAAAACCCGTAGCAAAACTAGAACATTCTGTGACTCAAGTTCTGTTGATATGGAGCTAAATAATAGTGACTTCATAAGAGTGATTTCACAGTTCTACTCAGCAATTGGACAGGAGCAAGTAATAGTGATATGATCACATTAATCCAAGTAAATTTATCCATCAGCTCAACCTAACATACTTCAGTGGAGGCAGTCTACACGTTCACCTATAAATAACTGGGATAATGTCATGCATGATAATACTGTGTGGCACTTGTAAAATGACAGGATAGTCATAGGATGGACCATCAAATAATTCACATCAGGACATGTTTGTTATGCTATTCTAAGAATGCATCCTGGTAACTGTTTCTGATCCTTGCTGTGCTTCCTTTGAACAAAAGTTGTAGGACAGAGTCGAAGTCAAAAAAGATGGAGCCCCATTCTGCTCAGTGACAGAGAGTGATTTAATAACTAGTGCCATTCAGCGTTTGGTCAAGTATCCAAGCTAATTTGCAAGATAGCAGAATAACTTGTTTGCTTGCTGGCTCTGGCAGGAACATACGAAATATTAACAAAAGGGGTCAAAATGTGGCATTTCAGATTCTTACTCTGAGAAAAACTTTTTTCTTCCCTCTCATATTTATCATTGTATTTGCCTTACAAATGGCCCAGGAGAAAGGAGAAAATGTTGATGGCTCCATTTTGATTCTCTAGATGCTTAACCAGCAGGGATACCTATAGCTGATGATAAATGTCTGAAACCTTGAATTACTTGTAAAAATAATAAAGGCAGGGTACAAATAAATAAATAAATAAAACTAGGCAAAATAGATGCATCGTGAGGTAAAACTTTTTCAAGCATGAGTCAAATGGGTTAACTTATAGACTGTCAGGACCCATTATCCCATGGGAATGAAATTTTGGGAAGTTAGTGGTATAGCCTTTATTGTCATTGTACACCATATATACAATGAAATTGGTCAAGTTCTTGCTATTTCAGTGCTGTTGTCTTGTTGCTGTTCAGTGCTACCACTCTGCTGCTGCATTCACATGATCTTCATTTATTATGTTCCCTGACACCTTCCAACACATCAATGGAGAAAGTCAGCGGGGATGAAAATGGTCATCCAGTTCCAGTGACCATGGATGACAGCAAGAGTGTGGTGGAGGGTTTGGACTTGCAATTTCCTTCCTGGAAGTCCATGGGGAACCTTGCAGAGAAGAGTGCAAGTTCCTTGGCTAAAGAAATATATCCGAAAGGATGACCCAATGGGTCATGGGTTGTTTCTATTTAAAAATCATCTCTTTCATAGAAAAATGCCTGTCACTTTTTTGGCCCATGTTTATCATTGCATTGATAATCTCCCATGTCATTTAGGAACCCCCTTTATTAGATTCTTGCAATAATCCTGTGAGGTTAGTTCAGAACTAAACATGGGAGAAGGAACCCAATACCACTCCCTACTTAGGCATTCATCTCAAGCTGAGCATTGACTCTACCCATTGTTGGATGAGAGAATTGAATGCTTAATGGATATTCATTTCAACCTCAGTTGTGGAACATTACTTCCAGTCCACAAATCTATGAAGTCACCAAACCACAAACATTTAAACGATTAGTAGTTTGCTAAATGCATCAGAATAGTTTTCTGGACCCAGTGACCAATAGATTGGAAAAGGTCAACCAAAATACCAGTACCAAAGGCAATTTAACAAACTTTGCGCACTATAGTAAAATATTCTGATTTCACATGCTAGCAATATAATGCTTAGGATTTTCTGATGCAGATTACAGCCCTACATGGAAAGGCCACAGGTTCAAATTACTTTTTAAACAAGGTTGAGAAACACAAGAGATAACTGATAAAACTGAAACTTACCAAAAGATGTCAGCGTGTGTTTCATTGATTATAGAAAGACTTTTGCCTGTGTCAGTCATGTCAAGCTGTGAAATGTGCTGAGAAAAATAGGAATTTCAGAACATCTCATTGTCCTCATGCAAAAGCAACATACAGATTAAGAAGCCACAGTACAAACAGAACATAGCTAAACAGATTGGCTTCAGTTTGACAAAGGCGTAAGCCAAGACTATACTCTTCCCTTATTTATTCAATTTATATGCAGACTTACATTGAAGGGAGCTGTATTGAAAGAAGATGGGTGTGGTTTTAAAACTGGAGGAAGAAACATCAATAAACTGGACAATGTTGATGACAGTACTCTAATAATTGAAATAATCTGCAAGCTATAGTAATGGAAGTCAAGGAACACAGTGAAAAATAGTGAAAAAATATGATTAAGTTTAAAATAGAAATAAGATCAAACTAATGACTACAGGTACAGCAACCATTTTAAGATTTGAGAGAGGAGATATTGAAGGTTGACTATGAGCAGTAAAGGAACCAGGAGTAAAAAAATATATTACAGATGAGCAGCTGGTAGTGTAAGAATGAACATCAGATCCTGCGATAAATCTATACCTATAACAATCAGCATCATGCAAGAAATAGTTTTCACTGTGGCATTCTATGGAGGTGAAAATTGGACTTCACAGAAACAGGTTAGAAAGTATATTGACACTTCAGAAATTTAGTGTTGGAGGTAGTTTCTGAGTATGGATAGTCACTAAAGGAAACAAATCAGGGGTGAAATCCAGCAGGTTCTGACAGGTTCTGGAGAATTGAGAGTGGAAATTTTGAGCAGTTTAGAGAACCGGTAGCAAAAATTTTTAGTAGTTCGGAGAACCAGCAAATACCACCTCTGGCTGATCCCAGAGTGGGGTGGGAATGGAGATTTTGCAATATCCTTCCCCTAAAGTGGGGTGGGAATGGAGATTTTGCAGTATCCTTCCCCTGCCATGCCCACCAAGCCACACCACGCCCACCAAGCCACACCCACAGAACTGGTAGTAAAAAAAATTTGGATTTCACCACTGAAACAAATGGATAATTGAACAAATCAACCCAGAAACTGAAGCACAAAAAACAAGCTCAAATTATTACACTTTAGACAGTTTATGTAAAGACAGAACTTTCTGGAGAAGTCTATGATGCTGGGAAATGGGGAAGCAAAAAAAGAGGACAGCTAGCAACAAGATGGAGAGTCTTAGTTACAATGGTTATGGATGCACTATTAGAAGATGTGCATATTCTTAGATTAGGGAAAGATTGTCATGGAAAGTGGTCACTAAGCAGTGGTGAAATCCAAATTTCTTTACTACCAGTTCTGTCGGTGTGGCTTGGTGGGCGTGGTTTGGCTTGGTGGGCATGGCAGGGGAAGGATACTGCAAAATCACCATTCCCACCCCCACTCCAGGGGAAGGATACTGCAAAATCACCATTATGTCCCCACTCCTGGGGGAAGGATATTGCAAAATCTCCATTCCCACCCCACTCTGGGGTCAGCCAGAGGTGTTATTTGCCGGTTCTCTGAACTACTCAAAATTTCCGCTACCGGTTCTCCAGAACTTGTCAGAACCTGCTGGATTTCACCCGTCACTAAGAGTAAACAGCAATATAATGGCACCTAATCATCAATCAATCAATGTGTTGACATGAATATCTGAATACGGCTTGTATTTGAGAATTTAAATTAATCATAAATTGAATCCTATAAACACTTCTGCTAAAGAGAGGAAGTTGTTCAATCTACCCTGTTGAAAGACTCACCAAATACCCCAGTATGGCTTCCATGAAAAAAGTGCCTGGCTTTTTTTGGACAGGTGGGCCTTTCTGAAGTATTGAGAACTGCTGGGCTCTACACAAAGAATAATATGCTGTGGACAACATAAAATTAATATTTCTTTTGAATTGAATTCAACTCTTGCTGGCTACACGGACAGATCATGTTGTTTTCTTGGCAACAACACAGAAGTGGTTTTGCTACTGCCGTCTTCCAAGAATTCGTTTGTTCATTTTCCCAGTCCAATCCTAAACTTAGTGTTTAGATTCTGAAACTGGAAAGAGTCCCACAGAATGTGGGAAGTAAACAATATTGATTAACTCATGGAAAGAAATGAAAAAGACATATGTAGGAAAGATATGTGTGTCTGCTAGCTATTGTGAGAATTTCTACACCAGGATAGTTGCCAGTGATGTGTCTGCTCATGGTAGACCAGCTCCAGTAGGTGAATGTCCATAGGTCAAGTGACCAAGCCTGCTTTTAGTGAATGTCTTCTCATGCACCTTGATTTTATACTCTTAAGGCTAAAAGAACATTCTCTCAGAAAATGCTCTCAAAGGCAAACCTTCATTCTAGCAAAGTTCAGGAAGCCTTTAAAAAAGTCTCAAACCTTGTTAACACTGAAAGGTGTTGGGGGAAAGCAAATATCCAGATTCGCTTGACAATTAGATGGACAGCAGAGATGGTATTCAGCAGGTTCTGATCAGTTCTGGAGAACTGGTAGCAGAAATTTTAAGGAGTTCAGAGAACTGGTAAATACCACCTCTGACTATCTATCAGGACCTCCTGAGTCCCAGCTGATTGGGAGAAATGGGGATTTTGCAGTAACCTTCCCCTGGAGTGGGGAGGGAATGGAGATTTTACAGTATCCTTTCCTTGGAGTGGAATGGGAATGGAGATTTTACAGTATCCTTCCCCTGCCATGCCCACCAAGCCACGCCCACAGGATGGGCAGTAAAAATATTTGAATCCCACCACTGATGGACAGCATATAAGCTTAATAAATAAGTAAGTCTTACTCCAATGGAGTAAAATCAGCTGGTTTTTTGCTCAGAGACAAAACAGTATCTACATTTATGGCTGAATGGAAACTCCTTATAGACTTTTTGAATAAATTGGGGGAGGGGGTTTACTTATGATTGGCAGTTTGGATGATTAGGAAAAAATGGATAACCATAGATAAAACTTTGTAACTGTATTTCTATTTCCAGATAAGGATAGAAGAGGTTTCTCTTTTCTGGTTTTTTTCCCCTTTCTTTCTTTCTGCATCCGTTGTTTCTTCTTTCTTTTCCTTTTTTCTTTTCTGCTTTTTTTCCTTTTTATTAGTCTCTGTTAGTTTTTATGTTCATTGTAAAACTTTTAATAAAACATTATTTAAAAAATAATTATAGTGAGTTGGTTCACATAAAATGCAATCAAAATTACTATAAATCAAAGCTAGCTGCATGGCAATTAGCCTAGTATATTTTAGTCAACTGAGGATTGGTTCCAGCCGAACTATTAATTCTTTCCCTTCTCATACACTCCAAGTTTCCTGGCATTCATCTTTTTTCTCCAGGTGGTGTCCCATCTGAGGACTTAACTATTTTTTTTTTCAAGATCAGCAAACAAGGTCAGCTCAAGAGACTACCTGCTGTAACTATGAAGTTCATAATCAGTGACAAAACATTGATTAACCAGAATGTGACCTGCCATCCCTCATTTCTCCAGGTCCAAAGATGAGATTTTTGAAAGAAAGCACCGGCTAGCTGCCAGCCATCATTTTATATTTTCAAAGAAACCTGGGTAGCCATCTGGAGCCCAGAGGCATTCTGAGAAATCAAGAGAATGCTAAAGCTTGGCGTTTTGTTTTATAACCTGCTAACATCCCTCCACCCCCCTCTCTCCAAACACAGTTCAAAACAAAAACAAAACAATATTTTTAATGTAGAAAGTCAAAGAGGGCAAAGAGCCTGTCAAACACCAGGAAAAGTTTCTGGAACCCCTCTGCAAGAAAAGTCTTTGAGGTCTGGATTTTTTTTTTTAAAAAAAAAAGTCTTTTGTTGGAAATTTGCCAAGTCTTTTGATATGTGTGTTGGAAGAAATATCCTTCTGGGTTCAGCTCCAAGTGGGGAAAAAGACACTGGAAACATGGAGACTGCTTGGAAAGATTATTTATTTATTTATGTATTTATGTATTTATTTATTTATCTATTTATCTATTTATCTATCTATCTATCTATCTATCTATTTATTTACTTACTTACTTATTTATTTATTTATTATACACCCCTTCTCCTACTGGACTCAGGGCAGTGCACAGCCAAGTAAAAAACATACCAATACAAAATTTAATAGAAATTTAAAAGAATTATACACTTTGGCCGAAAATGTTTAAGATCTTCCAATTAAAACCCATTATACAGTTAAAAGTCTAATATTTCAAAAAAAGAGGGGGGGTTACGCCAGCCCTGCTTGTTGGAAAAGAAAAGTTTTTAGGGCATGGTGAAAGGCCCGGAGATCTGATATCCTTCGAATCTCTGGGGGCAAGTCATTCCAGAGGGCAGGTGCTGCCACAGAGAAGGCCCTCCCCCTGGGAGTCGCCAGCCAACACTACCTGGCTGACGGCACCCGGAGGAGTCCCTCTCTGTGGGAGCGTACTGGCCGGTGGGAGGCTATTGGTGGCAGAAGGCGGTCCCGCAAATACCCAGGTCTGATGCCATGGAGCGCTTTAAAGGTGGCAACTAACACCTTGAAGTGCACCCGGAAGTCTATCAGGAGCCAATGCAGCTCACGCAGGAGAGGTGTCACATGGGAGCGCCCCGTCGCTCCCATAATCCCCCGTGTGGCTGCATTCTGCACCATTTGGAGCCTCCAGGTGCACCTCAAGGGGAGCCCCATGTAGAGAGCATTACAGTAGTCCAGGTGGGAGGTGACGAGTGCCTGAGTGACTGTGCGTAAGGAGTCCCAATCCAGAAAGGGATGCAACTGGCGAACCTGATAAAAAGCCCCCCTGGCCAGGGCCATCATATGCTCTTCTAAAGACAGCTGTGCATCCAGGACACCCAAGTTGTGAGCCCTCTCCGTGGGGGCCAATAACTTGCCCCCAATAGCCAGCGATGGCACCAGCTGACTATATCGGGACGCCGGAAGCCACAGCCACTCGGTCTTGGAAGGGTTGAGTTGGAGCCTGTTATTCCCTATCCAGATCCAGACGGCCTCCAAGCACTGGGACATTGTTGGGATGGCCTAGGGTGGAAATGTACAGCTGAGTATCATCAGCATACTGATGGAATTCCACCCCAAAGCCACGGATGATCTCGCCCAGTGGCTTCACATAAATGTTGAACAGAAGGGGCAAGAGGACCAATCCCTGCAGCACCCCACACACAAGGCACCTCGGGGTCGACCTCTGCCCCCCTGCCAACACCGACTGCATCCAGTCGGAGAGATAGGAAGAGAACCACCATAAAACAGTGACCCCCACTCCCAACCCCTCCAACCGGTGCAGCATGATACCATGGTCGATGGTATCAAAAGCTGCTGAGAGATCTAATAGGACCAGGATAGAAGAGCAACCCCTATACCGAGCCCTCCAGAGATCATCCTCCAACGCGACCAATGCCATTTCCGTGCTGTGCCCAAGCTAGAAGCCAGACTGGTGCAGGTCCAGATAGACAGCTTCATCCAGGTACCTGGGAAGCTGTCGCACCACCACACTCTCAACAACCTTTGCCACGAAGGGAAGGTTGGAGACCGGACGATAATTAGCCAGAACAGCCGGATCCAGGGCAGGCTTCTTGAGGAGGGGCCTCACCACCGCCTCTTTCAAGGCGAGTGGCAAGACACTCTCACCCAAGGAAGCGTTGATAATCCCCTGGAGCCAGCCTCGTATAACTTCCCGGGAGGCCAGTACCATCCAGGAGGGACATGGGTCCAATAAGCATGTGGTCGCGTTCAGTTTAATGGTGGACAGGATCACATGGCTTGAGTTCCTGGACAGAAAAGGGGCGAGACGCAGTGAGTCCCCAGGTTTTATGCTCTCTCTGGCTTTGAACTTCCTGAGGCCCTGAAAGAGTATCCTGATTGGTTGTCAGATTTCCAGGAGTTGGGGGTCTTAGCTAGCTTTGCTGGCTGATGTAATCTTCCCAGGTGCCATATGGTGAGTTTCTGTCCTAGATGGGTCCTATTGCAGATGGTCCTTGACAAAGGATTGAGTTTCTGCCTCTGGCCCATTAACAAAGGTGGGGGGGGAGGCAAGAAGCTGCTTTGTCTTTAAAACATGTTTCTCCATTTCTCATCCAGGGAAATATAATATTCTGCCTTTTTAACATTTCCTAAAATATTTCATTCTTCCAGGAAAGCGGTGGGTGCTAACTTCCTACATGTGTGTGTGCTATTATGTATACTCTTGTGCATAACATTAGAGTCATAATTTTTTTTCCAATCCTAAAGTCACACTTGCTTATGAAACCCTCAACACACCCTGTCCCCAAACCCTCGTCGTTTTTTAAGCAGAGGTGGGTTTTCCTTGCTCCATGTTTTGGAACCAGAAGCTTAATTTTTCTTCAGACTTTACCTAATACAAGATGGGAAAGAAAATAAATTATATTCCCATCCCCAAGGAGAAAATGGTCACAGAAAATGGGCTGTGGGTGAGCTTTTCCGCATGCAGATTATTTAAAAACAAAGCAAGGGATTGTGTCATCCTATTGTCTTTCATTATACAGCTGTATTTCTGGTAATGTACAGTCTCCAAAGCAAAACATTATGAGGATGAGATTGGCAGCAGCCAGACAGCAAGTAGATGAAGCAGTGGTGGGATTCAAGTAATTTAACAACCGGTTCTCTGCCCTAATGATTTCTTCCAACAACCAGTTTGCCAAACTGCTCAGAAAGTTAACAACTGGTTCTCCCGAAGTGGTGCAAACTGGCTGAATCCCACCACTGAGATGAAGCGATATCTTTAAAAACAGGCACACACACACACAGCTGCATTAGCGGCCTGCTCACACTTACAACAGTAGCAGCAATTCAAGAACATAACCAAAGGAATTCTAAAGAAACTATAAATACAGTGACACAGTGGCTGAAAATCACCTTCCACAGGTAAGGAAAATATTTGGTGAATTAGTAATCCAGGTGAAACCCAGTATTAACTCAGTAACTTACAGGCTGCATAAAGGTAAATCAGGTAAAGGTTGAAAAAACATGCTGTGGGAGGGAGAGCTTTGTAGCCAAAATCAGGCTCACTAAACCACTTTAAACCATGCAAACAACAGTAGTGTACACCAGCACAGCATTGGCGGTTTGCTAACAGCCCTGAACAAAGGCAGAACCGCAATTTATATACCTTTGTCCGACTACGTTTCAAAGGCAACCAAAGAAAAAGGCAGACACAGTGTAAATTGCACCATAACCTTGGAATTTTTTTAGATAAACACTTCTCAATGTCCTTCTTATTGTTGTAATTTATCTCTTCCTACCAGATTAATATGCTAACTATATTATCCAGGAGGATGGCCAGAGAATAAAACCAGTTTGATTTCCTGGCCACTGGTTCCTGTCTAATCCCTCCTGCCTCAGAGTCAATTCAGCTTGCATTGAATGATTTCTTACAAGAGCATTTTAAGCATTTCATGTATATGGGAGTGGGGGCATCACATGAGTTAAGGTAGTGAATGCAGTTCACATGAATGGAGGGGGTACCTTTTACCACCAAATCCACCTGATTTCCCCTCCCATGAAAACATGCAAAATGGTGGAGGGGTGTCTCTCTATTCTCCTTGTTTTTTATTCTTGCCCCATTGGCGGCTGCTACTTCAGCCAAGCATAAACTTCCTCCATTTCCTCCCCACACAGGTACTCTGCAAACTTGGCCTGCCTCCTGCCTGCTACTTGCAGGACCAGAAGAAGAGAGGAATCTACAGGCTGTGCTTCAGAGATTCCTGAAACTGCTTGATTGCTTTGCAAATCTCATACCATCGAATGGTTTGCATTTGCTCCAAGATTTCACCAGGTTTTTAGTTCTTCGGGTGCAGAATGCAAACAACGTGAGTGTTATAGCGTGGGAATAACGAGAGGCACAAGCAAGCCAGTGACAACAGCTCTTTAATATCGGGTGAGACTTCAGCAAAAACTCAGGGCAGCAGCCCTCCTTATATACACTTCAAGTAATAACGGTCAACCAATCACAGAACCCCAAACATTTGAAACTCCCGCTCAAATTAGATATATACATAACACTCCTCCATTCCCAGAAGGCACTTACACTACTTATTTACATATTTACACACAAAGTCTCGCAGGTGACCAGGGCATGTTCTCGCTTGGGTCGACCTGTGCAGTTCAGTTGTTGAGGAGGCATCGAGCCGGTCGGAGGGACCTTTTGTCTCTCTCGGCTCCGCCAATGGAACCTCCTGGATTTCTTCGGAGGCGTGGTTTTCTCTGACTGGGAGTGTCGGCTCTTCAGGGCAACGCTGGAGCCAGGATTTGTCAGATAAGTATTCCCGCCTGTTCGGGCTTGAGGTAGCTGTTTTGGAGAAACTGTTAAAGTCAGGTTCAAACTTTTTTGGATTTTCCCAGACCTCGCTAGCTATCTGCTTCCTTAGCTGTTCTATGTGTCGTTTCCAGATCCCACCTTCGTCGCCAATGTTATAGTGCGGGAATAACGAGAGGCACAAGCAAGCCAGTGACAACAGCTCTTTAATACCTGGTGAGACTTCAGCAAAAACTCAGGGCAGCAGCCCTCCTTATATACACTTCAAGTAATAACGGTCAACCAATCACAGAACCCCAAACATTTGAAACTCCCGCTCAAATGAGATATATACATAACACCGAGATTGGAGCTTGTCTTCACACTTGTAACACCGAAAAATGGGACTTTATTGAATTTCTGTCATCTAGAAGCTACAGCTTCACAGCCAGTGGCTAGAGTTGTGTCAGATAGACTAACTTTTCAGACACTGGAGTTGTGCATTCCGCATGGCTCAGTTAATATGTTGCTTGGTTTGAAGGACACAGCTTTCATTGGACTCAAGCAGCCTGCAGGCCACCACTAACTTGACAGGTGTCCAAAAATCTACCAAAAGAATCGATAACTCTGAGTCAGGTATCAGCCAGAGGTATGATGAAGGGTAGGCTTTAGGAAGATTATGCAATAGGCAACTCACTATTGGTAGTTGAGGCTTTGCCCTGGGGAATTGTAAGACATGGAACCAAAGATTTTCAGCCAGCTAACAAGTGCAATAGGCATGCAGTGTAAGGTACAAAAATGTTTTACCTGAATTTGAGCACGCACACGCACAATATTAAGAAATTCTATTACATTCATTACTGTTGTTATGATGCTGGTGACAATGATAACTCTAAGAACTTTTTAAAAAAAGAAAGTTAAAAAAAAAGGAAAACTGGGGGACTCAAAGATGCTTTTTCAAAAGGCAACTGGACTGGTTTTTTTTCCTGAGGAAGAAGAAAAAGACATTTCACTTCTCACCCAAGAGAAGCTTCATAGGTTCTGGCAGGACTGAGAATCTCCACAGACATGAAAGCTAGCGGAGTTAAGGCAGATGCTGACATCAGTTTGTGACAGGTAGAGGATGGTATCAGGGGGCAACTTGCTCACAGGTTAAGCTAAGCCTGCTCCTCTTCATCCAGACGCTTATAGCTTCTTGCCCCTGGGACAAGAATTTGATGGCAAATTCTGACAAATCTGACTACCCTGTTTCCCCCAAAATAAGACATCCCCTGATAATAAGCCCAGTCAGGCTTTTGAGCACATGGCAATAAGGCCAAGCACTTATTTCAGGATTGAAAAAAATATAAGACAGGGTCTTATTTTCAGGGAAACATGGTACCAGATGAATTACGTCAGCCAGAGGCCTCATGTACTAGAGATACTGAGCAGAATAAGAGAAAGTATTAGGCTCTGTGGTACATAATTTTTTTTATTTGATTTATATGCCGCCCTTCTCCGGAGACTCAGGGCGGCTTACAATGCGCTGAGCAATAGCCTTCATACTTTTGTATATTTATGCAAAGTCAGCTTATTGCCCCCACAAACTGGGTCCTCAATTTACCTACCTTAGAAAGGATGGAAGGGTGAGTCAACCTTGAGCCTTGGTGAGATTCGAACCTGCAATAATTGTAGGCAGCTGATGTTAATAACAGGGTGCTTTAGACCACTGTACTATCCAAGGCTCTTGAGAACTTCCTGGTTTCACATGTTCTGCTTGAAGAGCCATGGAAGCTGTGGCAAGGAAAGCCTTCACACAAACTCCAATTTCACAGACTCAGAAGGTTTTGGTTAGCTGCTGAACTTTCAGCTACTTTGATGAACTAAGTACAGGAAAATACTAAAAAACTGTGAAGATAAAAAAAAGGGGGGGGGGGAGAGATGCTGTACACCAACCTATCAAGGCATTCCCTGAAATAAATCAGCACTTTCTCAAAGTGAAAACTATGTTTAAAAATCCCTGTAAAATAAAACTACTGAATCAATAGGTGGAAAAGGTTAGGTTGTCATAAGTACATTATAGGACACAGCACAGAGGCAAAAGGAATTGAAGAGGCAGAAATGGTTTTTTTAAAAATGTATAAACCTTTCACTTGGGATGGGAGAGCCTACACTGACAGGCTTATGTTGCATGCATAACAATGAGATGGTTTGGCTATTAAATACTGGAGATCAGAGCTCATTTTTTAATTTGGGGGGAAGGGGAAGTTAAATGTATATCATTGCATATCAGTGGAACCAGTGGTGGGATGCTGCCGGTTTAAAAACCAGTTCGGTGAGTGCGCGCGCCTAAGGCTGAAAATGGAGCATTTAGAAGCTCAACTGCTTACCTTCCAAGTCAGCAACGGTAAGTAGAACAGTGGGGGGGGGGGGGGGATCCGCTGTGCCCCGCGGTGGGGAGGGGCAAAAAAGAAGAAAAAAAGGGAGGGGGGGGGGGGGGGGGGGGGGGGGGGGCCAACTGATTGTCGGAGTTACCGGTTCACCCAAACTGGTCTGAACTGGCTGAATACTGCCCTGAGTCTACGGAGAAGGGCGGCATATAAATTGGACTAATAAATAAATAAATAAATACCACCTCTGAGTGGAACTGCCTAAGTATGAGCAAGTCAGCAGACTGGTTTTAGCCGTGGTGCTTACTGAGTATGTTTACATGTGCAGATGAGCACCTGTTAAACAAGAGACTTGTATGGCCTTATTGTAATAATTAAAATCAAACACCAAGATCCAAAGAACTACAACTTCCCTAGTATAGGTAGTCCTCAAATTATGACCACAATTGAGCCCCAAATTTCTGTTGCTAAGTGAGACAGATGTTGTGAATTTTGCCCCATTTTATGATCTTTCTTTTGCCACCGTTGTTAAGTGAGTCACTGCAGTTGTTAAGATAGTAACATGGTTGTTAAATGAATTTGGCTTCCCCATTGAGTTTGCTTCTCAGAAGGTTGCCACAATTATTATAAGTATGAGTCAGTTGCCAAACATTTGGCTTTAGAGTATATCACCATGGAGATGCTTCAATGGTCGTAAGTGAGAAAAGGGTCTTACATCACTTTTTTTCAGTGCCGTGGTAACTTCAAATGGTCACTAAATGAACTGTTGCAAGTCAGTTGTAAGGACTACCTGATATTGCAAGACTAACATGGAAAATACTTCCCCCCCCCCCCTCTGCATGTTATTTTCTCCCAAAGCAATCATTTTTCACTTGAGGTATCCCTATGTGACGTATCCACTGAATGGAGCACTCCTGAGTTCACTGAATGGCAATGTTTTCAATCTGGAGAAGCAAAGCCATAACGAGAATTTTTCATGAATAGTTTTGGATTGCGACTGTATAAAATTGTAACACAGGGTATATTCCCTTTTCATTGTGCATTTAATGGTTGTATCAAAACTTCCTCTTGGGGTTCTCAAGTGTCTAGTTACAAAAATTCAACACAAGTGGTTCTCTACTTGAAACTAACATAAGAACTGTATTGGAAAATATTTGTATAAACAAGGAAATTCTGATTTCAACAGTTTAAAGAGCAAGTGTATATCTTAATGCTGAGCTGTCATCAGTGGTGGGATTCAAGTAATTTAACAACGGGTTCTCTGCCCTAATGATTTCTTCCAACAACCAGTTTGCCAAACTGCTCAGAAAGTTAACAACCGGTTCTCCCGAAGTGGTGTGAACTGGCTGAATCCCACCACTGGCTGTCATCCTTAAGCAGGACATAACGGCCATTTCAAAATTTAAAAATATTACAGCGGTCGCTGATTTGAAAGCAAAGATGGGAACCTTTGGGGAGGTCATTAAAAAATGGAGGAGGAGGAGAACTTGAGTAGAAAGTCACAAAATCACAAATTGAGCTAGGTTGTTAGATATGTGGATAGGGTAGGAATTTCAGATTTTTAAAAAAATCTATTTTTTTTAAAAAAAACTTTTTTAAAGTAGGGACGTGGTGGCTCAGTGGCTAAGATGCTGAGCTTGTTGATCGAAAGGTTGGCAGTTCAGCAGTTCGAATCCCTAGTGTCGTGTAATGGGATGATCTCCCGTTACTTGTCCCAGCTTCTGCCAACCTAGCAGTTCGAAAGCACATACAAAATGCAAGTAGAAAAATAGGGACCACCTTTGGTGGGAAGGTAACAGCGTTCCATGTGCCTTTGGCATTTAGCCATGCTGGCCATATGACCACGGAGACGTTTTCAGACAGCGCTGGCTCTTTGGCTTTGAAACGGAGATGAGCACCGTCCCCTAGAGTTGGGAATAACTAGCACATATGTGCAAACGGAACCTTTACCTTTACTTTACTAGGAATTTCGGATTTTAAATATATATATTTTGGAAACATTTGGGGAATTTTCATTATTTTTACATTAAATTATGACTACTTAAAATAATAGAATCATAGGATTAGAAGGGACCTTGGAGGTTTTCTAGTCCAACCCTGTGACCAAGGCAGGAGTCTTTATACCATCCTGCCTTTATACCATATACAAATGGTAGTCCAATTTTTTCTTGAAAACCTCCAGTAATGGAGCACCCATAACTCTGGGAGCCAAACTGTTCCATTGATTAATAGTTCTTACTGTGAAGACATTCTGTTATTTCAGGGTCAATCTTCCTCTGACAAGTTTCCATCCATTACAAGCTTCTTGGAATGCTTCTTGTATTTTAAGGCTTACACTTAAGGTTTTTGTGTTTTTGTGTAAAAGATACTTCATTAACCATTTTTGGCAATAATTATCGCAGGGTTTTGTCTGTTCTTTGCAGGGCTACAGAAAAAAAAATGTTTCTGAGACAAACAGAGTTCAGTTTCCCCCAAGTTGTTCAGCCCTCTTTCAAGTATATACTGTTTGATAATAAACTATATTTTTATTTACTTAACTTACGTGCCATCCATCTCGCCTGGAAGCCTTACAATCTAGGCAGCTTACAATCATTTAAAACCACAAAGAGCACTAAAACAATAATATTAAGTTCGTTTAAAATTAACAAGATGGAAAGGAAAGCAGCAAGATGCACATGGAAAGGAGGTGAGGTCTTATCTTAGGTCTGAGATCTCACCTTGGAGAGGGTCATGATATTCCAAAGGGTAAGAGCCACACAACAGAAAAGGCTCTTGACCAATAGGATCTGCAGCATTCTCCTTCTGCTGATGCAAGTGAGTCAGCTAATCCTATCAGAATCAGAGGGTTCCTCAGGTATATCTAAATCAGGGGTGTCAAACTTGATTTCATCAGGGTTGTTTTTGACCTCAGGGGCCAGAGTGAGGGTGGCCAGCTTGACATCACTCGTGTCGGGGGATGACCCAAGCGCTCTGCCAGCAAAAAGTGCTCCTGAGCTCCGTTTTCAGCCACAACATCCTCCTTCGTACTCTACCAGCAAAAACGGAGCTTGGGGCCCCCACATATTCAGCTGTGGCAGCTGCATCCCTCTGCCAGCAAAAACAGAGCTCTGTTATCCATTTCCTGAGCTCCATTTTCACTGCAGATGCACTGCCAATGTTTTTGATTCTTTCCAGGGCAGCCCTGTGGGCCAGATCTAAGCATCTTGCAAGCCACATCCGGCCCATGGGCCTTGAGTTTGACACCCCTGATCTAAATAGGCTATAACTAATTAATCAAACATGGTGAAGTAGAATAGAATAATAGAATTTTAGACTGGAAATAACCTCTGACGTGATCTAATCCATCCTCTGCATGGTATAAAATTTACAGTGCATGATATAATAATAGCATCTCTGAGAAATGGCACTATAGGTATTCCTCACTTAGAGACTACAATTTGGGCCTGAAATTTACTCACTCAGCACCATGGTTGCTAAGTGGGAAAAAGTAACTGTGACAGGCTTACAACCTTCTCCTTTGGTTGTTAACAAAAAAAAAAAAATCACATGACTGTGATTTATGATTTTACTTCTACCTTCTTTATTAACTCTGCTTGTCCCAAGCTGGCTGGGGAGCATACAAATGGCAATCAGGTGACCATGGAATTCTGCAACAGTCATAAATGCAAGGATTGATTCTAAAGTTGTTTTTTTTAACATTGTAAATTTGAATGGTTGTTTCACTAGGCAATTGGTAACTGAAGGCTACCAACTAAATCTGGAAAAAAATCTTAGGGCAGTTCTCCCACAGGAATCAAGTTACAACCAGTGACTTAGCTACTGTTCGAGGTTACCATCCCAAAAGCTACCTATGACCTGATTTAGAAGGTATGATGGCTACCTCCCTGTGATCATATTGCTCAACTAATTACAATTCATAGGTTAAGGACTACCTGTATACTTCCAAATATTTCTCACAATTGGGAAGTTTTTTTTTTAATGTTTGACTGCAATCTTCCTCCTCTGGACCAAAAAAACACAACAAAGGCAACAAACAAATCAAGACAAGGCTAATGCAGGAAGCTGGAAAGAGACAGCTATCTTTCTGGTCTTCATCTTTTTCATGGCAGCCTTCCAATAATACTAAGACATCAGTCATATTTAGACATTTTCTTTCCTCCTAACTAAAATGCATAAAACTCATTCAACAGGAGTGCTTTCCAGCTCATCTACGTCTGGGTATTGCCCATTATTTATTTACAAGGTACACAATATGCTCTTCTCCCATTCTTATACACAATAAGACCTCCATGAAGTAAGTTAGACTGCTGAGCTGCCATGGCCGAATGCACATCACCTTGGTTCTTAAGTAACATCTAAATTATTACTTCTCATTTATCTGTACCTTTATTAAAATGTTCAAAACTGATTGTAGTATGTTTTCATGAATCTCACATGTGTATGTGGGGAGGGGGGGGAGAGAATGAGAATGAATTAATCCCAGTAGGCATTATATTTTATTCTTTGCCATGTATCAACTGAGGAAAAGTTGTGTTTAAGAAATATATTCATAACAATAGTTGCCAAGTTATTATTTTCCTCATTTACAAGTACCAGGTGTGATTTACCTTCACAAGTACTGATATTCAATACCCAAATTCTGACTTTGCATACTGAATAAATAATAATATATAATGTAAATTGTGCCCTGATTGCGCTTGTTTTTATTGTAGATGATTTCATTGAAGATAACGTTCCTCTATGTTGTTTAATTCTTCTTATTCCGTGTAGCACTCAAAGCAACTTTGAGAGAAGGAATAGTAAGAAATAAAAAAGAATAACAATTACAACATCATTAGCAAAATAATAGGAAGTGAAAGTATTATGCTAATTGAAACACTGTTAACACAAATTTTGTCTCCACATTAGCTAAACAGGTCATAAACACATTCTGGCAATGAGCAATTTTCTAAGATAATTTCATGGAAACCATTTTGTACCTGAACCAGTCTGATAATATTCATAGAGAAGGAGACTCATAGCCCCAATTTTCTTTAGTATGTCACAAAAAAATCCATGTTAATATATAGACATAGCAAATATAAAAGAACATTTAACAGTTTTTCTCTATTACTTAGCTGACAAAGATACAGAGGTCTCACCTCTAATAATTTTATATGACAATTTTGCTCTGATAGTGTTGAGTTAATTGAGTTTATCTGCAACACACAAATCCATCAGTCATGTGGAAAACAATGTGAGAAAGACTGTTAAGTATACAGACATAGGTCCCTTTGCTTTTCAGTTTATTTTTATATTTGACTACATTAAAAGCGATTCAAGTGACTTGGCAGGCATGTAGCGACTGGGAACACTTTAGAACAAAAGATGACCATTATGAAGCTTTGGTAGCTACTAGTAATTTTCTATGATGGGTTTCCCCTCAGTTTTTGTAATTCTCAGTTGAAACAGTTATGACCAGGCTCTGCATTCACATTTTAGTAAATCACTATCCTTGAACTCAGTGATCTTGAGTAACTATCATCCCATTACTTCCCTTTTACGGAATAGTTTGAGAAGGTAGTCAGACTACAGCTTCAGAGAGCCCTGGAAAGAGTGGATTATCTTGATCCTTTTCAGTCAGATTTCAAGCTGGAATTCATTATGGATACAGTGTTGGTCATGCTAATCAAAGACAGGTAATGGAGCTGAAATGGAGGTGGGGCATCCATCTTGCACTGCCTGATTTCCTAGTGGCTCTTGATTCCATCCATTGTGTCTTCTTCTCTATGTGAGGGATTTGGCCCTCAGGGAGAGTTACGGTCACTTTTTTTTTCATCTTTCACCCAATGTTTTTTCTAAGATACTTCCATACATAGATAGATGGAAAGATGGAGAGACAGGAGGGGGGAAGGGGAAGGAGAGGAGATGAAATAAGAGATACCCCTCATCTCACTTTTTTAAAAAATGAGAATGGTACTTGAGGCATCATTACACCTTAATTCCATCAGAAAAGTGGGAAAGTCAAGGAGACTGAAGGTGGGAGAAGACAAATATTCCAACTAATGGAATCTAGTGTTTTTGCTGCAGAATTATAGTTCTATCAAATTCTCCATGATGGCTCAACTGGAAATTTACTGTCTTCTGCCTAACTACAAAGACTATCTGGAATTATATAATTTGTGGAGAAACTGTATCTCAGTCTTGAAAGAAGCCATTATGGTGGCAAGTTCTGTCTCAATGTACATACTTGCTAGGGTATACATAGAAAGTCCCACCTATACCCTTCTGCATGGAGTGGCTAATCAGGTCCATGCCCAGAGGAGACACAATGAAAGCCAGTTTCTTAATTGCTTGACACCTAATAAACAGAATCTTGACAGACTAAAGCTATAACCTTCTAAGTGACTAGATATACAGTAGAACCTACCCTATGACTATCATTAAGTGTTGTACCTTATGATTCTTGATGAATGTATCTTTTCTTTTATGTATACTGAGAGCATATGCACCAAGACAAATTCCTTGTTTCTCCAATCACACTTGGCCAATAAAAAAATTCTATTCTGGTCACGACCATAATTTGTTCCATAACTTTGGTCGCAACCTGATTTGGTCGTGACCTGAACCTAATTTTGGAAATTTGGCATTTACAAAAAAAAAAAAAAAAAATGGTGCAGAAGGGGAAATCGGCCACGGTAAAAAAATTGTGAATTTTTTGGTTGGAACCTGATTTGGTTCGTGACCAGAGGTTCTACTGTATCCTGAAAGATTCTGGTTGAAAGAATGTGGTTACCCTGAACCTCTTCTTCTCTCCCGTTTCATCCAGCTCAGGATGGCGCAGTTTCTTAATTTGGGTTTCGCTCTGGAACTTACTCCCTCTTCCCTGTGAAACTGCAGTGTTCCTGGATTCCCACCATCATCACCACTCCTTCTGCAGGTGCACATTCCATCACAGTGGCTCATTGTGCATGTTCTCACAACCATGCACTGGTAAAAGAGCTTGCTCTTACAAAGCTTTCTTCCAATTTCAGCTCTGTTGTGTGTCTGAAAAAATGTTATTCTGGGTACAAGGAAAAATCATAAATAGGGCGCAATGAATCAAAAAGAAGGCTGTCTTCTTAGAGTCTTCCAGGACTGCATCAAGACCTTTCTGACTATACGTTAATTGTGCATATGGTGTAGTCAGAGTTCAAATATTTTTAAGTAATTTTGGCAACATTGGGCCATTGGTATGTGCATCAGAAATCAGAAAAGGGGCTTAAAATGATCAACAAAAGCAGAACTAAAGAGGGAAAAAACAAGGCTGCTGATCGGAGCCAATAAAATATAAAGAAAATGTGGCCTTAAGCTTATTTATGGTTGTCATTTACAGAAACAATTTATTATGTAACACTCCGAGTGTATCCTGAAGGTTATAGATGCAGTCTGAGCATAAGTGTGTTTTATGTTTAATAAAATGCTGGAGAATATACTGGTGGAGACACTGCTTGCTTGCTCATAGGAAGAGAGGTCATGGGAATAATGGTATTGCAGAATTCAATTAGTGTCCTTCATTGGTGTCTTAATTGGTAACCCCTTAGCAGTCATGTCTAAGAACACTGATGTACTGTAATAAAACTGGAATGCTAGAATTGTAGCAGAATATTTTTGCATTGCTTCTCTTGGTGGGCTATCTGTGCAACTTAAAGAGAACCTACCACATTTTCAAAAGAGCTTTCCTAAATTGTTTTTTTTTATTAAAACAACCTTTATTAAATACAAAAAGATAAAATATCACATCAACCACATACATTGTAAAATATGAAATAAAGAAAGATAAAAGAACAGCAAGAAAGAGAAAAAAGGGAAAGAAATAAAGGAGAGAAAGAGAAAAAGGAGAAAAAAGAGAAAAAAGAAAAAAGAAAGAAAAAAGTACACACAATATAACAATACAAACTACAATATATATATACGTATACGTTATTGACGATGTTTATTTGTTAATTTTGTTATCATACAAACTTCGTTTTTGATTTATCCATTCATGCCATTTGTTCCATACCATATAATATTTTGAGTTTACCTTATCCTTTAATTCCAGTGTTAACCTGTCCATTTCAACGCAATTGTAGATTTTTTGAATTACTAGTTGTTCTGTTGGAATTTGGTCCGTTTTCCAAAGCTGAGCGAATGCCAGTCTGGCTGCCGTGATTATATGCAATATTAAATATTTTATTTCTTTCCTAATATTTTCTCTAATCATACCCAATAAAAAAAGTTCTGGCTTGAATTCTATTTCTTCTGCCGTTATTTCCATTAATCAATTTTTTATTTTTTCCCAATACTTTTTTGTTTTTGGGCAAAGCCACCAGACGTGGAAGAAAGTCCCCTGTACCTATTTACATTTCCAGCAAATTGGGCTAAGGTTGGGGTACATCTTCACCAATCTAGAAGAAGCTAAGTACCACCTATACCACATTTTGTAGTGATTTTCTTTGTAAGCTACAAAGTAAGCTTTCCTAAATTGTTATTCAGCTTTAATATTCCTACCCATCTCTGGAATACTCTCCCAAAAGAAATATACCTCGGTTGTCATTAAGGGGAATCCTGGGTTGGTCCAATGGAGATTCTCTGTAGTCAGTACAACTTCTAGATATCAAAATGTATCGGGGGGTGATTCTATTTT
The DNA here is from genome assembly GCA_012654045.1 of Ptyas mucosa. Lineage (NCBI taxonomy): Eukaryota > Metazoa > Chordata > Lepidosauria > Squamata > Colubridae > Ptyas > Ptyas mucosa. The sequence goes on from WNWU01000034.1 coordinate 8,046,061, forward strand.
TTCACCTTTCTAGTGATTTCAAGATTGATATAAATATGGCGTCCCATCAAAGTTCTTTGTAGGGAAGTGAAAGAGCCAGGATACAGTTACCTGAAAGCCATCCTACAATATCTAAAACACTTTGTCATCAAACTATATAAATAGGCCTTCAGGGTAGATGCTAACATATTCGAGTTAGAATGGTCCAGGACAGGGGTGTCAAACTCAAAGCCTGGATCCGGCCCATGGGGTGTTTAGATCTGGCCCAAAGGGCCACCCTGGAAACAGTGGAGGACTGGCTGTGGGTGGCACTCCCGAGCTCTGTTTTTGCTGGCAGAAGGTTGCAGAAGACCATTGGAGCCAAAAACGGAACTCAGGAGCCTGTTTTTGCTGGCACAGTGCTCGGGCCACCAGAGGCACCCCCGACATGAATGACGTCGAGCTGGCCACATCCACCTTGCCACGCCCACCCTGGTCCCCCGAGGTCAAACACAACCCAGATGCTGCCATCAATGAAATCGAGTTTAACACCCCTGGTCTAAGATCTTGCTCTTAATCACAAGGCAAAGATTTTTTTAATATGCCTGAGTATTTCAAAATAAATATTTTTAAATAACTTTTTTTAAAAAAATGGCATTTATTGGTTGCTTTGATTTGTCTTTATGCTTAGTACGAATTTTTTTTCGCTATTTACTACTGTGACAGCACTATGTTTAATAGTTATATATAAATATGAAGTTAACAAAATATTCCAGATTTTCTCCTGATTGTATCTGTATCTATGTCTCTAGGGTTTTTTTTTTTGTTCACTTGCATTTGATACATAATTCAACCTTCAAAGGCACATCACTCTGCCAGTGCTGGATAGCATATATGTTTTGTAACATATGTTTATATACAAACATATCTATTATATTCCTCTATATTCCTCTATAGGAGAAATATTACAAAGTAACCATTACATATTGTGAACTTGTTTATAACATACTGTATGTCTTGAAATAAGCCACTAATTATTTGGAATTATGCCTTTGAGTAGGTAAAATAACAGACCGATTAAAGCATTAGTTAAAACTTGCTTCTAATTTTATCTGTCATGTCTGTATTAGCGCGTATCCCATTAAGTGTTGTTGTCATTGTTTCTGACATTTGGGGGGTTCTATAAGTGCAAGTCGGATTAATTTGATTGAACTATATGATACACAAGGTAAAACAACATCACCACTTATTAGCTTTAGTGGGTTTTTGATCTCTTTGCCAGTTTCATGTTTTCTTAATTGCATCCTACAGCATCCTACCCTGGATTTTTCAGTGCATACTGCTTGGTTTGTTTAAACAGCTACTGAGCTCTGTCACAATAGCAGTTCAAATTTATTGAATTCCAAACACGATTGCTATTTCTTCCATTGTTTCCAAATGTTTAAATGCCTATTTTTAGTTGTATTTTATTAAGTGTACAATATAATACTAACAAAAAAAATCATTAAGTCCAATAACAAATCACTCTTGGAATCAACTGAATATTTATACTGACCTCATCAAATTTAGCTAATCTTTAAAATTTATACCGATTCTTCCAAAAATTATTGAATTTAGGAAAAACTGGTTATTTTCTAAAGGAAAAAGGGAGAAAGAAGTGATTTCAGATTAGCAGGGACTGAAAGCTATCTCCATGCCATGGAAATGAAAATGCTCCATTGGATATCAGGCATCTCACTTCTGACCACATCACAAATGACATCATTTGACAACATTTTGGTGTGGCACCAATTATAGAGAAGATGAGAGAAGGCTAACTCGGCTAGTATGGACATCCAGAGAGCAGCACCTTCCACTGTGGACAAGACTGCCTACCAACTAGAAGTCAATGGCCAGTGACCTCGCGGGTGTCCAAAACAGAGATGGCAAGACACCATCAACAAAGCTATGCAAACTGCCGCCCTGCGCCCTGGAGACACAGCTGACCATGAAAAGTGGTGTTCAATTATCCAAAAAATGGACCCTGCACCTGAGGGAATATGCTAGGAAGAAAAAGAAGTGATTTCAGATTAGCAATCTCTTTGACAAAGAGCAAGGAAAGTGCTAGACAAAGAAGAGACAGAGAATACATTTCTATCTACAATTTTCTATCCTTTTGTGGTCAGTATGTAGCTTGTGAGGTGTTGAAAAGTACTTCAATGAACACTTTCTTTGTAAGAAAAGTGAACGGTGATGGGTGCAGTAAAATTATGACTAGTTTGGTCTAGTGGTTAAGGCATCAGATTAGAAAGCAGGAGACTGTACATGCACACCCCACCTTAGTCATGTAAGCCAGCTGGTGACCTTGTGTCAGTCATTCTCTCTCAGCCCACCTCACCTCACAAGGTTGTTGTGGGAAAAATAGGAGGAGGAAGCAGGGGTACTTTTCAGCAGGTTCTGACAGGTTTTGGAGAACTGGTAGCGCAAATTTTGAGCAGTTTGGAGAACTGGCAAATACCACCTCTGGCTGGCCCCTGGAGTGGGGTGAGAATAGAGATTTTGCAATATCCTTCCCCTGCCACACTCACCAAGCTACATCACGCCTACCAAGCCATGCCCACAGAACCGGTAGTAAAAAAAATTGGATTTCACCACTGGAAGGAAGGTATGTTGGATATGTTCACTGCCTTGATATTTGTAAAAATAATAAAAGCAGGATACCAACAAACAAATAAAACTAATGTCCATTGAATGTTCCTGAGAATTCCCAAGATAGACTGATCAGGTGAAGGATTTTAAATATTTAGTATGGCATATTTTCCCCCAAACATCCACTTCCAATTTTTTAGCAAATAATTTTCATGTTCTAATCTGCATATGAAAATGCATTTCTTTGCAGGGGGTTCTGTTTTGCCTCAATAAGAATTGTGTTCACCTAAACACTGGTTAAAACTATTTGGGTACGGGGGAGGAGGTCTTTGGACTATTCAATTCTTAGCAATAAGGTTGTTTCCTCCTGGAAAAATGGTAAAGATTTCGATTTGACTTACTCTAGTCTATCAGCCCAATCCCTGATAATACAGTATTTGACTGTGAAGGCCACCCTAAAGGCAGAAAATCTAGCTCATTACGTTTGTAATAGGGGTGTCTTTTATAGATCTTTCTGTACTTCCAAACAACTCTTTGATTTCCTTTCTTTCCCATGTATGATTGTATTCTCAATTCAATTCAGAATAGAGCTGGAAGGGACCTTGGAAGTCTTCTAGTCCAACCCCCTGCTTAAGCAGGAGACCCTATACCATTGTAGACAAGTGGCTGTCCAAACTCTTCTTTAAAATCTGATGCACCCACCATTTCTGAAGGCAAGCTGTTCCACTGGTTAATTGTTCTCCCTGTTAGGAAGTTTCTCCTTAATTCCAGGTTGCTTCTCACAACCTTGTAAAAGAGTTAAATCTCCTGCTCCTCCTCTTCCTCTTCTTCCTCTTCTTCTTCTTCTTCTTCTTCTTCTTCTTCTTCTTCTTCTTCTTCTTCTTCTTCTTCTTCTTCTTCTCCTCCTCCTCCTCCTCCTCCTCCTCCTCCTCCTCCTCCTCCTCCT
>WNWU01000034.1:8049602-8073149 GCA_012654045.1 Ptyas mucosa
CTCCTCCTCCTCCTCCTCCTCCTCCTCCTCCTCCTCCTCCTCCTCCTCCTCCTCCTCCTCCTCTTCTAATGGATTAATTTCCATCCATTGTTTCTTGTCCTGCCCTCTGGTGCTTTGGAAAATAAGTTGACCCCCTTTTTTTGTGGCAGCCCCTCAAATAAACTTCTAAAGGTTTACATTTGATATTGAAAATGAGATAAAGTGATTTTCTGTATTAGGAATTAATTTAAATCCTGCTCTAAATGTTTGCTAGCATGTAATATTTTACATTAAGCATATCTCTTTTAAATTCTTTTTATCTAATCTTTTTTTGGATGGCATTGGGTCTTCATATTTATTTGTTTGTTTATGACTGTAAATAACTGTTTTATAACTATTACCAGGCATTAGTAAGATCCATCTGGATTCTTTTCAAGGAAATTCAGTAACCCAAAGAGTCCCCAACAGGCAAATCACATGTACATTTCTCATTTTGCTTGTTTGCAAAGCCAGCAAAGAATTTGCAAGGTCTTCAGAGGAAATCATTGAAATAAACAATAAAAAATATTGGCAACATGTTGTGAAAAATATTATTCATAATTCTCATGAAGACTGAAAAAAATTCCAGACAATTCACAATTTGTGCAAATTCTTATAATGATGTTAAAAACTGTCATGTATTCACGATGCCCATTAAAAGAATTAGACTGTAAATCCCTCTGAGATCCAACCTGCTAAAATGTGTGCTTTCTGCAGCCATTATAAACTATTGAAACTATTGATCACTTGTTGTGCAAGTGTCCAATTTCTTACTGAACAAGTAAGTGTTCCTTTTTTTTTTGTTTCTTATCTTCTCTATTGTTACTTCTATTATAGGTAATCCTTGACTTACAACCATTAGTTTAGTGACTTTTCACATATACAATGGGCACTTTAAAAAGTGAGTTATAATTTACACTTAACAAACATTACAACATCCCCGTAGTTACATAGTCAAAATTCAGGTGCTTGGCAATTGGCATGCCTTTATGATTGTTGCAGCATCCTAGCATCATATGATCACTATTCATGACCTTCCCAGCCAGCTTCCAACAAACAAAGTCAAGGGGAGGAAAGTTGGTTTTGCTTATCAACCATGTGATTTGCTTAACAACCATGGGAAAAAAGGTCGTAAAATTGGGCACAGCTCACTTGAAAACCTCTTTGCTTAACAAAGGAAATTCTGGTCCTAATTGTGGTAGTAGGTTAAAAACTAAAGGTAAAGGTTCCCCTCGCACATATGTACTAGTCGTTCCCGACTCTAGGGGGCAGTGCTCATCTCCGTTTCAAAGCCGAAGAGCCAGCGCTGTCCGAAGAAGTCTGCATGGTCATGTGGCCAGCATGACTAAACGCCAAAGGCACATGGAACACTGTTACCTTCCCACCAAAGGTGGTCCCTTTTGTTGCTACTTGCATTTTTTACGTGCTTTCGAACTGCTATGTTGGCAGAAGCTGGGACAAGCAACGGGAGCTCACCCTGTTACGTGGCACTAGGGATTCGAACCGCTGAACTGCCGACCTTTTGAGTGACAAGCTTAGCATCTTAGCCACTGAGCCAAAAGATTACTATTGAATAGTATCTATGGAAATTTCTTCAATCCCACCTCCATCAAAAATTGTAAACTTAATTGATAATTTTCTAGTTAGCACAATCTATCTAGAATCAATGTTCTAGGACATATCTAGATATATACTGTACATACATACAGTAGATGTATATATCAGGTTGATGGGGAAGACTGTACAGCTACTATGATTCATATTGTATTTGTCAGGCAGGGAGGCAAATGTATGGCACTGTAATACAAAGCTCCTGTTGTTATTGCTACTGCTGCAGCATCTTAAGTAGGGGAAGCAGGGGAGCTATTTTGTCATACTTACTAGGATTGATAATTTATTGCCTGGAGGAAGTCATCTGCTTAGTATCGGAACTGTGATACTTGGTGCAAGATGACCTTACCCACGGTCAAGGGATTTGCAAGAGGGTCAGTAGTGACGAGAAACCTTTCTGGAGAAGCTTCAACAGCACTTGGAACCAATAAGGGAAGAGTCATGGATAAGATTTGGATAGATTAATTGCTTTTATTGAAGATACAATAAGCCTTAAATAAGATTAGCTATAGTAGAATCAAGCAATTAAGCCCCTTCTGATATATCAGCCACCAGGGTTTAAACCATACATATTTCTTCTGCCGTTAAACAGTAATGGACCATTAAACAGTAATGGACTTCTTGCCACTATTTCTTGGCCTTAGACATGGAGGGTGCACTGTGTTTTGATAGTAGCCCCGTCTGATTTAAGAATCTTTACTTTTGATTAGCTTCAACCCTTACCTGGCATGGCAATGCAAAATAGCAATAGCAATAGTATTTAGGCTTATATACCACCCCATAGCATTTTACAGCAGTCTCTGAGCAATTTAATATGTAAGCATTATTTCCCCCCAACAATCTGGGTCCTCATTTCCTGACCTTGGAAGGATGGAAAGCTGAGTCAACCTTGAACCTCGTTAGAATCAAACTCCAGGCTGTGGGCAGAGTTTTTGCCTGCAATATTATACTTTAGCCACTGTGCCACCAGGGCTCATACTTTCCACCATCCATATCTGTCTTCTCAGGCAAGAGAACCCATCATAGGCACTTTTTTAAAAAATCTGTCTTTTCTACTCTGTTGTGGAGGTTAAGGTTTTGGACCAAGAGTGCAAAGTTCATTTAACCAAGAAGATTTACTGAGTCGTTTTGAACCAGTCACTGTCTTTCAACTAAATGACATCACTGATCGTTAGTGTGAGAATTCCATGAGAGGACAGGCCCTATAGTCAGAGCTTTGAGAAAAGGCATGATATAAGCATACTATTCAAAGGAATTAAAAATCCCCCTTCAAAATCAAAACTGTGAGAAGCTCCGCTGAAATTGTCTTAGTTTCTCTTCCCCCACCAGCAGCGCAAAACTGCCAAATATATATTTTAATGCCATATGAGCCAATGCCATATGAGCAATTAACTTGCAAACATTTCATGGAAACCATGTTCAAATACGTCTTCCATCTCTCACTTTTTATTGAAGTACCTTTTATATAAAAAGGAGAAAATCTGTAACCAGGTGTTTCTCGAGCAAAAGGGTGTAACTGCCAAAACATTTTGTTGTGACAAAATGAGCATGTAATTTGTGAAGTCAATCAGCATCTGTCCCAAAAATAGGCATGTGGGAACTTTTCATTTCTAACTGTTCAATAGAAGTGGGAAAACAAAAACAAAAAAAAATAACATTGAAAACAGAAAAAAAATCAACATTGTAGGTATTCTATTCTATTCTATTCTATTCTATTCTATTCTAGGCTAGGCTAGGCTAGGCTAGGCTAGGCTAGGTTATTATACACTCTACTCTACTCTACTCTACTCTACTCTACTCTACTCTACTCTACTCTACTCTACTCTACTCTACTCTACTCTCTTCTGCTCTGTTCCATTCCATTCCATTCCATTCCTGGAAATGTATGAAGCTATATTGCTCCATCATCAAATAATAAATTTGAATTCAGCATATGGCATCAAGGAAGCAGATACCAGATAATGCAAATGCTCCACAATATATGTTATATATTGGAATATATGGAATAATGTGGAATATATGGAATAATGTGAAGCATGTGAGTAAACGTTGATCAAAGGATCAACAAGAAGATAATTTTGTTCAAAAGAGGAAACTCAATGGCAAAAGGCTGGCTTCACAGATTGCTTCTTTTAGTTTAACCTTCATTCTACAATTGCTGTACAGATAATCCTCCACTTACAACAGTTCATTTAGTGACTGTTCAAAGTTACAACAGCACTGAAAAAAAGTGACTTATGACTTTCTTTCACACTTATAGCATCCCCATTTTGGTCCTACAATCAAAATTTAGATGCTTGGCAAGTGGTTCATATTTATGACATTTGCAGTGTCCCACAGTCACTTTTGCAATCTCTTGACAAGCAAAGTCAGTGGGGAATCCAGATTCACTTAACAACCGTATTACTAACTCAACAAATGCAATGATTCGCTTAACATCTGTGGCAAGAAAGGTCGTAAAATGGGATAAAACTCACTTAACAAATGTTTCACTCAGCAACATAAATTTTGGGTTCAATTGTGATCGTAACTCAAGGATTACCTGTACTACTGCTAGTACTTAAGGAAAATAAAGAGTTACTGAACAGTAGAATTGGATGAGAGGCAAAGGCAGCTATTTTCAAGAGACACAGAGAGAAATAACAGAGACTTGCTGTTTTTTTTTTAAAAAATGGTTCATTTTACAAGGTGATTATAATCCTGATATTTGCTGGAGTTTTAATAACAGTGGTGTAGTTAAGCACATTGACCTCATGCAGTGGCTATGTCATTCTTTGGATATTAGGTATTACATCCGGGTTTTTTTTTTCTATTCTCACATTTTTTAAAAAAGAAATCAGTAAGGAGCAAAACAACAAGAAATGAAAAAACCAAAAAGAAATGAATACATATCTATACATAAAATAGATACATGACATTGTAATTTAATCTCTACCTCACATGTGTTGTCATTTATCTTTATTTCTTTGTGGATTTTTAAAATATAATTCAGGGCAGTGGTGAAATTCAATTTTTTTTACTACGGGTTCTGTGGGCGTGGCTTGGTGGCTGTGGTGTGGCTTGGTGGGCGTGCCAGGGGAAGGATACTGCAAAATCTTCATTCCGTTCCCACTTCTGGGGGAAGGATATTGCAAAATCTACATTCCCACCCTACTCTGGGGCCAGCCAGAAGTGTTATTTGCAGGTTCTCTGAACTACTCAAAATTTCCACTATCGGTTCTCTAGAACCTGTCAGAACCTGCTAGATTTATCAGGGGTGAATCCAGTAGCGGAAATTTTGAGTAGTTCGGAGAACCAGCAAATACCACTTCTGGCTGGTCCCAGAATAATGTGGGAATGAAGATTTTACAGTATCCTTCTCCTGCCATGCTCACCAAGCCACGCTCACAGAACCGGTAGTAAAAAAAATTGAATTTCACCACTGGTATAATTATGTTGTGTGAGCTTTGCACTGAGGTAAAGTTTGAAGTAAAGTGCATAAGAACAAATTTGATACAAATGTCATTAAAATTTTTAAAATGAATAAAAATGAATGAGCTGGTTTAGCTCAGCAGACTAAAAGCATAGTGATCAACACCAGCTGTCTGCAATTACTGTAAGTTCGAATCTCACCAGGTTCAAGGTTGACTCAGCCTTCCATCCTTTCTAAGGTAGGTGAAATGAGGACCCAGATTGTGGGGGCAATAAGCTGACTTTGTATAAATATACAAAAGTATGAAGGCTATTGCTTAACGCATTGTAAGCCGCCCTGAGTCTCCAGAGAAGGGCGGCATATAAATCAAATTTTTAAAAAAAATACATACAAAATAATAAAAGGGGTTTTTGGAAAAAAGTAATTTAATTAATTCCTCTCTTTTTTATTATTTTCCCGCTTTATTTCTTTTTGTCCAATCAAAAAGATTGTGTTTATAGTTTTTTATTGAGTTCTAATATATAATTTTGGCTTATGTGTAAGAGTAACCTTGAGAAACAACAGAAAAAACTGCAACCAAGATGAAAAAAATAAAAAGAGTTTGAGACCAAGATGTAATTTGAGAAAGCATCTCAGACAGGATCATCCCTAGTTGGTTTTTCTTTTCTTTTTTTAAGATAACGGAAAAGAAGAGGAGATATATTCAAATTTGCAAGATTATGTTACTGTAATCTTATGATTAAAGTAATGTTATCATTCATAACTTTTGTTTCCTAGTCTGATCTGTCTCAAAGGACTGGCAGTATGTGATCAGATCCTTCCTATTATAATTGTCTTTGAACTAAAGAAAACATTTGAAGGTGATGCTAATGATGAAATAATTGGATTTATACTTGCTTTCAAGAGTTTCAAAATTTTTAACATTCTCTTACGGTGTGTCTCTTCAGATTCCTGTCTTCTTTTGTTTCCCTATATTACAGATAATCTATGAAATCTCTTGGCTAAACCTGCTCCTTGTATAGTTGACATTCTAGTATCAAGGAATTTTACCCATTCTGTTATCCATAATAGCTTCCTTTATAATATAGTCTAAGGCTTTAAAAAAGCTAACCCACCCCTCTCTTTTGAGTCTTGCAAAATTTTGAGTTTGACTCTTGGTTGTTTTCCCCCCACTCCCTATAAATAGGTTAACTATTCTTTGCCAGTCCTGCAAAATTCTGTCTTTGAGTTGGTGCCATTTGAAATAGGAAATTTATCTTGGGTAATAACCTTCATTTTTATTGTCCAATAAATCCTAACCAGGGAAGTGTTAAGCTTTTGCACCTTTCAAGCTCTGGCTTTCAGAGACAAAAAGATAGATTAAAAAGATGCAGTCCCATATGTTGTCATTGAGATAGGCAGTACATTTTGGATTAAAACTCCCACAGGCATTTATCGCTAGTGTGATGACTCAGCTCATGAGAACTTCCACAGTAAAATTTTCTTTGAATACAACTAGTCTTTGTTTAATGGCTATAAGTGGGACCAGCAACTCTGTTGCTAAAATACACGGTCATTAAGCAAGATTTCATATTATCACTACTTGTGATTTTAATACTGGCTTCTCTACTGATTCCACTTGTCAGAAGCTGGCTGAGAATCACACAAACCGTGATCGTGTGATCACTAGACACTGCACTGATTGTAAATCCCCCTTGGTTGTGAAGTGCCTGAATTCGATCAGGGACCATGTAATTGCTGGGACCATGTAGATGCTGTGAGAGTCATAAATGCAAGGATCAGTTGTAAAGTTACTTTTTCAGTGCTGTTGTAACTTCAGATGATCCTAGTCATTAAGCGAGGACTTCCTGTAAAGGTTTGACTCCTGGTGACCTCATTGATATATCCTAACAGTTTTCTTAGGTAACAGTCAAAAGTAATTTGCTATTCCTTTCTTCCGAAATATTTTTGACCTTTTGATGAAGCCTAGAATCTTGATCTTTCGCATTATTCAGTCCAAGCTTTATCTCATCCAGAGCCTGTGTAACTTATAAGTCCAAAAAAATCATCCAGTTTCTGCCACCTACTATACCAACAGTTAGAATAGAATAGAATAACAGAGTTGGAAGGGACCTTGGAGGTCTTCTAGTCCAACCCCCCTGCTTAGGCAGCAATCCCTACACCACTTCAGACAAATGTTTATCTATTCTCTTCTTAAAAACTTCCACTGTTGGAGCATATTCAACTTCTGGAGGCAATTTGTTCCACTGATTAATTATTCTATTCCAAGATCCCTCTCACTATTGAGCAAGGTACTGTACTTGTGCATTTTGTTTTTCTTGCCTAAATGTAAAAACTTACTTTTTTCACCATTGAATTTCATTTTGTTAGGCAGGGCCCAACGTTCAAGATCCTTTATCTTAAGCCTGTCTTCTGGAGTGTTGGCTATTTCTGCTAGCTTGGTGTCATCTGCAAATTTGATGAGTTCCCCATGTATCCCCTCATCCAAATCATTGATGAATACTTTGAAGAGTACTAGGCCTAAAACAGAGCCCTGGGGTACCCCACTGCATACCTCCCTCCATGTAGATGCAGTTCCATTGAGGACTACACGTTGAGTGCGGTTGGTCAGCCAGTTACAAATCCCTCTGGTGGTGATGTTGTCTAACCCACATTTTTCTATTTTATCAAGTAGTAGGTTATGGTCTATTTTGTCAAATGCCTTACTGAAGTCCAAATAAATTATATCGACAGCATTACTCTGGTCCACTAGTTTTGTCACTTTGTCAAATAATGCAATAGGATTAGTCTGGCATGATCTGTTTTTGACAAACCCATGTTGGGTTTTGGTTATTACATTGTTTGCTTCTAGGTCTTCGCTGATTCATTGCTTGATTATCTTTTCCAGAATCTTCTATGGTATTGAGGTCAGGCTGATGGGTCTGTAGTTTCTTGGATCTATTTTTTTTCCCTTTTTTGAATATGGGAACTACATCAGCTCTTTTCCAGTCCTCTGGCAGTTCCCCAGTGCTCCAGGATCTTTGAAAGATATATAGTTCAGTGGTTCTGAGATCACATCTGCCAGTTCCTTCAGAACCTTGGGGTGTAAGCCATCTGGTCCTGGTGATTTGAACTCGTCTAGGGTAGATAGGTGCTCACTTACCATTTTCTTCCCTATTTTAACTTGTGTTCCTAAACTGTTTTTTGTGCTGCTGTTTTTGATAGGTTGGACTGTTTTTTCTCTTTCTGTAAAGACAGATGCAAAAAACTAGTTAAGTTCCTGTTGCTTGTCACCTTCTTGCCTGTTACTTATCACCTTCTTATCACCAGCCCATCATCAAGGAGCAGAATGACTACAAACCAGTTGCTCTAACATCTGCAGTAATGAAAACCTTTGAAAGGCTATTGCTGTCCCACTTGAAAACCATCATGGATCCGCTGTTAGACCCCCCTGCAATTTGCATACCGAGCAAATAGATCAACAGCTGATGCTGTTAATATGGCTCTGCACTACATCCTACAACATCTTGAATCTCCAAAGACCTACACAAGGGTCCTCTTTGTAGGCTTTAGTTCATCATTCAACACCATCATTCCAGATATTCTTCTAACTAAGATAAACCAGCTAGCGGTACCTGAACACATTTGTAAGTGGATCACAAGCTTCCTAACAGACAGGAAGCAGCAGGTGAAGCTAAGCAGAATCACACCAGATATTTGTACAATTAACACAGCCCCCCCCCCCCAAGGCTGTGTGCTCTCTCCACTTCTCTTCTCTCTATATACTAATGACTGCATCTCAAACGATCCATCTGTTAAACTACTGAAGTTTGCAGATGACACAACAGTGATCAGTCTCATTCGAGACAATGATGAATCCGCATACAGATGGGAGGTTGAACAACTAGCCTCGTGGTGTGACCAGAACAATCTGGAACTGAACACACTCAAAACTGGTAGACTTTAGGAGAAACCCATACTACCACCTCTTACAATACTAGACAACCCAGTATCAACAGTAGAGACCTTCAAATTTCTAGGTTCTACCATATCTCAAGATCTAAAATGGACACCTAACATCAAAAACGTCATCAAAAAAGCACAACAAAGAATGTTCTTTCTGTGCCAACTCAGAAAGCTCAAGCTGTCCAAGGAGTGCTGATACAGTTCTAAAGAGGAATTATTGAGTCTGTCATCTGCACCTCTATAACTGTCTGGTTTGGTTCTGCCGCCCAACAAGACAGACACAGACCTCGGAGGATAATTAGAACTGCAGAAAAAACAATTACTACCAACCTGCTTTCCATTGAGGACCTGTATGCCGCACGAGTCAAAAAGAGGGCTGTGAAAATATTTACAGACCCCTCGCATCTGAACATAAACTATTTCAACTTCTACCCTCAAAATGACGCTATAGAGTACTGCACACCAGAACAACTAGACACAAGAAGAGTTTTTTCCCGAATGCCATCACTCTGCTAAACAAATAATTCCCTCAACACTGTCAAACGAGTTACTAAGTCTGCATTACTATTAATCTTCTCATTGTTCCTATCACTCATCTCCTCTCACTTATGACTGTATGACTGTAACCTTGTTGTTTGTATCCTTACGATTTATATTGACTTTTTCCTAATATGATTTGATTGCTTATTTGTACCCTATGACTATCATTAAGTGTTGTACTTTATGATTCTTGATGAATGTATCTTTTCTTTTATGTACCCTGAGAGAGTATGCACCAAGACAAATTTCTTGCGTGTCCTATCACACTTGGTCAATAAATTATTCTATTCTATTCTATTCTATTCTATTCTATTCTATTCTATTCTATTCTATTCTATTCTATCCTATCCTATCCTATCCTATCCTATCCTATCCTATCCTATCCTATCCTATCCTATCCTATCCTTGCCACTTTCTCCCAGCAATGGACCAATTGTTTCCTTTACTTTTTTCTTATTTTTAACATATTGGAAGAAGCTTTTTTGTTATTTTTTACTTTTGTCGCAAGCCTTTGTTCATTGTGAGTCTTAGCTTTCCTCACTTCATCTTTGCAGGCTCGGGCTTTTTGCTGATATTCTGCCTTAGTTACGTGCCCCTCTTTCCACTTTTTATACTCGACTTTTTTGTCATTCGATTTGTCTGACAATTCTTTATGCAGTCATGCTGGTTTCTTTTGAGAGCTGTTAGTTCTCGAAGTGTGTTCTGGAGTTCCTGAAGTCAAATAAAAATATATATTTTAACATTTCTCAGATTTAATTTTAACATCGTAGGCATTGATAAATATAACCCACATAAACCAAAGGTCTTTGGGATCCTCAATCATTTCTAAGAATAAAAAGGAAGTCCTGAGATGAAAATGTTTGGGAACCACACAGTTAGCAATTAATCATAACATCTCTTTATTTTGTATGTATGTACAACATACCTTATTTGTACTGGAATTATGCAAAACCATTGAAAATGCTGGTGGAAGTGACATTGATACAAGCACAGCAATAATCAGACAATATGAGTAGGCGTTCAAGACAACTGTATGAAAATGACATGGTTAGACATTTCAAGGGGTGAGGATTGAGACCACTTTAAGTGTGATTAACAATTCCCGTATTAACATTAATGAAAAGACAATTTCTCTACTTTGGAAATACCACATAGTCCCCAGCATTAAGATCTGCACTATATTTGCTTGTTGCTTGGTTAACACTTAATTTGTCAGTCATGTCTGAAAACTTTTCCTTCACAGAAACATAGAAAAAATGAGTGGAGGAAATTCATTTTTAAGTATATAATTGAGTTTATAAACTGGGATTTCTGTAAGACTAAAAGGTGACAATGCAGTGTAGCACCAGCTGAATCAAACTGTCTTACTTCATCATAAAATTTGGCATCACTAAATTGTATGCAAGAGGACAAAAATTTGACATACTATACAGTGGTGGGTTTCAAATTTTTTTACTACTGGTTCTGTGGGTGTGGCTTGATGAGCGTGGAATGGCATGGTGGGCGTGGCATGGCTTGGTGGGTGTCGCTTGGTGGGCGTGGCAGGATACTGTAAAATGTCCATTCCCTCCCCAATCCAGGGAAAGGTTACTGCAAAATCCCTGTTTCCTCCCAATCAGCTGGGACTTGGGAGGCAGAAAATAGATGGGGGTGGGGCCAGTCAGAATTTTTACTACCGGTTCTCCAAACTACTCAAAATTTCCACTAACCGATTCTCCAGAACTGGTCAGAACCTGCTGAAACCCACTTCTGATACTATAAGAAATATATGTAAAAGGGGCACATTGTTGTTAAAGTGTCTTTAACATAAAGGTAAGCTATAAAGTAAGCTAGAAAAGTATATTGATTAAATAAATTTGTCTTAAAAAGAGTGAAGTAAGAACTGCTTATCTACCAAAACCGTTTCCTGGGACTAATTGCACAAGTTATTTTAAATGCTACTTTGTTGAAAGGCATGTTTAAAATCTGGACAATGACTGCAGATTTTTCAAAGTCGTCCTCACCCACACCAATATTGATTTCCTATTAATTATAATCAGAACAGAGAGCAATTAATGTGTTGGCATTTGATAGGAAGAAAGGACAAATTGGGCAGCAAATAGGTGCTTTTTTTGAGCAAGTAACTATTCTAAACCAGTTTCTTGTCACTAGAATTTCTAAGGCAAAAAAAGGAACCAAGGCTTGCTGTGTGTTTTTTTTCTCCAGGTGAATCTGAAACACAATTATGAAAGCAATAAATCTCGTAAAATAAATATCATAAAAGAGAAGTGACAAGTTACAGTATGAAGTGGAGAAAGATAAATATTTGAATATTAGATTTATTTATGCTGCCTTCCTATACCAGTTTCTTTCTTCTGCTAGTAAGTCTGCAGTCCTAAGAGAAAAATAGCAAAGTTTTGAAGATATTTCAGGCCTTCCTCTTTCAACAACTAGAAAAGTTTCTGGTACCATTCTGTCAATTTTCTCAAGAAATTCATACTGGAAAAGATAGGAGCAAGTGATTTTAGTGGAAGCTTTGCTTTTCATCTTCGGTGAATATACAAGTATGTGTGTATGTTATTAAACTTTTAATTTTAGCTCTATATGTCTGCATTCAGAAGGAACTACCCTGAATTGTCCTGTTACTTCTTGCCCTTTTCCATATTTCCATGTAAACAATGAACTCCTTAACAATATTTATCTTTAATCCAGTGATTTTATGTGAATGATACTAGAGATGGCATGATATTTGTACCAAACTTGCTAACTGGATGTATGTTTGTGCGTGTGCACACATGTGTGAAATCATATGTTATAACTTTCCTTCAGATCTTGTTAACCTCTTTTTCTATGAAGTTCTTTTTATTGTATTTGTTCTCTATTAATCCTTAAACAATTAACCTTCCCTAAAGAACCATATCTTACTTTTGGAAGAAGCAAATATGCAAATAGAGGGCATTATCTTATTCCAGGAAAGTCTGATGAGAGGTAAAATTAGCTATGATGAACTCTATCGATCATCGATCGAGATACAGTAACATGCCAGCCACTTGCTTCAATTTTTACCAAATCCAGGGCTTAGAAAAAGAGTGAAAAATGGTGAATCAGAAGATAATCTTGGGCCTCGAGGATATTTTATAATTAGCGGGTATAGAAGCCATGATTTAGCAAGATAGAAGAGAACATTCGTTAAATTCATTGCAACTACCGCTGATTCACAAAATTCTCTTCAGCTTAGAGTTAGCATAGAATTGTACTAAATTATACTATTCCAATAATGGGATTCAAATCCCTGTGCTACTGGTTTGCTATCAGTAGCGCGGGGGTGTGGATGCTCACTTCGCAAATATGTGGTGCTTCTGTGCATGCGCAGAGCGTTTTTGATGACGTCTGGGCAGGTGAGTGGAGCCTCCCGCCGCCACCACTATCGGTTCGCCCCGGTTCCCTCAAACTGGCAGCAACCCACCACTGTACTATGTATATTAAACATTTGCATTTCTTACCAAAACAAGAAAACCCATATATAGCAGCCCACTAAGGAAGCATTTGAACCATTCAGAATTTCTTTCAAAGAAATGTGCAGATTCCTTTTCTGGAAACAAATTTAGCTCAGCAAAGAATGGCTCTGACAATTGTCAGAAATTCTTTTCCTATACATTTCTGGCTATGGGTTGTTGAATATTAAATTTTGTATATCTATGGAATGGAGTTCCTTTGGGATTTCTTTTGTTAGTCTGTTTCTGACTTGATTGGATTGCTTCTATCGCTGCCGGTCCTTTTAGCTACGGTGATTAGTCTTGCAACACAATATTTGTTTTGCCTAGTTTTTGCAACCTTGTTCTCCAGTGTTACTGGCAGGTCAAAATTAACGTTCTAAAGGGGCTTCCTATGAGAGCATAATGAAAATTAATCTAACCGTGGGATAAAAATAAATAAATAAACCACCAGTAAACAACCTGTGATGTCTTGCTCCAACGTGTCCTTATAATGCCAATTATTGACAGATCTCAAAAATATAAGGTATAAATAAACAGAAGAGTGTAGGGATGGATAGACAGCAAACTGTAATATGCTTTCCCCAGACAGCTCAGGAACAGATGATTTCTCCTGCTTTTAATAGTATTTGGTTGATCTGTTTTCTCCGTATTATGACTGCGTTGCTAATTCAAATGATTTCGGGTTTTTTTTAATGTTGTGTACTGCTTCTACATGGTTTACTCTGACCAGGAGAAAACCAGTATACAAGGAGAACAAATGAACTTATAAATAACAGGCCCTCTACCTTGGGTCTGATTTTTTTTCCCCAGTTGTGCTGATCTTTTATGATTCCTTGGGTTTAAGATGATTAGTAAACTTCTGGTTTTTTATCTTCCCCTTCTCCCTGGGCTACTCCATCATCTCCTGACTGAATCTGATGATGATGAATTAGCTGTTTGGCATAAAGGATGGCTATATCTTTACTTGGAAGAATTTCTGAACATTACAGAAGTGCACAAAGTACTGGTCATCGGAAGAATCAAGACAAATTTCTTGGAGGACTTTTTTTTCCTGAATCCCACAATAAAAAGGATCTATTTAAATTAGAAGTTGCCTTGGTTTTAAGAGATTCAGTTCTGATTTCTACCTCGTATAATTCCAGGAGCTGCACAGGTTTTGTGATTCCTTTGAAAAATTAAACATTTAGTTGTGTGCTATTTCTTTCCTTCTGCTAATTTACGTCTGCATTTTCTCTGGGAGAAAATAGCATTTAATGTATGGTTTGGTCAATCATTACACCATTACTAAGACACACAAATGCATTCTTTTATATACGGCTCAGGAAATGCATAACCTTAAGATGCTCTAATACTTATTGAGCCATTGTCCTCTCTTTCCCTGTCTTCCTAGGAAGCAGTATCACAGTTACTACACTTTGATTATGAAAGAGAACCCCCTTTAACTACACATAGCTTATCTACATGTATAGTTTTATTTTTAAAATTTGGGTCAAGGCCAACACTCTGCACTAAAGCAATTGCTTTGCATACAAAGCTTAGCATGAAACTTTGGCAGCTTTACCTAGAGTTGGCAAAGACTAACCTGCTACTAGTGGTCAGTAAAGATAATACTTGAACTAACTGGATCAATGGCTTAATTTGACCATATTTCAATTCTCGCTGGACCATAAAGATTAACAGATGTATTTGGGTTACGTTTTTATGGAGTGCAGCACACTTCATTGGATATAAAATAAGGATTATATGGCTGTAAAGAGCCAATGATGCTTGCAGAATGACTATTCAGTACCACCCCACCCCTTGGTTGATAAAAGATAAAGGAAACAGAGTTATAAAGCACAAGAGGAAGGAAACAAGCCAAGAGATACACAGCTATCAAATTATAGCTCTGCTAAATCTTTCGTTTCCTTCTTCCTTCTATAGGCAGCTGTACCCTCTACCCAAGGATGACTTCTAAGTGAAGCTGGCAAACTGATATCAGAGAAGAAAGGGCAATTGAATTGATGAATGCCGGATAAATTCTCTATATATTTTCCCAGACAGAGGTGCTTCCGTTTGCCCTATCTTGAAGCTTTATCCTAGTCATGAATCAGAGACCCAGAAACAGCAAAGAATCGTCTTCTAAAATCAATACAGATAGTCTTCACTTACTGACTGCTTGTTCAATGGCTGTTCACGTTGACAAGAATACCAAACAAGAAGATTTACAACCAGTCTTTGAACTTGGGACCATCACAGACTCTTCACAACTACCTGAATGTTATCCGGGCATTTGGCAACCGGTGTACATTTATGACACTCACAGACGGCATATAAATTTAAGAAATCAGAATCATAATTTGACGTTAGAATTTCAAGCCCAAGCTATCCACCCCTTATATTCTAAGCAGTGCATTATCAGCAATATATTCTATGGCTGTTCCAAACATTCTCATTCGGGTTGATGAAAAACAATATACTTTATCTTTGCTGAACGTTAATCATAGTCAGCACCCACACTTCAGTTCAGTCCCAGAAGACAAGCTGGGGAATTCCTTCTCATGAGTTTTCTAAATCTGGAAATATATGTAGTCAAATATGTGTAGGCTGCAAAATGATATATGTCAACCTTACCAAATAGAAACATGACTGGATAGGTTAATACTACTTTATTGTAAAAACAGAATCTTATAAGTCTTGAAAGTATAATTCTTATGTTTATAACCTGATAATTTAGGGAGGGTCTCTCCTGAGTCTCTTGCTCTGCCTACTATCTAGCTGTGGGCAATGCTTTTTCTTATCTGACCATTCAGTAGGCAGTATCCCTTCATCCAAGCCAATCCCATACACCATTACAGTATGTGATAAGAAAATAAATGATCAGCATCTGCTACCATTATGCAAAACTGTTAGTATTCAAAAGCATCACACACAGGCAAAATTGAAAAATATTTAAAGCACTCAAGAACGAGACTGAAAAAGAACAACCTCCTTCATAAGGCAAGAAAAGTTCTGAGAAATAATGGAGAATATTATGAACATGAATGCTTCAAATCTGAATAAATGTGATCTATTAATTCATGTATGAATCCAATTAGTCTTCAATTGTCAGTGGAGAAGACTCATATTATTTGTCACTTAAATACACTGGAAATACAGTTGTAATATAAAATAAGCATATTTTCAAGTTGGCCTGCCCATATCTTACCTGGAGAGGAGGTACGTAGTGGTTAGAGTTTGGCATTTGAAGATAATGACTTTTTAAAAAACATGTAGAAGTTAAAAATTCTCTCACTCTAAACTTTTCTTTTTAAAAGATGCTTTTAATATGCATACTTCTAACTGAGATATATACATTGAGATATATATATATACATAGGTATAGGTGTGTATACACACACACACACATATTGTAATTTCTGCGGTATTGCACCATGTCAGTGAATCCAAAATATGTCTGATCATTTTTACCATTCAGTGTTCCATAGTGTTAAGGACTATAGTTTTATTGTCAAGTATTCTCTCAAGATAAAGTATTATTTCAGAGTATTGTATTTTATTTTCATTTGAAATCTAAGTGCTTAGAGTGAAGTGCTAAGTGAAATCTAAGAGCACAGTAATCAAGCCAGTTGCCCTCTTGACATTATGGACTATGGTTTGCCAACTTTGTCCTATAAAAACAGAACTGTTCTGTTCTGAAACAAAACAAAAAACAAAACCTATAATATATGCTAGTTCAATAGGACAATGATTTTAAAAGCAAGTATAACAGTTATAGTTAATGAATTTATCTTGACAGTTTAGCAGTTAAGCTCAAATGTCAGCAGTTCAAATGTGACGATCCAAGGAAAAGATAAAATAAAAATCTTGCACATATAATATATATCCACACCAACAGTGAGACATTAAAAAAAATCAATTCCAGATACATTTAAAATGCATTTTAGCAAGCTGCCAGATTGAGAGCTGCCCAGAATTTGATAATAAGATGGAAAACTATATAAATGTTTTAAATAAATAAATAAAACCATGTCTGTCTAAAATGGCTGTCATTCAAATAACTGTTTTCTTTCTTTTTCTTCTTTCCCTTCCTTCCTTCTTTCCTTCCTTCCTTCTTTTCTTTTCTTCCTTTCTTCCTTTCTTCCTTTCTTTCTCTTTCTCTTTTTCTCTTTCTTTATTTTTATCTCTCTTTCTATTTCATTTGTTATTTTAACATTTATTTCATTTCATTTACTTCATTTCATTTATTTGACCAGGGAATCGTAGTATTTTAGTACTCCATAGAAAATAGTGCAGATAAACAGGAAGCTTAATACTTTACATCTGTATATAGTCTTTGTATTGAATAGCCAGGGGAGTCTGCAGGGGAGTGAAAAAAAAATCATACAATCAAAGCAGAGGTGGGTTTCAGCAGGTTCTGACCAGTTCTGTAGAACCGGTAGTGGAAATTTTGAGTAGTTCTGAGAACTGGTAAAAACCACCTTTGACTGCCCCTGCCCCCATCTATTCTCTGCCTCCTGAGTTCCAGCTGATCAGGAGAAAATGGGGATTTTGCAATAACCTTCCCCTGCTACGCCCACCAAGCCATGCTCACCAAGCAATACCACACCCGCCAAGCCACATCCACAGAACCTGTAGTTAAAAAATTTGAAACCCACCACTGACTCAAAGCCATGTGTGTTACGCATGACATACATCAAAAGGAAGTTCTGATCTTTCTGATACCTCCCCTCTGCTAATATATCCGTAGATGTTGCTACAGCATCAAATGTCACAATAAAGTTTCACTGCTTTAGAAATAAATGTACCAATGACTTCCATTACATTTTACAGAAATATGAGTTACATATTGTTGATGGGGAAAGTAGGCTTGTTAAATCTGCCACATCTACAGCTACAGGAAACAGCAAACTCAAGATATTTCTGAAAATTACTCATTCTAGACAGCTTGAATTGCAGCTGTTTGAAGCCTTACACTTTACTTTTTATTCCTAGCTTCCCCAATTATTGCTAAAATGTGGATAATTAAAAACAATTGCATTTTTCTTCCAGTGATTCCAAAAGCTTTTCTATGCAAACTTTTGTAAACCTTAAAGTGATCCAGCAACAAAAAAACTAGCAGATTAAATTTGACTGAATGTAATATTCAAGCCTTAAGCATTGTTCCAATTATGTAGGAAAATTTATATTTAAAAGCCACTTTTTGACATTTAAAAGCCACCTTTTACAATGCAGCTGCTTCAATTTCAGTTTAGTTTTAGTTAAGTATCGCTGCCTCAGGTTTGTTCTTCTGACAGTGTTGGTGATTTCTCATGGAAGTCCTATTCTCTCTTTGAAACTTATTCCCTCTTTGGTTTTACATGCTCTCATAAGCCATAGCATAGTGTGCAGTGGTGGGATTCAGCCAGTTCGCACCACTTTGGGAGAACCGATTGTTAACTTTCTGAACAGTTTGGCAAACTGGTTGTTGGAAGAAATCATTAGGGCAGAGAACCAGTTGTTAAATTACTTGAATCCCACCACTGACAGTGTACCATATTATGTGAACCCAGCCAGCATGTTTTATAAGCTATGGTTGATGACATAGAATATTATGCAGATGCATTTTGGCTTGTTAAATAAATCATGCGTTGCAATGTAATGGGGAAGGATGGCTCATGGTTAAAGACAGTGAGCTTGTCAGCTGGAAAGCTGACAGCCCAGTTCGAGACCTGAGCGCTGCACAATGGGTTGAGCTCCTGTTACTTGCTCCAGCTCCTACCCACCTAACATTTTGAAAGCATGGAACAGCGAGTAGATCAGGGCTGTCAAACTTGTGACCCCTTGGCCAGATGGCTCACAGGCTGGCCACTCCCACACCCGGTATAGTGAAGGGGGAAAAATTGCGATATGTCACGTGATGACGATGTGACAACGCAAGTTTGACAACGTGAGTAGATCAATAGGTACCACTTTAATGGGAAGATAATAGTGTTCTATGTGCTTCGACGTATAGTCATGCTGGCCGTATGACACAGAAATGTCTTTGGACAATGCTGGCTCCTTCAGCTAAGAAACAGAGATGAGCATCACCCTACAGAGTTGGATATGACTGGACAGGGGAAACCTTTACCTTGTTGCAATGTAAGGACTGGTTCTCTGAAAATCCCAACTTCCTCCACTTGTGTTTAAATGTTCCTCCAAGATCCCCAAATGGATTTTTTAAAAAAATGCAAAGACATATTCTGGATGTGTTACATACTAAGTACTATTCAGCTCTACCACAGATCTATATCTGTGTCTACCGCCTGGACTACTGTAATGCTCTCTACATGGGGCTCCCCTTGAAGAGCACCCGCAGGCTCCAACTGGTCCAGAATGCAGCCACGTGAGTGATTGTGGGAGCGACATGGTGCTCCCATGTAACACCTCTCCTGCGCGAGCTGCACTGGCTTCCGGTGGTCTTCCGGGTGCGATTCAAGGTGCTGGTTACCATCTTCAGAGCGCTCCATGGCCTAGGACCTGGGTACTTACAAGACCGCCTGCTGCTACCAATAGCCTCTCACCAGCCAGTACTCTCCCACAGAGAGGGGCTCCTCCGGGTGCCGTCGGTCAAACAATGTCGACTGGTGACCCCCAGGGGGAGAGCCTTCTCTGTGGGGGCACCTGCCCTCTGGAATGAACTGCCCCCTGGGATACGGAGGATTCCCGACTTGGGCACCTTTCGCTGTGCCCTCAAAACATTTTTATTCCAACAAGCCGGGCTGGCCTAATTTTTTAACTTTTCTAAAATTTTAAAATTTTAAAATGGGTGTTTTATTTGAATAGCTGGGCCAAATTATTTAATATGCTTTTAAATTGTTTTTAATTTTTATATTTGTGTGCTTTTACTTTTGACTATACATCGCCCTGAGTCCTTTGGGAGAAGGGTGGTATATAAATTGGAATAATAAAATAAAAATAAATAATAAATAATATTGTGGGGGGGAAGAGTCGGTCAAAATAATTAAGACTATTCAAATTAAAGCCCATCACTATATCTATGTTTGCAACACACATACAAAAGAGAATGACTTTGATTACATGATTGCAATGCCATCTTGATATTGTTTTACTTCTATTTACCTTTATTGTGCCAGTCCAACACCTCTGTGCTCTACACTTTTACTGATTCGAAAAGAATTACTAAAACTGCAGCAGTTGTTGTTCTGGTCCTGAGTGGCAGGCAGCCCTGAGACTATATTAAAACTTTTAGATCTAATCGCTAATCCAGTTAATCCAACTCCACCAGGATATTCTTTTTCAGTGCTGCTTCCTTTGCCCAGCCGTATTTGGCAACTGCTACTCCTCAGATTCAATTATGTAATAGTGGGATGGTGAGGAAGGAGTAAAAGTGCACTCTTCAAAATATGCAACAAAAATAATCTTGGTTTTCATTTCCTCAAATATCAAACTCGAGTGGTTGAATATCTTACAAACATTATCGACTTGGATAAAATGTACTTTGTTCATTTCTCTGGATGTTAACAAGAGAACAAACAAGAACCAGCGATAGAAGGAATGTCAAGGGACAATGGGTGGAAGAGGAAAGAAATGAACCTGGCTGGTTAACTCTTTGCGGCTTGCGATATCCAGAAGACTTTGGGAAGATTCATGCATGAGACCCTTCTGGCTGTGGATGATGAATAGGAAATCAAACCCACTTGGAAAGTGTCAGGATGGAGAAGGTTATCCCATATATGTTCTTCAGAGAAAAGCTTGGAGGCTAGCATTAGTCTAATTTTATTTATTTATTCTTTAAAATTTATATGGCTGCCCACTTTATTCTCGATGATTTTGGTTGGCTTACCAAGATAAAAACCCAATATAATAACAACAACAAAACAGTAAACCCCCATCCCCCTGGTGACAACAATCAAATGAGCCACTTGATGGGCACCATTCTACTCTAGGATCCCTAGGCCTATTGGAAAAACCAGGTCTTTAGGGACTTGCAAAAGAATGTCAAAGTGGGGGCCACTCATATCTCTGTGGGAGGGATACACTGTGGAGAAGGTACTTCTTAGTCCCACCATATGGATGGACATTGTTAGCAGAGGATACCCATAGCATTCCCTGCCTCCCTCCTCTAGTGGGTTGTGTGGATATGATCAGGATAAGATGGTCCTTCAAAGCCACACAGAGCTTTGAAAGTGACAACCAGCACCTTGAATTGGAAATGAATGTATAAGAGAACAATGTAGCTGTCCAACGATTATCCCAATTTTATTTCAAGTGTCAAATCTTTATTGTCAGTGCACAACATATGTACAATGAGATTGGTTGAGCTCCCTCAGTGCACCCCCCCCCAACAGAATACAACTCACAGTGAAGGCAGAAAATCCCTACCCCAATAAATCATATTAACAAAACACCCAGTCCTATTGAACCAGTGTGAACATGTTACACATTGCGCCGGCCCTGCAATCCATCATACTACATAGTTATGATGTTATTTCTCATTCAGGAGTCTGACAGCCCATGGATAAAAACTGTTCTTCAGCCTGTTTGTGTGGCTGGCTATACGTCTATATGTCCTTCCCGATGGTAGAAGGGTAAAGAAATGATGACCAGGGTGAGAGTTGTCCCTGGGATCTCTGGTAAGGCTCTTCTTCATCTGGTCCATTTAGTATAGCATGAGAAAGTTTCAAGGGTAAGAATACCCAAAAATAAATAAATAAATAAATTCTCTTCCAACAGCTAAACACTCTACCATGTCTCAAGTCATGAATCTAATAACAAAGATTCTCTTTCAGGACTGCTTAAGCTTTGCATACGTATTTCTCAGAGATACAAATTCATAGCATGCACAGTGTATATTTATACTAAACCAGTGCGGGATCTTATACATTATTGGATAATAATAAAAATCATAGATCTGATCTCACTGTGTCATCTCTTGAAATGCTCACCTTGTTTTCACCTCTTGCAAGCAGACATATCATGCACAATTTTGAAAACGATACGGAGCTGGACTGACCAGTTATTTCCCAGTAAAAAATGTTCAGTGTCTTTCTGGGTTGTAGAGAAAAGGGCAGTTGGAATTTAGCTTATGGATGTGTGATTATATCAGGAAATAAGAAACCAAAAGCCATTTGGATGGGAACAATTGACTTTAAGCCAGTTTTATCTCACTTAAGTCACAAGCAATGGATCTAAACTCTAGAAGTCTGGCACAAATAGTCTGCCGACTGAGTCAGTAGAGTGATGCATTTACAAGCCAGTTAGGAAATTCAATTTGAGTAGAATGATATTTGATAAGAGTGCCTGGCAGAATGAAAAATCAGATCTGTGAGACAATTAATGGTTTGCTCTCCTGTTAAGTTCTGGTTCCTGGCAATTGAGAAAGCAACAGCAGCAGTGGAAATAGAATCAAATAAATCAAATCAAATGAATCCTTAGGATCATAAGGACGTGACATATAATAATTAGGAGGAAAAACTGGAGAATGAAAACAAAACAAACTTGTAGGACCTTAGAAAGTATCCTATCCTTAATTATTTGAGAATATGAATCAGCTATGTAAAGACTTTCAGATTTTTAATCACTGTTGTTCCCCATCCAGACACCAGGAAAAGATGGCCACAGCATTGCTTGATTCACTGGGGTGGAGATGCAAGACCCCACTCAAGGGCAATGGAAAAGCTCACCCAGCAGCCTCCTGTAGATATTGAATAGGAGCAGAGGGAGCACTGAACCATGTGGAACCCCACACAATAGGGGCACCCCCCCCTCCAATCACCACCAAGATTGACCCTGAAGAAAGGAGGCAACCCAGCACAACACAATGCTTCCCATCCCCTCTGGGCTGATCCAGAAGGATACCATAGTCAATGGTACTGAAAGCCACAATAAGGTCAAGTAAGGCAAGGATGGATGCATAATCCCCATCCCACCCCCCTCACAAGAGATCAGTCAAAAGTGTGACCAATGGCATTTCCATCCAATACCTAGGGTCTGAATCCTTGATGAAAGGAATCCAGGTAATCAACTTCATCTAAGATCCTCTGAGGCTGTTGCGCAACTGCCTTCCATCCTCCAGCTCGCTCCTCTAAGAACAGGTCCAAAAGTCAAGTCCAATCTCCATCTCAGTAAGTGCCACCCCAAACTATTCCTGTAAAATTACAAGGGTAGCCAGCCAGTCCATAATCCCTATCCTCTTTACCATGTTAGTAGAAGTTGCTGGAAAATGCCAGGAGTCATTTGCACATTTGTCAGTGGATAATCACGGTAAGTAAAAATAAATGTCACTCGTACAGGCACAGTTAAGATCATTTTACGATGCTTCTTTGCCAGCTTCTAGAATGTTATGATGTTCAACATTCCAACTTACAGCAGGGTGAACAACCTTGTTACTTTCCAAAAGTGCAGGTGACTATTGGCATCTATGGAAGGAAACTTTGAAAAGCAATTATGAAAGGGTTTCTGTTGTAAGAGCACATCATGTTTCAATATTTTGGTATCACCATAGCCAGTTGCATATTCTCTATCCCCCACCTCCTATCTATCTATCTATCTATCTATCTATCTATCTATCTATCTATCTAT
>WNWU01000034.1:8077814-8112251 GCA_012654045.1 Ptyas mucosa
GGAAGGAAGGAAGGAAGGAAGGAAGGAAGGAAGGAAGGAAGGAAGGAAGGAAGGAAGGAAGGAAGGAAGGAGGACTCTATTGAGGATGGATATTTTTCTAAAGATATTTTAATTAAGTTGCATAATAATATAAAAACAGATTTACTGAATCATGCCAAAGGAGTCCTGAATACTCTGTCACACAAAGGTGAACCAATTGCATACTGCAAGTTAACGAAGAATAATATTGTGAGAAAGGCTGAAAATTTTCTCTCCATATTATTTCATCCTCTAGCTTGCTAAGGAAAATAAATATTTATCTATCCCAGTTCATGGTGGTATTATGATAAGCCAGGGAGTACCTTCTCCTATTTTACATAAACTGTTTTAACTCCTATCCTCAAAACAACGCTATAGAGCACTGCACACCAGAACAACTAGACACAAGAACAGTTTTTTCCAGAATGCCATCACTCTGCTAAACAAATAATTCCCTCAACACTGTCAAACTATTTACTAAGTCTACACTACTATTAATCTTCTCATCGTTCCCACCACCCATCTCCTTCCACTTATAACTCTATGACTGTAACTTTATTGCTTGTATTCTTACGATTTATATTGACTGTTTCCCTATGACTATCATTAAGTGTTGTACCTTATGATTGTTGATGAATGTATCTTTTCTTTTATGTACACTGAGAGCACCAAGATAAATTCCTTGTGTGTCCAATCACACTTGGCCAATAAAGAATTCAATAAAAAATTCTATTTAAAGAGTAGTGGGGAGTAGAAACAGTTTGTTAATTGTTCAGATCTGGGACAATTATTTAGAGACAAGGAGTTACCAGATGACTTCAGAAACCATCTGATTTTGACTTGTTTTAAAATAAGCCATAGTTAATGTTACCCACTGTTTTAATCTGCCAATCAAGCAACTGTTGTCCATAAGTGAAACTTCCAAACTCATTCTACAAGGGCTGAAAATTGGAAAAAGTGATGCCTGAAATCAAAGTTTGTTGTACCTCATACACTAAAGATCATAAAATATATTCAAGTAATTTAATATTTATTTCAATCTTATGAATACAAGTATGCATCCCATATACTTATGTCGTTGTACAGCACTTGGTATCTTGACCTATTCCAGATTTAAAACAGCCTGCGTAAGAAGAAATAATTGCAAAAAATTATCTATCTTTTATATGTTTCAGAACAAGTAGTACCATTTTTTTTAAAACTGTAAAGGTCAAAAAGGCAATTCAAGAGCACTTACGCATCTGAAAATCCTATTTTAAATATGACACACCTGCTTAATTCATCTTTTTTAAAATTCCATCTTCACAGGTACATTGAACAAACCAATAAGAGATAAATAAGTCAGTGGTGGGATTCAGCCAGTTCTCTCCGGATCACGGCAACGGAGGGAGGCTCTGCCCACCCACCTGGACATAATGCATGACTACTGCATATGCACAAAAGGCCACGCACATACACAGAGATGGAACGTGCACTCACATTTGTGAACCGGTAGGGAAGGTAAGTGAATCCCACCTCTAAATTTATTAGGAACTATATGAAGTCATGTAGTTTTTCTAGCAATATTATTTGCTTTTTGCTTCTTCTTCTTGTGGGAGATTCTTCAACTTTCCAGTTTTGTCTATGGATTCTGGTCATATTATTAACCAGGCCGGTTAATAACCAGGCCGGTTTCAAAATCAGTCAGGTGCTGCCATTTGCTGTGATATATAAACCAAAGATTGCTCCCATCTTCTATGATAAACCGTAGATTTTTTTTTCTCTCTCTCTCTCTCTCCCTCCCTCTCCCTCTCTCTCTCCCTCTCCCTCTCCGTCCCTTCCTCCCCAAACTATGAAGTTTAATGCATTTTGTGAATGTTGTCTAAAGTTATCAGAAGATTGAACGATACATATAGTCTACATCAGTGGTGAAATCCAATTTTTTTTACTACCAGTTCTGTGGGCGTGGCTTGGTGGGCATGGTGTGGTTTGGTGGGCATGGCAGGAGAAGGATACTGCAAAATCCCCATTCCCTTCCCACTCCTGGGGGAAGGATATTGCAAAATCTCCATTCCCACCTGACTCTGGGGCCGGCTGGAGCTGGTATTTGCCGGTTCTCTGAACTACTCAAAATTTCCGCTACCGGTTCTCCAGAACCTGTCAGAACCTGCTGGATTTCACCCCTTGTCTACATTTAATAAGTGTAAATATGACATCAATTCCATGTCATATTAACATTAATACTGATCTTGTTTTTCTCTTTTTCCTAGTTTCCTTTTTCTCCCTTTATTTTTTTTTCACACCATTATAGTTATGTGTTTTACAATAATCAGTGATGTATTGTTTG
This sequence comes from Ptyas mucosa, assembly GCA_012654045.1. NCBI lineage: Eukaryota > Metazoa > Chordata > Lepidosauria > Squamata > Colubridae > Ptyas > Ptyas mucosa. Next base: position 8,080,159 of record WNWU01000034.1, read on the forward strand.
TTTGCTTTACTTCACTAATAAACATTTAAAAATGTAAGTTGTACAATGCAGCCTTGTTTAAAAATGATAGTTAAGGGAAAACTTAATGTATGAACCAGACAATTAAGGCTTATTCGCAGGGTTTAGCAAAATCTAAAACGTAAACCAATGTCTCAATATTTGAACCACAGCATTTATACTAGTGGTGGGCTGCTGCCAGTTCGAACCAGTTTGCGTAAATCGGTAGTTCCGACAATCAGCTGGCCCCACCCACCCCTGCTCTATCCTGTCCTATATTTCCTTCTTTCTGGCTCAGCTGATTCATGCGGCACAGCTGATTTCCGCGCCTCTGCTGTTCTACTTACCAGGGCTGCCTTAGAAGGTAAGCAACTGAGCTTCAAATTGCTGTATTTTGAATGCTGCACGCAAGTGTGTTAGGCGTGCGTGCATGCTAAGTCTGCGTGCACGTGCAAAGCGTGCACTCACAGAACCAGTTGTTAAACTGGTTGCAACTCACCACTGAGTTATACTTCAAGTTATATATGAAGGCTTATTGTCATGCCTCTAATTTTGGTTGTAATCAACTTTATGCCCAAGTTGAATTTATATAAATATTAAATATATGGAGAAAAACATATTTGCTATGGGGATTGGAGATTGATCTCTTCTTGTGGGAGATCAATATATAGGCAACCTGATTCCTTTTGAAATGGTCATGGACTTATAGAATAGTAGAGTTGGAAGCGACCATGAAGTTTGCATACGCCAACCCTACTCAGTGAAAGAGAACTCACATCATGAGGCAGTTTGACAGCTCATACAATAAGGAAGTTCCTCCTGATGTTTTACTTGACCTTGTTCTCTTATAGTTTTTAATCCTGGTTTTGGTTCTGCCCTCTGGAGAAATACAGAATTTCTGTATGGATGCAAAATACCTAGCTGCATTCAGATATTTGAACTCTGCTATCCTGTCACCCATACAGATCTTTTTGAAGCTTATTTCTTTCATCTAAAGCCAGTTTGCTCCGCCTTGTGTCATCTGCAGTCTTGTTGCTTTTTGTCAACTGCAGCCTTTGGTGCTTGTTCATACCTCTGTCCATATTGAATCGATGCATTTTTTTAAAAAAAATGAAGTGGGGCCATTAATGAATATTCTTTGAGTTTGGTCATTCAATCAACTGTAAGTCCATCAAGTAGTAGTATCACTTAATCCATTTTATGAAGGGAAATATCGTAAGGCATTCTTTGCAGAGGTCCAGGAACACTTACATCAGCATTATCCAGATCTATTAAACTAATAAAGCTATCAGCTGGGGAGAGAAGGTTAATCTGGCACAATTTGTTTATAGTGTGCTGGTAATGCTCACAAATATCCTGCTTGATTATTTCTTTGAAATGTTGCCCAGTCTAGACATCAGGCTGACAGTTTGTAGTTTCCTGGGTACTTCTTCTTCTCCTTTTTAAAGATGATTGTGAGAGACGGTGGGGAGGCTTGGAGAAGAAAGACAAGAAATAGCAGGCGAGCCAGTTGTCAGCTCATTTTATAAACAACTCAGCTTTGCTGCAGAGAAATCTGGGAGAAAGCATTTAAAACTATTGAAAGAGATTTTGTCTTAATCAGTGGTGGGTTTCAAAAAAATTTACTACTGGTTCTGTGGGTGTGGCTTGGTGGGCATGACAGTGGAAGGATACTGTAAGATCTCCATTCCCACCCCACTCCAGGGGAAGGATACTGTAAAATCTCCATTCCCTCCCCACTCCAGGGGAAGGTTACTGCAAAATCCCCATTTTCTCCCGATCAGCTGGGACTTGGGAGGCAGAGAATAGATAGGGGCCAGTCAGGGATGGTATTTACCAGTTTTCCGAACTACTCAAAATTTCCACTACCGGTTCTCCAGAATTGGTCAGAACCTGCTGAAACCCACTTCTGGTCTTAATGAACCCTCTATAAATGATATTGGGACATTCCTATTACACTTTCTGGATTCTGTATGTACCCCAAACTGGCCTTAAGAACACCTTACTTTACCCCACTCCTAAAGTTGGGTTCCCAAAAGCTGGAGAGGAGCAAATTTTGTGGAGATTGACAATGGCAATGGAATTCTCTCTTCTCCAGTCTTCTGGAACTTCATTAGTCCTGCAGGAGTTCTCAAAGATTACTGAGAATGGTTCTGTGATTCACTAATTCCTATGGTTCCCTGGGATGCAACCCATCTGGCCCTGGAGGCTTGGATTCATTTAAATTAGTTAAGTTCCTTCCCCTTGTCTATCCTAAGCCACAGTTTCTTCATTCTTCCAGCAATACAACCACTATCAGATAGGACTCCATTTCCCCTTGATCTATATCTGTCTGGTATATTGTAGGAAATATATCACAGTTTTCAAGGCTGTTTTCATTTGGCATATCCAACAGGTAGTTTAACAGGATAAAAGAATAATGGAGTTGGAAGGGACCTTGTAGGTCATCTATTCCAGACCCCCGCCCAAGCAGGAGAACCCATGTTGGCGAACCTATGGCACGTATGCTGGAAGTGGCATGCAGAGACATTTTTCTGGGCACGCGAGCCATCGCCAAGCAAACCTGAAACTGCGTGTCAGCGACCTAAGTTGCATTTTTTCATCGCTGCCATAATCAAAGAGAAAAGGGAAAAAAAACGGAGCTAGCAGTACAGTTTGGCATTTGAGATATTGTCCTTCTCCCCCTCCCTTAATAGATAGGGTACCCAGGTGATAAGGGAGGGGGACATTCCTGTGATCTGCAGTAGTGGACAGAAGAGACTGACTTGGAAGATGGCCAATGGGCATTGAGATATTGTGAGGCAGAAGGGGAGGGGTTTGGTTTCAGTGAATCAGTTTTGGCTGCATATGAGTTTAGGTCGGATCGTAAATTCTTTAATAAATGAGAGATTCATCAAAGACTTTGTGTTCGAGAATGAAATTTATTTGAGATTACGCCGAAACCTGACACTGCGCATGTGTGCGCGCCCCAGCTGGTGTTCAGGCCTCTGGTGCACATGTGTGCAATTCAGGAGACCCAGATGGTCTTCGGAGCTCTCCTGCTCATGTGTGTGTGTTTGTGCATATGCGCAAGATTGTGCGCACATGCGCAGACAGCATTTGCACATGTGCATTGCACGCACGAAAGCTGTGCGCATGCGCATATGGTGAGATTGCGCACACAGTGTGCACTAGTGCACATGCACGAAAGCTGTGCGCATGCGGAGATGGTGCAGTTGCGTGTGCAGCATGTGGGGAGGAGCCGCGCGTTACTGTGGATGGCACACAAGTACGTGCAGGGTGCGAAGCGCGTTCCTGTTCGGCACTCGGTAAGTAAAAGGTTCGCCATCCCTGTCCTACACTATTTCTGAAAGATAGCAGTCCAGTCTTTTCTTGACTAGTTCTAAACTTATGGTCCACATTTGAGCCCCAAATTTTAATTGCTAAGCAAGACAGTTATTAACTGAGTTTTGCCCCATATTACAATCTTTTGTACCACAATTGTTAAGTGAATCACTGTGGTTGTTAAGTTAATTACATGGTTCTTACGTGATTCTGGCTTCCCCATTGACTTTGATTGTCGGAAGATCGCAAAAGGTCTGCATGCTGCATCAATCATAAATACATGCCAATTGCCAAGCCTCCAAATTTTGATCACATGATCATAGGAATGAAGCATTGGTCATAAGTATGAAAAATAGTCATAAGACACTTTCTTTCAGTGCCATTGTAACTCTGAATGGTCACTAAATGAATGGTTGTAAGTCAAGAACTACTTGTAATAGAATTTGGGTTTCAAGTTAAGTAGTGTTGTTTGCTTTATAGCTTACAGCATGTAATACCTATCTTTGATGTGGCATTCATGATTTTTTTAAAATCTTTTTCAGTTTTACTTCTCAATATTTTGTGGACATGCTTGGCTTTCACTTACCTAAATTAAGTTCAATTTATCTGAAACTAAGATCAGAGTCAATCATTTTTTTTTAAAAAAAATGAAATCTTTCCTCATTTTATAGTCCTTGTTTTTAAAATTGTGGAATAAACTGCATAATAAAACACTATCCATGTTTCCAGATTAATTTACTGTACGGCTCTATATGAATACATGAACATTTGTAATTTAGTGTGATTTTTCTGAATACGTACAACTGTTATCAAGACAAATTATTCTCTTGACTTCCAAGAAATATATGAGCAAGATAAATCTGCATATCTCTTAAAATGTGCCATTTCAAGGATATTTTTCTTGGAGAACAGGTGAAGCAAAGTAATTGTAAATGCAAATGGATTTAGATTTTCAGAATCACCATACGTGGAACAGTCTGATTATCTTAATGCAACAGAATGGGAAAGTAACATCAGAGCTGGCATTTCCAAGTACTGGTTTTCAGCAGTTGACTTAATTGACTGTCTAAAATGTGTTGTAGGTGCAGTAAATTACTACAGCGTAGTAATAGCTATTGTTCTGGATTAGGAATATAGATTTTTGTGATTGGGGGCCAAATTTCCTCTTTTAACTGCATGCCGGGGTTCCACCGTTTGGAATTTATTTGGTTAAATATTATGAACAGATTTTCTTTAAAAATTAAGAAGTTGTAATATTCCTGTTCTGCATGTTAACATTCCTTTGTACTCTGTTTCCCCCCAAATAAGACATCCCCTGATAATAAACCCAATCGGGCTTTTGAGCGCATGGCAATAAGGTCAAGTGATTATTTCAGGGTTCCAAAAAAAAAAGTCAGGGTCTTATTTTTGGGGAAACACGGTAATTGTTGGAGAACATTGAGGAGAAGTTTGGTTATATGTGTCCACTCTATATCCTCCTGCTCAGATATGAATTCTTCTGCCTAACACCATCCTCAGGAATCTTTAGGACACAATACCCCCGTTTTGCTTGCTGAAATGGAGAAATGTTGTACAAGCTTCAAAACTGACTTAGATTGGTCTAACTCATATCATTTGATTCTGGGAAAGGAAGATAAATTTAGTTCCAAATACTGTATACCCAATTTTCTTTGGGACTAAACGAAATATATGTGGTCAATTCAAACCACATTTTTTAATATGTCGACTGTCCTTCAAGTATTTATAGTGAACATAAAATCCTAGAGAGGCCCCTTTTCATGAAATGTAGTTTGTTGCTCTCATAAAAATGTAAGTAAAAGGGTTCACAGAAGACTTCCTACTAAAGAAAGCAGCTGAGAAGATACAAACCTTACAGAGGAAAAGGAGGAAGAGAAATGGGAAGAAATGGGATGGTTGAAGGGAATAGATAAGTTAGGGAAAAAATGCAGCATATGGCTTTTGGTCCCCCGTCCCCCCCCCAGCAGCTATGGCCAGGGGGGATCGTTGTATTGTGTTGTATCTGAGGTAGGATGGTGTTGCATTTGCGTGTAAATTTGCCCTTGGCATAGGATATTATAGAAATAAAAATCGAGTCTGGTTCCAAGCCTGAAAAATGCTGGAAATAAAATGGAGGCTGGCTACAAGGAAATAAGGTCTCTATTTATTTGGTTTTCCAGAAACTTCAGTGACAGCAGCATGTTTCTCAGATGCTGACAAAATGGCTGAGTGAGTGGATGGATTTTTATAGGGTTCTGGGGTTTGGTGATTGAGATGCTCCAGGAAGTTGTACAATGTAGCCTTGTGTCTTTTACTATTTCAATGGTGGTGGGTTAATCATATTATGTCCTAAAGGTCATGTCCTATCCTTAGAATTTGGGTGGAGGGAAGTAAATTCTTAATCCCATCAGCTCCAACCATCTGTGGGAGTTTGCAGCTGAAGGCATTTTGTTTATGAATAGGTTGGCCCAATTTTTCTGAATGGATACAAAATCTCCATTCCGAAAGACTAGTCTCTTCTGCTTGAGATTGTTTTTCTATAACAGGAAGACTGGGGCTGCTTTCTGCCTTTGTTAAGATTTTTCTCCATTTCTCCTTTGGGGAAATATAATATTCTTCCTCTTTTAATATTCTCCAAAATATTTCATTCGCTAGGAGGGGGGCGGGTAGGCTACCCATAATATGCTGTACTCTTAGACTAGGAAGGAAAAAAAGCTGGGGGGGGGATGTTCTTAGAATGGAGCAATTGGAAGCATTCTGAGTCAGTCTTTGATCTTCTTTACCATAGAGATGTGTCACAGAATTTCTTTCTAGAAATACCTATTTCTAGAATAATCTACAGCTTCCTGCTTCATTCAGTTTATTATTTTTTTTACCCTGATCTTTTGTCAGCTTCTGAGTCCCCGTATACACCAAAGTTGGTTCTGCCCTATTTTTGGAGAGTTAACTCGCTGACAAACTTGAGTTCAACCCTCTTTGAAGTAATTTCTTTTCAATATTGTGTTGTGTTGAAAAGAACTATATAGAAGCAGAGCTTCTCCCTAAAAGCAGCTAAAAGTGGCTTCGCTTCACATCAAGGGAAAGGACGGTGGGGGTGGGGGGTGGGGAGGCTTCCAAATGGAGCAGTTGGCAACATTCGAAGTCCACTTCTCCAATAAGATTTATTGGGGATTTTTTTTCTTTCTTTCTGGAATTGGTTTCCATTTTCAAACTTTCATTTCCTGTTCACCACTACCAGAAATTTGGGGCAATTCTTTTCTAGTTCTGGAGAATTATTCTGCTGAGAGGCAGACAGAGCCCTATGCTCCTTTAAATAATTTCTTTAGCATTGTCTGCTGGGTTGGAAAGAATAAAAACAGGGGAAGGAAAATATAATCTATATAAAGGAAGACACTGGTAGCCCTTACGATGAAATAAATCATTCTGCAGGGAGGAGAGAATTTGCTGAGGTACCTCTTTAAGGAGAAATTACTGGTATCATGTACTCATTATTCGTAAGATTTTTTTTCAGTAAAACTTTTATTAGAAGCATAAAAACTGATGGCAGAGAAAAACCTACTGGTCCATTGAGTCTGCCCTTTTTTTTCTATTTATTATTTTGTAATTATTATTATTTTATTGTATGTATTAGCAGTGAAATCCTCTGAAGTCTGCTACTGGTTCTATGAGTCTCCTACCGAGAGCACCCATGCGCGCTTGAGGCATGCCCGCACAGCACTTAAAAAGTAACATTTTGAAGCCTTCTGAGTCTTATAAAGTTAAGTAGAACAGCGAGGGGGGGTGGAATCTGGTGTGCCACATGATTTAGATTAGCTAGAAAGCAGGAAATCTGATGATTCTAGCTAATATAAATTGTGCATCATGGCTAATCGTCGCCCAGCTGATTCTCAGAAATATTGGTTTGCCCGAACCTGTAGCTTTTTTTTTACTACCAGTTCGCCCGAACCTGTCTGAACCAGTAGCATTTCACCCCTGGTATGTATGTATGCATGTATGTAAGTTGGGTGATACATGTGTTTATCGGAAGATTGTTTAAATTCAGTTACTATTGTTCCATTACCTCTGCTAGAAGTTTACTCTTCCTATGAAGTAATACTTGTTAACATTAGTTTTGAACTTCTGTCCTGTTGGTGTGATTCCTACTCTGTTCAGTATTATTCCTAGCTAACTGGTCCCTTGAGTAAATAAAAGGACTCCACCCAACATTTAGGGTACCACAAGATCGGGAAAAGAATGAATAAGAAAAACAAGAAGACCAACACAATATTAAATATTTGGAGAGGAAAAAAAGCAGGAGGTAGGAGAGAAATAAGACCTTCTAGCCTTTCTATGGTACCTGGGAAGTTTGAAATTATCCGTCAAATTATCAACCAAGTCTGATTCTAATCAAAATCTGAGCTCAGACAAGTCAGCTGGGCACTGCTGCTTGCTGAGGCTCATAGACACTCCACTATTTTAATCTTGTACTAGTTTTCTTCCAGAAGCCAAATTATATACTGTATTTATTAAATGAATAAATAAATGGATCAAATGATTGATGCTGTCAAGCTCTTTATTTTTAAAAGAAGGATACATAGGTTAACCTGAGGTTAAATGATATTAATATATCTTTCCTTGCAGGACAGATTGGGAAATGGTTCCAAAATGAAGTATAAATGCATTACAATGTCCGTCAAAATTGGTTGAACTAAACGATAAGCCAGCAATTTTAGCACAAGCTAATAGTAGTCAATTTAGTTTTCTTCACTTCTTCATTTTCCCAGTCTAAGCTTATTACTGCTTTTCTTTACCATTTAAAAAAGTCTGCATGAAATATTTATACCTGCAAACAATTTTAACCAATACCATTTTCCTCCAAGTGAATTTCCTCATATAATGCAGCTTTGTGCCTACTTTCCCTAATAGATGTATTTTTATGCTTCCCTTTTTTTTTAGTTCTGAACTTTACTTTGAAATGTGAAATATTGTTCTATCTGTATACAGTATTCTAGTTTGCTTATGAGAAGTTTGAATTTAATACACTTAATACACTGGTATGGACAAATTTCTTGCCAATCTCTACCCAGGAAAGAGCTTTCTAATACATTATAGATTTTAAAAGGACTGTAGGTAGCAAATGTGACTATGTGGTGTTACTTGTATGATGTCCAGTTTGTTATTCTGATGTCTGACAGGGCATATTCTCTAAGTGCATTGTCTGTGACAGATAAATTATAAATTATAATATCATGTAATTTATAAGATGTTATGTCATTTACAAAAATCATAATTTTTTCCTGGCTCTTACTCACTCTCTCCATTTAGGTAAAGATGATAGCCTATCGCTAAAATGATCATTTTCAAATCAGTTCCTCCGAACACAAAACTTATAGTGTAACTGATTTGAATTGAATTTATGTGCTCCAATAGCCTTATACAGAATTGTAGTCTTCCTTAAAGTCCTCATCTATACACATATTGCTATACACCACTCTGAGGGAGATGGGCAATTATGAAATATAAATATATTTCATGAGATTTTCAGAAAATGGTTAAGAGTGACAGACCTTCTCAGTCGTAGTTTGTCTAGCCCCAGCTTACTTTAATTCTGCAAACAAGTTGCATTTGTTTTACTTCAATGTGTGCTTGGTCCCAGCTAACTCACTACAGATATCTATACTAGACTTTATCTTGGGATAATTTAATTTTTTGCCTGAGCATGGTTGATTTTTGTTTTTTATATTATTTTGATCTAGCTATTTTGTTTTAATTTTTATTTGATGGAATTACCACTGACAGTCCTTTGGAATTCAAATAGTTGCAAGTACTATAAATAAAATGACAAATATAAAAAACACAATTCATTTTTTTACATTTAAGTTAATTTACCTAATTTCAAAGGAGAGACAAACTCATGGACAAACAAATAGAGTAAAACAGGCAAACCAAATGTCTATGTTGAGACAACCAGTGATGGATTGTGTGTTCAGATATGGATAAAATTAGTTCTTCAAACCTTCTAGAACAGGCAGATAAAGAACGTAACTCCATGTTTGCTATAATCAAAATTGCTTTGCTATTTTTTAAAATCAATTTCACTTCTATATAAATATGTAGCATTATCTTAAGGATGAAAACAGAATTGGGATACTATCTCACACCTCTCTGGTGCCTAATATAAAAGGAGGAGGAATTTCATATTTTCCAAATCAATTGGACTCTGATTTATAAGAGGTTTTGATTTTAAGATAGCCTATTAAGATGAGTTCCCAATGGACAAGCTTACCATTCAACAACCTGATATAAATGTTATGCTGCTTGTTATAAACTTAAATCTGGAAAATTAAAACAATTTCTCTAACTAACAATTGGATTTTCTGAGTGAAAAATAAAACAGAATTTTCTGAAACTTCTGTTTAATTTGTGTGTGTGTGTGTGCGTGTGTGTGTGTGTGTGTATATATATATATATATAATTTATGACAAAAGTTACACAAAGCAAAACATTCATTTCACTCTTATTCCAAATATACAATTTAAGTTCAGCTCATCTATCGAAATCTATTGCTGTTTTTTGATAAATACATTTAAATGCATAATAAATAAATACATTAAATACAATAATCCGAGACACACTACAGTTTTTTCAAACCAAAGAACAGTAAATTATTACTTTCAGACATTATGGAAATTGACCCAAGCAACCAGTTTTGACACCTTAATACAGCCCCAAAACACTAATTCTGATTCAAACCAATTGATATTATACCCAGAAAAGGATCTAGAGTTATTATTTTTGGCATAGAAAACTCAGGTTATTCAATTACTATTAACTTCAGAAAATGTATTTCTCCCTGCTACACTTAGAATAGAAAACAGTTCCAATAATAATATTTTTTTATGTTACTTATTCTAGAGAGGATACTTTTTATTGGAATTGTAACTGGGAAATGGGCAGACTTTGGAAATTAACCCGTCATTCTCTCCCCCCCCCCCATTACTTAAGATTCAGTTTTTAAAAAAGTGATATTACTTCAACCAGAGGGTGTTGTTGGACAAGAATTGGGAGTCGTTTTTGAAGAACACCTATTCTTCTTGAAAGAGGAGACAAACAGCTTAAAGCATGTGATTTTTATTTTAAATCAAATATATTTTTGTTTGTTTGATTTAGATTGACACAACTGTTTATTTGTATCACAGGAGCAATAATTTTTTGGGGGGGATCCACATAATCTCTGCTTTGCTTGCAATTGCATGAGAAACAATTAAAGTATTCTGAATGATTTGCAGTTGGTATTTTAAAGTGTGCACTAAAATGGTGAACAGTTTCAGTTGCAGGACACTCAACAATATGAGGAATTCAGGTTACATATTCTTAATCTGTTTGGCTTCTACAGTGAGCTGAAGGAATGAAAAACTGTATTAAGTTGTTTCAGGGTGTGTATTTAAATTGATTTATGAGCTCAGAGATGTTGAGGAAATGCATTTAGTGATTTGAAATGAATCTTTTTCTATCCTACACCTACTGATTATGAGATCATTTGGGGTATGTTGGGAATTAACATTAAATTATCACTTCGTTTTTCATTTCAGGCACTGTGGTACTTCATCAGACATATTTCATTCAGTAGAGAAATTGTTGTTTTCAGTAAATAAAATGAGTTCATCTCTTGGTCTCCATTTATTTAAAACAATTTTATATTGCCCTTCATCTCAAATTTACAGGCAGTACTGAAGATAAAAATAAATACTGTAAACTTTCAAATGCTGTTATATTTTGGTTCATTCTAACAAAACTACAAACAAAACAAAAACCAATTATGTTTGTTTCTTGTTTTATATTTTATATAAAATTGGATTTAGGGGACTCTAACTTATGAACCAAAGAGAATGTGGGCTAATAGTTACTGAAACTAGGTGAACTTTTTAAACCTGATCTGCTCCAGTTATTTTAAGTATAATTGTGACCAGCCCAAATAAGCATAATCAATTGCTTGTGGTGGTGGGAATTTTAGGCCAATGTATCTGAAATACTGTGCATTTTAGCTTTTTTGCCTCCATAGGAGCCTCCTACTAAGCTAATAACTTTAGCTATTTTGCCTCCATAATGCCTCCTACTAAGGCAGCATTTAACATCCAGCTGCCTGCAATTACTGCGCGTTCAATTCTCACCAGGCTCAAGGTTGACTCAGCCTTCCATCATTTCTAAGGTGGGTAAAATGAGGACCCGGTTTGTGGGGGCAATAAGCTGACTTTGTATAAAATATACAAAAGTATGAAGGCTATTGCTTAACGCATTGTAAGCCGCCCTGAGTCTCCGGAGAAGGGCGGCATATAAATATATATATATTTTTTAAAAAATAGTATTTCATACAGCCAAAGTGAATGGAATTTGCTAAGACGCTGAGCTTGTCAATCGAAAGGTCGGCAGTTCAGCAGTTCAAATCCCTAGTGCCGTGTAACGGGGTGAGCTCCCATTACTTGTCCCAGCTTCTGCCAACCTAGCAGTTTGAAAGCACGTAAAAAATGCAAGTTGAAAAATAGGGACCACTTTTGGTGGGAAGGTAACAGTATTCCATGCGCCTTCGGAGTTTAGGCATGCCAGCCACATGACCACGGAGACGTCTTTGGATAACACTGGTCTTCGGCTTTGAAACGGAGATGAGCACCGCCCCCTAGAGTTGGGAACGACTAGCACATATGTGCAAGGGGAACCTTTACCTTTACCTAGAGAAAGGGAACATAAGAAAGTTAGGCAAAGGAAATTTCACTTTCCTAAATCACACACTTTGATCTTAAAATTAGGAGAAACATTTTATGTTTGAATTTCTAGTCCACAAGTGATCACTGTTAGATACATTTTTAATCAGACTTCAGAGAAATGCATTGTGTTTGAAACATTGGGAAAAGAATTAACAATAAAGTACTGTTGGTGCTATTCTGAAAAATATCAACATTCTTGTGGGCTGGTATATACTGTGCAAAGGTAAGCACAGTGCATTCAGAAAATATTGAGACCCCCTTCACTTTTGTCAATTTTGTTATGCTGCAGCCTGATTCTACAGTTGTTTAAATTCTCCCCCTCCCCCATCAATCTACACTCAGTACCCCATACTGACAAAGTGAAAACAGAATTTTAGAAATGACATAACAAAATTGAAGGGGGCCTGAATGCACCGTACAGGCACTAGAAGGAGAGAATTGTAAACTTGGAAAGGCATTCTGTGGTACATACAACTTTTGTATTTTAGTAGATGCCTATACACCCTGTAGTACCTTCTCCAACTGCAGATCCTTTAGATGCTGGAATTATGAATTCCAGAATTCCCAGAAAGTAAGGGGATTCTGGGGGAAAAGCTGGCTTGAATTCAGTGGTGAAAACTGAACTGGTTTGCTACCAGCTTGCTGGCCACGCATGCGCACTGTGCACCAAGTACACGGTATGCGCGCACATGCAGTCCACACCAAACGTGCGTTATGCACACATGCACTACACACCAAAAGGAGGCTTGGGTAAAGTAGAACAGCGGCGGGGGGGATCAGCTGTGTCACGTGATTTAGCTTCGCTAAAAGGCAGGATTTCCTGCTTTCTAGCAAAGCTAAACCGTGCGGCACAGCTGATCATCGGAAATACTGGTTCGGAGGAACTGGTAGCTTTTTTTTCCTACCGGTTCAGGTGAACTGGTAGTTTTTATCACTACTGGTTTGCCCGAACCGGTAGCATTTCACCCCTGCTTGAATTGTATATGCTTGAAACATGTTTGTGTGCAGACATCACCAAGTAAAAGCACTGTGAAGCGATATATAAGTATGATTATATATATATACCATATATGTTAAATGAGATATTTGTTAAGTGAATTTTGCCCCATTTTATAACCTTTCTTGCCACCATTAAGTCAATCACTGCAACTGTTCATTAGTAACAGTTGTTAAGTGAATCTGATTTCCCCATTGACTTTGCTTGTCAGAAAGTTGCCAAAGGGGATCGTATGACCCTGGGACACTGCAATTGTCGTAATTATGAATCAGTTGCCAAGCACCTGAATTTTGATCACGTGACTATAACTTCGAATGGTCACTAAATGAACTGTTGTAAGTTGAGGACTATCTGTATAGTACTTGGGATTGTTTCTTCAACACAATAATACAGAGACGTGGCTCTGTTCCACAAATATTGGGTATAAAATGAAAGCTGCCAGGATATCAGAGTCTCAGAAGGATTACACATCCTTCTAATCTCTCAAATTAAATTAAGCCAACACTTTTCATTCACTGTTTGCTAGTATACTAATCAACTTTAAAGACAAACAGCTTTGCACATGCTCAAAGTCACTGCTTATGAGAGGATGTGAAATATAGTTTTATAAATAAAAAATACCCAACAATTTTATAGCTTAGAATTCCAGTTGTATTGTATTGTATTGTATTTACAGCTGTGCATCTAACTGCTAGTTGCTAGGAGAATGGTTTGAGAAATAAATTGAGGAGGAGGGAGGAAAAAGGAAGGTTAGTCTGAAGATATTGATTGCATGGCACACCGAACCATAACTAACAGCCATGTTTTAGTTGAACATATTGTGTAAACTCAACTCCTACAGTTAATTTATGATTCAGTGAGTCATGCACACCCATATCATTAAATAAATCGTGCTTAAACTAAGCATGAGTAAGCATATTGTGTTGACAATGAAAATATTAAAGAGGTGAATAACTTCTGTCTTTTAGGATTGACTATCAACATTAAACGATCCCATGGCCAGGAAATATGCCACAATTAGCACATGATAGAGTATAAAGGTTTTGGAAAAGCTATCGAAATGTTACCATGTGTCTATCCCTACAAAGATCAGAATTGTACATGAAAGGGCTTTACCTGTGATTCTCTATGGAAGTGAAAGATGGGCTTTGAAGAAACAGAATATTCATGAACCTCTGAACTCTAGGGTTAGAGGGTATGCCACATACAGCTTAGAAACAACTGGCTCATAGAACCAATCAGTTCAGAGTTCTCATGTAAAACACAAATGACCAGGGTCAGATTGTCATATTTGGACATGTGAAGGCCTAGTTGGGATGTTGGGAAAAGTAGAAGGAAAAAGAAAAGGATGACCTGCAGTAGGATGGACAAACTCAATTATAGCCACAATGTGTGACTTCTGGAAGAACTGAAGGATAAGGTTGGAGACAAATCATAGAATAGAGTTGGAAGGAACCTTGGAGGTTTTCTAGTCCAACCCTGCTTGAGTAGGAGACCCTACATCATTTCACACAAATAGCTGTCCAGTCTCTTTTTGAAAGCCTCCAGTGATGGAGGCCAGCTATTCCACTGGTTCATTGCTCTCACTGTTAGGAAATTTCTCCTTAGTTCTAGGTTGCTTTTCTACTTGGTTAGTTTCATCCAAGTCTATGTGATTGCTAAGAGTCAACACCACCTTTGTGGTAAATGATTATGTACCAAAATCGATCAATAAGCATATCTCACACACCCATTGACCCAAGACACCAACTTAGTTTTCTGGCTAAGTAGGGCATGAATTGAAAACCTGTGCTCTTCTAGATATCACAGAATTATAATTCCCCCGAAGACCAAGTTAATGTGTCCAATAATGAAGATTGCTGGTATCATATGATCATTATAAATCAGTATCTGAAGGTAGACAAGAACCTCTAGTTTTGCCCTAACGGTTTATCATAATTGTCTTCAGCTGCAATCAGCATGACCAACCCAGATGTAAACAAGGAAAGCATCTGGAAAGTACATTTACTGATTGCAGCACTTCCCTCCAATTATCATTTTTAGTATTTTTTTTTTAAAAAATCGAAACCTGAAGCATTTGTTCTCCTTTCCTCAGAAAATAAATGGTGTCCAAGGCAGCAAACTTTGGGGATCTCACCGCTAGGGGATCGAAGGTTAATCAGGACCTTTTCTTATGCTACCTCAACTCACCTAGTCGGATTTACTCTGAAGAACAACTATAACTGGTAAAGTGAACGGAATTTACTCTCAAGTAAGTGGATTCAGCCCCCGGGGCTGAGGGAAGACTTCTTATAGCTGGAGAAGACGCCAGTGAAGGCACATCTGGGAGAATATTCTGCGTTCCCGCGAACAGCTGGACTCAAAGGATGAGTAACAAAACCTTTGATTAGCCCCACCCGGGTTGCTTTCAGGATCGAAAGCTGCCGACTTCGGATCAGGCAAGAGGTTTGTAGCCAGACTTTCTCCCGACACTGAGAAACCAATCTGCTGGTGCGACGGTACCCTTTTACCTGCGGGAATTAAAAAACAACAACAACAACAAAAACGATTCGGATTTCCTGTCGTTTCTCAAGGCAAAAAAGCTTTAATCTTACGTGCTCCGATCCTATATCTTGGATATATTTCTGCATATGGCCGGATTGCAATTGCACAGCCCTGGAGATGGCTGCTTCCCAAATGCTGGGTTTTTCCTTTCCTTATGCCGGTTGAGCCTCCCACCTGCTCCCGCCCATTCCCTAAAAGCGGCGACTGACTGACAAAAAGTGAAAGCGGCCAAGAAGAGGACGCGCGTATCCAAGGGCTCCTGCGCTCGTACCTATCGCCGAGGCGTTTCCCGCGCCTTTTTCCCTACTGTTGTTAAATCAGGTCACCCCAGGATAAGAAGGGGGGGAGGGGTGCTGCTGCTGGGCGATGCTTACTCCGAGAAACGCGAGCCTCCCTTGAGCTCCAACGTTGCGATTTGGCGGCAACGGCTCCTTTGCTTTCGTCGAGGAGGCGGCGGCTAGGAAAGAGTTAAGCGCCGGCTCTTTGCCTCCCCTCCGGTGTAGCGAAGCGAGCGAGCAGCAGTGGAATTGCTGACTGACTCGGGAGAAAAAGGAAGAGAAGGCTGGTTACGATGCCCTAACTACAGAAGACACGTTGATCCGCTATATTGCATGCATATTGTCTTATTTTGCTTTTGCTTTTTTTTTTTTTTTGGCTCCCCCAACCCCCTCCTCCTCTCTTTCCTCTGAACCCTCCCATCCCCTTCTGCGGGACTTTCACGGCGCGTGTTCAAGCCCTGGAAGGAGCCGCTCGTGCACACGCGCGCCCGCCGCCTGCCCGCCCGCCCATCCATCCTCACCTAGATCCAGGGTTGGCTTGCATGGCTTGCTAGCTTAGATGCAATAGCAGGCGCCGCTGTTTCCTTCTGCACCGGAAAGTTTCCTCCGCCTAAAGCAGCATCTTTGCAAGTGGACCGCGCTGCAAAAGCTTTGGCGAGAAGCGTTTTTCTTGGGGCGCGTCAGAATTTCGGCTTAAGATCCGTTCCCAAAAGAGGAAGAGGAGAGACGCCGGAGTAGAAGAGACAAATCCCCCTCCCTTTTTTTTTTCTCTCCCTCTCTCTCCCCCCTTTTCTTGAAGGATTGCCGGATAACGAGGAAAAGGGAAAACGGCTCTCGATCGGGGAAGCCTTTTATTTCATTCTCTGCCGCCGCCGCCACCACCACCGCCGCCCCTTGCTTTTTTTTATAGTGACCATTCATCTCGGGGGATTTATTTGTGGAAAAATAACCAACTAAGAGAACCAAGCCAACTTGGAAAGCGGGGAAGAGACCCCAACCTTGCTCTCTCCCATCCGCCCCAACCTTGTCCGTGGGTTTCCAGTGTAAGGATCGCTCTCCGGGTTTGCCTTTTATTTTTGCCCCCTCCGTGACCAAATATCCAAAGGAACTGTGGAATTAGAAAGAAGCCGTTCACCGATCGTGTGTGTGTGTGTGTGTGTGTCTGTGTGACGCCCAGCTGGTTCTGTTTCAAACGGCGCCGAGAAGAATTCAGGCGGCGTGCAGGTAAGGGAAAGAGAGAAGGTGCCTTTTCCCTTGGATCCCCCCCCCCCTTTTCCCGCTTGAAAAGGCACCTTGCATTGGATCCCTGCCTTCTCCTTCAAAAGTCCATCTCTGGGCGCCTCCTTTCCATTTCTTCATCACCAGCCCCGTTTTGGTTCCGAGGAGAGGGAAAGTTACTAGCCCCTGTGAAGGAGGACCCGAATTCGCCGATGGAAGGGAGGCGAAAACGGCTGAATGGAGACAGAAGGAGGGGACCCCGCATCCCTCCTTTAAAAAAAAAAGGAAAGAAAAAGAAAATGCACTTTAGGGTTGTTGAATTGTAAACGTTTGGCGCGTTTTCCCTTGGCGCCTTCTGTACCGCGGTTGCAGAGAGGGAAGCACCGGGCAAACGCAGCCTTTGCGTCTTTTAGGAGCAGCGTGGGTGGGTGAGGAGGGCGGGAAGGCACCCCTGGCCCAGTCTCCAGCGGCTCCTAAGTCAAACGCGGTTGTCTGTGTGCGGGGATTGCACTCCGGGATCGGCTGGGGATCGTTGCGCGTCCTTTTTCGTCCGCTAGAGGTTCCCCGGGAGCGCGAGATTGAGAACGCTGAGGGAGAAATACCCCCTTCCCCCGAAAATGGGGTTCGTTTCAGCCGCACCTCGGGGAGAGGGGCGCTCAAAACGAGGGTCCCCAAAGCTTTCTCTGTTCCCCCCCTTTCTTGGCGCTTTCTCATTTCTAGTGTGTGTGTGTGTGTGTATAGACAGCGAGCTTTGTGCTGTCACTTCTGTGCTTGACTCTGGAAAGCTCGCTGTTTTCATATGGGTAGTTGGAGGGGGGGCGTCGGAGGTAAACCCCGTCCATAGTCGGCATTTCTCTCAGGTTCTGACCAGAGGGGCTGTTTTAACGTTTTAGAAATAATGGTTTAACTTTAGGTATCGTATTTCATATTTCCTTCTCTGTAGGTGATATTTGTTACAATTTTTCTCAAAGAGCATTTTAGGGTGACCCATTTATTTCTTTTTTTAACGTGGTGGAATATACACTTGGGAGTATCAGGAGGAAAGATGAGGAGGAGAGAGAGTTTGGTTTTACTCCCTAGCTGTCTGTTTGCGGAGAGAAAACAAATGTGTATACATCCAAACCCCATAGGTTGGAACAGATGGGCCGTTTGGCGAATGCTTTTTAAAAATCCTCTGCACACTTTTATTTAATTAGAATATTCCTTCTTGATTCTACTGGTCCAGCCCCTTGTTCATTTTCTGCCACATTGCTATGATGTTTAGGCAATCCATACATAGGGAGGTTTGATTAAACCCTTTCTGATTTCTTCATTCTCAGAAACCCGCAAATGCTTTCCTAATGTCTGCTGAATAGCATCCAAGAATGAAATTGGATATAGTAGAATCAAGCATACTCTAAAGGAAAGCCTTGTGCCCTGAACTAGTGATAGCACTCATGGGGAAGAGCATGAGTTAAGAAAATTCTGAACAATCTTCAGCTTGTAACCCAATGTTGGCATATTGTCACCAGCCATTGAAATCTTTTATTTCTTCTGGTTATTCGGCTGAGAAGCTCTGGTGGCAAAAAGCTGTTGGCACTTTTTTTTTGCTTTGCCCTCAAGTAAGAAACAAAATGTGAGTTCCAATGTCCAGTATTATGTCTCTCTGTGGTTTTTGTTTCTTTGCCAGAGAATCAGTGTACTAACATTTAATGAATACTTTAGGATTGCCAGGAAACTCCAAATGAAAATCACTGGATAGAGATGGCAAGAAAAAAATAGGTTTTCTCCAGATAGCTCCGTTTCCTTGTGTCTAGACACAAGGTGGTAGGGTCAGTTAAAATGATCAACTTGGGAAAACCAAACTGATGTATTAATCCAGTTCTAAAAGTTGTGTATATGTACAGATGCACACCCACACTCACATATATACTGTGTTATGAAGCATTGCCAAAAGCCTTATTTTCACTTATATCGAGACCAGAAATTTGCTTTATTATAACTAAATATGCTTGATAGGTTACAGGGCATAGATGATGCCTGTAGATTATAATCTTGGAGATTCAACATGTGAACAAGACTCACCGAATTTAGTAGGCTTGACCTATGAATGCAGATATCTAGGACTGTAGTATTGCTATAGTAATAATGATTGGGATGATTAAGATGATAAGTTTGTAGTATCTAATCTGATTCACATGTGTTGTATGAAATACCAATGCATGCTTAAAGCTCATTCATCTAACATATGAGGGAGGGTAATATACTCTATAAAAACTGGCCTTTTTCTGAGTTAAAAGTTTAATTGATATTAACTTGTATAACTATAGCACATCTTCATAGCATATTTTAATATGGAAAAGGTTTTAATAAAGATAAATACTGTCATTGATATATTTGATGTACATTGTGACCAGGCCAGCTTAATTTTCAGCCAGTAGTTTCAACCAGTCAGGATTGAAAAGCTTTTAAGTTTAAAAAATCCTTGTGACGTATAATTTTGTATGCTGTATAATAATCGCATTGTTGATTGCCTTTATCAGAAAGCTGTCTGCTGTTTTCTGATAAAAGGCTTAAAGATAGCAGCAGATGAGCTGAAGTAAGTTTTGTGACTCGCTTTCTTACTGCAACATTGCTAAAATAGTTGTGTCAGGACCTGAGAGAGTTCCCACCCCCTCTTTTTTTAAAGGTCAATTTTATTTGAGATTTTTATACAAATTTAGCTAAACTTTGAATAGCTTGCCACAAAACTTGGAGAGATAGGGGTGGGTGGGCAGAAAAGGCTGTTTTCATTTTGATACAACATTTTAAGTGTCCTAAGTGTGAAATTCATCATGTGGAGATAACTATAAACTAATATAAAGTATTATTGTTAACAAAGAAAAATTATATGGCTTCTGGTTTCAGGGAAAAAAAGAAAACCACATGAATTAGACCTCAAAGCTGCATAATTGGTTCCCTATGGTATGAGTGGATAACTAGAGAATACCTCTGGTAAAGCACAAGTTAGGTAGAATGCCAATTTTAGAAGGAAGGAAAAGAATAAGAAAATACTGAGTCAATTTCCTGTGCATATTTATTTAATTGCATTTCGGTGAGAATTACTTATCAGAAGTATTCTTACAGTTGCAGCTTGAGGGGAACAGAGCAATATTTCTGGGGGGAAAAATCAGCATATGTGTCTTCACTATCAACTGCCAATGCTCTGCTAAGGCAACACCCATTACAGGGAGCACAATAAGAAAAATGGTCTTTCTGCATAGCAAATGTGAAAAATGGAGGCATTTGTATTTCCCAGTGTTATGAGTTGGCTATTCATTATTTTACTTGGCAGTCCTTGTTTTCTAAGAAGAAAAGGAGCTTCATTTATCTGATTTTTTTTAAAAAGGCATCTGTCATATGTTCT
Organism: Ptyas mucosa; assembly: GCA_012654045.1. Taxonomy (NCBI): domain Eukaryota; kingdom Metazoa; phylum Chordata; class Lepidosauria; order Squamata; family Colubridae; genus Ptyas; species Ptyas mucosa. Next base: position 8,100,640 of record WNWU01000034.1, read on the forward strand.
GATGTTATCTAAGATCATGGCATTGCTTTTAAATTAGTCAGATTCCTCTGATTTATCCTTTATTTTTCTGTTTAGGTAAATGAGTAAGATGCAATATGTTTGTGCTGCTTCAGTAAAATGACACATCTTGCTGCATTTATTTTGTGTCTAGACATTCTATGAAAGGTCTCTAGGTGGAAATGTTTTCCTGTGTAGAAAGAACAGAGGAAATACAAACTACAAGAGATGTTCTTCTATGACAGCTAAGCTATCTCTAAGCCCTATAATCCATTTAACAGGTACTAGTGAATTAAACTGAACATCCCGGGACAATATTGTTAAGTTGTAAACTATAATGGATGTGGTCTTAAGGTTTTCCTAAGACATTTTGTTGCCTGAAGGGAGGCAAAATGGAGTGCTCAAGTCTGTATGCTGGAAACAATCTGACTGGCCACTATTTCCCACCGTGGTTAGTATGTTTTATGGTACTGAGCACAGCAGGCTAACACAAGGCTATGTTTTGTGACATATACCATATAAGGATCTCCCCCCATGATTTCTTTCCACTTGTGGGATAGCAGCCATTCTCTGATCATTGGTAGAGTTTTTCTTGCATAATCTTGATGGGTGAAGAAAGTTGGTCTCTTTGCTGCTAGAAATGCACCTTCATGGTTATTGCCCGAAAGTGGATAGACACGCAGTATTCAATTGAATTGAATATTTTAGTTGACCAGGTTTGATTATACACACAAGGAATTTGTCTCTGGTGCAGTATACATGCAGTGTACACTCAGTGCACATGCAAAGCAACAGAATAATGGTCATCATCATACCAATAAGAGAGGGCAGTAAGAAAGATAAGAGGGAATAATAGATAGGAAGGAATAATAATACTACATCTCTTCTACATGGTAAATACGCATAGATGTTAGATAGCACTGTGAGAATTAGATGTTCAGCAGAGAGATGGCCAAGGGGAAAAACTGTTCTTGTGCCTAGTTGTTTTGGCCTGTGGTACTCTGTAACACCATCCCGAGGGGAAGAGTAGAAAACATGTCCAGGATGTGATATCTTCTGAACCCTCCTTCTGATCTGCACAATATACAGATCTTCTATAGAAGTCAGGCTGGTTGCAGTTGTCTTTCTGCAGTCTTAACTATCTGCTGGAATCTACCTGTCCTGTTTGGTTGCTGTAGCAAACCAGACAGTTATAGAAGTACAAATGCCAGACTCAATAACTCCTCTGTAAAACGGTTTCAACAACTTCTGAGGCAGTCAGAAGTTCCTGAGTTGAACAGGAAGAATGTTCTTTGTTGTGCCTTTTTAATGCTGTTTCTAATGTTAAGTATCCATTTCAAGTCCTGGGAGGTTATAATAGAACCCCAAAATTTGAAGGACTCTACTGCTGATGCTGTCAAATATGGTAAGAGGTGGTAAAATGGAAGGGCTGCTCCTAAAATCCACTTTGATCTCTACAGTTTTAAGCGTATCCAGCTCCAAATTGTTACAGCTGAACCACAGGGCCAGTTGTTCAACCTTCTGTCTATATGCAGAGTCATCACCATCTGCAAACTTCAAAACTTTAACAGAGGGTTCCCTTGACGTGCAGTCATTGGTAGAGAGAGAAAAGAGCAACAGAGAGTGTTCACATCCCTGAGGGGCACTTGTGCTCATTGCCCAGGTCCTAGATGTAGTTTTCCCTAACCTCATCTGTTGCTTCCTATCTGTCAAAAAACTGATTATCCACCTAGAAGTAAGTACAGTGAGTTCAATCTTTATTAAATTGGGTATCTTCCAGATAATGCTGGATGAGCTGTTTGGCTATCCTGGGAGAATTTATGGCATTTAGAGGACACCAAAGCTGCATTAGAAGATTGCATGGAGCCAAATTAGCATTTATTCATAGACCAAAGTTGATGATTTTTTAAAATTTACAGCTGGTTCTATAAATATACTTGATTCTATGTACTATTTCAATCAATATTTTAGTCCTTGACCATTATATTGTATAACAAAAACTACACAAACTTACCAGCTATCGTGTGAAACCTTTACAAGACTTTATATGTATACACATAAAGTATGCCCCACATACTTACATATTATAGAATGATTAAATCTATAAAACACTATAGAACTAACTAAAATAATGCCTAATTAGAGTACAATAGTTATTATTTTTAAATGATTATTATCCAAGACAATGTAAAACTGAGACATTAAAAAAGCTAAAATAAAACAGCAAAGATCAAAATAGAGAATATAAATATAGGCCATTTCTGGGCCAGTTAATATGGACTGTTATTAAAATTCCAGCCAAGATGATGTGCTGCTGCACCAAATTTGGCTACATTATGAATTGTGGAAGAGAAATAAAGTATCTAGAAGTAATAGGCCAGCAAAAAATTGATGCTTACAGGCTAATAACCTTGGGAATGATGGGTAAGAAGTACTTTTAAAGGATATACTGTGAAGACAGACATAGCTGATTATTTCAATTTGTCCTGCAATCATAAGGCAGGAAAGTCCCATGAAAGGAAGATTTTGCATTCATGCAAGATCAAATTATTGTTCTATATCCATTATATGCTGTCTCAGGAGAGTTTTTGCCTACTCATCCCCAAAAATTGTGAAGGAGAAAACCCAAGTACTAAATAGTATTTGTTTCCATATCTAGGTCTGTTGAAAAAAGATATAGTCTTAAACAAATTAAGTATGGATGACTATATCACCAGAACTGCCTCCAGTCAGAGCCCAACATCTGAGACACGGAGTTATCTGAAAAACAGCTCTTTAAAAAAACTGGAGGACAGAATGGCATTCAGAGGGGCAAAAACCAGAGGGCCACACTGAGCTTGTAAATAATTATTTCTAATAGCTTAGCATCTAAGAGTTTAAAAGCTACTGGTGTGCAGTAGCTTTCTCTAACTTGGAAAAACTTTGAAACAGTAGTAGTTATTCTTCTGAACATATAATAGTCATATATTTTCCACAGTGCTGTAAGTATGAATAATTCAAATATATAAACCATAGTGTTTGTACATTGAAGTTGATTGTATCTTTGGTTTCTTCGGATAAAACCATTTTGATTTTTTAAAATATAATTTATTTCCATCTGAGTCCTCTTGCTCTGTTTATCCAGTGTGATATTGGAAAGAATGATCACATTGTCAAAATAAAGTAAGCCAGAAGGGTGCTTTTGTGACAGTTTTGGTGGCAAGCACAGATCAGTTATGGAGGATTTCTAACTTCTATAAATGAGTTCAGGAAATAAGAGTCAAATAGTGGGTATTATGTTTATTAAAACTGCCTAGCACAAAAATGTGTCTGCGTAAAACTGGAGTCTACCATGCTGAGATGTTTTTTATCAGCTTAAATGAGATTGTGTATGAATCTGAAGTAATTTTAATTGATCATATTGATTTGTTAGAAAATTGTGGGGAAATAGTTATATGGCATTACATTTATTGAAAGAATAGTTATGAGAAAACATGGTATTTGAATTTGATCTTTCTGTGTACTTAATTTTGGCTGAACACATAATCATATTTTCTGCATTATAAATGGGAGGTTCCTAGTTGCATAGGGTAAGTTCTTCAACATGGAAATGTATCAGTAATTTCTTACAACGAAGTTGTAAATTGAACTTTTATCTATCAATTTTCAGATACGTTAGCCATTTGTTTTCTATTGTGATATTTACAAAGTGGGATTTTTTTTAGTAAAGTGAAACTTGCTTGGGACATGCATATTACTTTTTGTACAAATAGAATCTAATTTGTTTCTCAACAAGCCTAACAATTTAACTTCTTTTGTTACATGTTTATACTGTAAAACTAATTTATTCCTAATATATTATTCCTCCATGAATGATAAAGAGATTGATTTGTGAGAGGGATTTTTTTTGGGGGGGGGGGCAGAAATTTCTTTTTTAACTTTGGGATAGCCAGAAGTGGAATCAATTCGTATAACATTCTAGCTGTAACTTTGGCCATGTTGACTAAGGTATATGATTTTTTTCCCCAAAAAACTTCTTGGGTTTCCAGTTTTTGAAGACAATTGTTATTCCAAACTGGGAGAGGAAACTTGTAAGCAAACCGGTTACTTTTTCCTGTTGATTAATTGAACCATTAAGTATTTTAACCAATTCTAGTTTTTAGAGAAAACAATATTTTATGAATACAAAAAAAAAACAAAACAAAACCCCAATTTAGAATATTTTAAATTTTATATTCTTTTAAGTGGCAATTGGAATAAATTTTTATTGTATTTTATCATTTTCTTTTGTCTTAAAAAAACCCCCACATATACTTTCTGGAAACCATGTTCAAGGAAGAACACTCAGTTTTTTCACATAACCAGAACTTACCAGTAAGCCAATCACTAAAAAAATATTAATTATGTAATATTTATAATATTATGTAAATATACAATATGCATAATGATTTTCTTCCTGTGCTGTATTCCATCTAGATTTTCTCACCAATTAACATAACAATAAATGTGCAATCTATAAACTGCCTGAGTGGCTTTTCTCATATTTATTTGCTAGTTTCTTTCCAAGTCAAGGTGATGGTTGCTACCTATTAAGCCCTAATTGCAGAAAGGTAAAGGTTCCCCTCGCACATATGTGCTAGTTGTTTCCGACTCTAGGGGGAGGTGCTCATCTCCGTTTCAAAGCCAAAGAGTCAGCGCTGTCCAAAGACATCTCAGCGGTCATGTGGCCGGCATGACTAAACGTCAAAGGTGCACGGAATGCTGTTACCTTCCCACCAAAGGTGGTCCCTATTTTTCTACTTGCATTTTTTACGTACTTTCGAACTGCTATGTTGGCAGAAGCTGGGACAAGTAAAGAGAGGTCACCCCATTACGGAGCACTAGAGATTTGAACTGCTGAACTGCTGACCTTTTGATCGACAAGCTCAATGTCTTAGCCACTGAGCCACCTGCATAGAACCTGGTTATTTGAGGGACTACTTGTCTCCCATTGTTTCTGTCTGGCCATTGTATCTGCCTGACCAGTTGGTCCATTCTAGGTTCCATCAGTTCAACACTACCACCTATCAGGACCCCAGAAGCATGTCTTCCCTATAGTAGTGCCTGCACTCAGGAATGAGGTTCTTCCAAGGTTCAAACAGCCCTCACCCTTCTGGTGTTTTGAAGGCCTTCAAAGATCTGGCTTTTCACCAGACCTTTAATTATAACAATTTTTATGACTTTGTTCTTTTTCTTTATTCTCGTCTCAGTTTGTTCTCTCGGCCCGTCTGTTTTTTTATGTGTTTTGCATTTTTTTTCTGGTTTTAATTTTTTTTTTTACTGATTTGTAAATTGTCCAACATTTACATAGCTTCAAAAATAAAATGGATAAAAATACTTTTCTTTTTAAAGCAAGAGAGGATCTTTTACTGAACTGTATAGCCTCAATGGGCCCTGGTCTTATTTTGGCCTAGATACTAATATTGGACCTATTTTTCTATTGCTTGTGATCTGTGGCCCTCTGGCTAATACTTTATGTGGAGATAGCCTGCACTGTTATTCATCCGATTACTAGCTTAGTTCTGTTTTGATTTTTCTGCCTCATGCGCAAAATTGTTCTTGGCATGTTTGAATGACATTTTAGTGACCCTGTATTCTGTTACCAGAATGCCAGCCATTTTGTTTTGTTTATGTTCCCCTCCTTCTTCCCCAGAAACCAACGTTTGAAATAATATTTGCAATCACGCTGATCAGAGAAGTGCTTCTGATGAGAAACTAATCTTGAATTCCCTTTGAATCCTGAAGCTGAATCCTGTCTGCTCTGCAAAGGAATTTCTTTCTTTCTTTTTATTGATGCGCTGCTGGCTATTTCATTAGACTGTTTCTTGTAAAATTTATGCTGCATGGGAATAACTTCCATCTTTACACTATAACTTAGAGGAGTAATGTGCATGCTGTTTTCTGGTAAAGAAAATACATAAATTTGTATGACTATCACCATTTTGTGTCAGAAATGTATGTATGCTTCCTGAGAGTCAATTTAGTGTAGTGGTGAAGGCTAGAAGCTGGGAGACCATGAGTTCTTATTCTACCTTAGGCACAAATTAACTTAGGTGACCTTGGCCAGTCTCTTTCTCTCAGCCCTAGGAAATGGAAGTCACTTCTGAAAAACTTTGCCAAGAAAACTTTCAGGATATGTCCAAGTGGTCGCCAAGATTTGGATACAATTTAACAGAAGAAAAAAAACCACATAGTACATGTGTACTATGAAGATCAGATGAAACAAACAGTATTGGTAGGCAGGAAACAGGTGAATTCTAATAACCGAAATGTTGGGTCACAGCAGCACTTTCTCCAAACAGTTCTTTAAAAAAACAACAACAACAACTATGTTTAGGAATATTGCCACCTCGGTTCTTTCCCTGCCCAATTGAATTTCTTTTAATGACTGATACATTAATGCAGGGTTGTGGCTTTTACTTTGAATTTCCACATTTTTCCTCGAAACGGAGATGTACACAAAGAAAAATAAACTCTAATTTGATTCTGAGAGACAATTTTTTATAGTGTTAAAGTACCAGACTGAAAACTGTAAGTTTTAGTCCCACATTTGGCATAAAGCCAGCTGGATAACTTTGGGCCAATCACTCTTTCTCAGCCCTAAGAAGGAAGCAGTGGCAAACCACTTCTGAAAATGCTGGTAGGAAAGGTCACATCCTTGTTCACCTCCATTTGCTGAGAGTCAATCCTAATTTGAAGATAATAAATGATTTTTAAAAAGAAACGGAAGGCTTGATTTTGGCTGCTCAAGAGCAACCTATTCAAATTAAAGCAATCAAGATCATAAGTGAAAAATCTTCAAAAGATTCAAAATGCATATTGTGCAAAGAGTCAGCAGAAACAGTAGATTATCTACTCAGATAATGCAAAAAGATTGCACAGATTTATAAATGACATAATACAGTTACCAAAATGATTTACTGGAACATGTTTTAAACTTATCACATGCCATTAATAAAAAATAGAGGGGAGCCTGAAGTTGAAAAAGTACCAGTAAATTAAAATGAGCAGATTAAAATATTGTGAGATTCTAAATATGAATTGATAAATTATTGGCTTATAACAATCCAGATTTAAAAGTTAGTTGAAAAGAAGAAAGTGTGGATAATTGATGTGCCAATATCTAGATTTGAATATCGAAATTGAAAGATTAGGCGTAAAGAAAAAGGCCACACTGCTTGGATTGTATATGGGGAAAGTTTAAAAGCTTAAATGATTGTACAATATAGGAATTTTTCCTTTGAACTGATGGTTTCTTACAATATGCACACAAATAAATATAAAATATCTGTAGCCAGGTTTACATTAGAAAGATTTAGCAGAATGTTTTTTGTTTCTGCAGTAGAATTCGCAATCTGTCAGATTTTTTTCACCTAATACAATTTTGAGAAAAAATCTAAATAAAATTTTTAAAAAAGGGAAAGCACCTATATTTTTCAATGGAATGAAAAACTCTTTTTAATGGCGGTTTTTAATTATTGCATTTGTTTTTACAAATTTCTAATTTGACCTAATTTCTATGGTAGAATTTTTAAACGATAATGGACTGAAGATGAAGTTGAGATACTCTCTGTATAGGCAGAATTATTTATATTTAACTCTGTTCTTGTAGATAAGGGGTGTCAAACTCAATTTCATTGAGTTCTGCGTTAGGGTTGTGTTTGACCCCGGGGGGAAGGGCAGGTGATTGTGACCAGGGTGGGTGTGGCCAGTTCAATGTCACTCATGTCGGGGGCACCTGTGGTGGCCTGACCGCTCTGCCAGTGAAAACAGAGCTCAGGGGGCCCCTCCATTTTCATTGGCAGAGGCACCAGATCTAAGGACTCTTGGTTTGACACCCCTGTTGTAGATAGATCAGGAAAAAGACATCACAAGAAATACTAGAATTCTACCCTATTGATATAGTGTTGAAATTTGAAACCTGACAGCATTTCACTTCCCCTTCGTCTTATACCAAAGAGAGCAAATCAGTCTTGAATTTCTTCCTCGCTCTTTCCTGTCTTTCCAGGCTAAATTCTTATTTTCCTAATGGCTGACACATATCTTCTTCAAAGCTATCTCTATGCTCTTAGATTGTTGCAAAGCATAGCTGTAATAAATCAGGATCTGCTTGAAGCTTCTTTTATTTTTTTTGCATTTTTGCCATTCTTTCAAAAATCTTGGTAGATATCTCATGTAGGAATATTGCAAATTTGCTAATAGAGAAACTATTAGATTTTTAATCTGTCATTATTATTTTATAAGTAACTGAAAGTGATGAACATACTTGATACTCCTTCCTCCTATTTTCCCCAAAACAACTTGTTTTAAATAATGTTATATGTCATTTATAGAAATAATAGATAAAGTTTAGAATAAACTACAGGCCAGATTTTCCTAATGAACTTTCTGGTGGAATGGGCATTTGAACCCAAAGCCATATTTTCAGCCTGGGAAGTGAGAACTGTAGTAGACAGAAGCTTGTGGTATTCATTTCACATAAAAATAGGTCAATTATTACTTAGTGTCATTTTAATTGAATGATTTGCTATGTAAAACTGTTCAGCTTGGACTGAAATTAGATTTCTTCAAAACAGCAGCCTCTCTCTTTTATCCATTATGAACATAATATAAAATTTGATATATAATATGCCCAGACACAGCCATTAAAACAAGTGGCCCATACCTTGTTGCACTGCCCACTATATTAGGATTGGCAGTCAATTGCATCTACTTCTTGCTAGCTGCAAGAGTTAGACCAAGCTTCAGATAGTGGATATTTTCATAGAAACATTTAAGAAAATTGCTAGCTGATTTTCCATTATAGTACGATTGTCATCAGAAGTCAGTTGTCTTAAATTTGCCCCGGTCTGGATTATCAGGGAAAATTTCAGCCACTGAATACCAATTTCAGCCCCTGAAAAGGGACTAAAATTGTAGTTTACTAATGACAATTAGGAAACTACAATTAGGACAAGGGACATGGTGGCTCAGTGGCTAAGGCCCTGAGCTTATTGATCAGAAGGTCGGCAGTTCAGCAGTTCAAATCCCTAGTGCCACGTAACGGAGTGAGCTCCCATTACTTGTCCCTGTTTCTGCCAACCTAGCAGTTCGAAAGCATGTAAAAAATTCAAGTAGAAAAATAGGGACCACTTTGGTAGGAAGGTAACAGTGCTCTGTGCACTTTCGGCGTTTAGTCATGCCAGCCACATGACCATGGAGGCGTTTTCAGACAGCGCTGGCTTCTCGGTTTAGAAACGGAGATGAGCACCACCCCTAGTGTCGGAAATGACTAGCACGCATGTGTGGGGAAACCTTTACCCTTACCTTTAATGACAATTATTTGTCACCACTATTTTGTCATCTTGAACTCTACTTCATTTTTATTTCTTTAGAATGAACACTGCCACCTTCATCAATGCCATGACTTACTTTGATAGTATCTTACATAGGTGGTCCTCGACATGCAACCACAATTCAGTCCATAATTTCTATTGCTAAGTGAGACATTTGATAAGTGAGTTTTGCCCCATTATGATCTTTCTTGCCACAGTGTTAAATGAATCACTGAAGTTAATAATATGATTATTAAGTGATTCTAGCTTCCCTGTTGGCTTTGCTTATCAGAAGGTCACAAAAACAGATCACATGACCCCGGGACTCCGCAACCATCATAAATATGAGTCAGTTGACAAGAGTCTGAATTTTGGTCACGTGACCATGGGGACACTGTAACTGTCATAAATGAGAAATGGTCACAAGTGACTTTTTTCAGGTGACTTGTAATTTTGAACAGTCACTAAATGAACTGTCATAAGTAGAGGACTACCTGTAGTTAGCATATGCCTTTAGTCAAGAGCGTTGCTGAAAAGAATCTCATTTCACAACATTCCTTCAATATCTCTCAACATTTCCAAGTTTCAGTATCTCCTCTTCATCTCTTTTTCAGCAATAGCTGGTGAACCTCCAGATTTAGCACTTTCATTATGATTTCAGTAACAACGGAAGAATACTGATCTGTGTAATTCAGTAGTTTTAGCTTTTGAATTATCATATTTTTCACTCTGTTGAATGCCAGGGTGGGGGAATGTTTGGGTGAATCCAAGTTTGTAATCACTTGTTGAATCAATAGGTATTTTTGAAGACACATCCTTTAGAAATCCACTCAATACCTCTCATTTGTTCACAAATGTCAAAATATTACCTGTCTTCAGATATAATTTCATTTTTGATCAAATCTGTTGTTAAAAAAAAAAGTGAAGAAACAACACGATGTCTTTGAAATCAACATTTTAATGCCATTGGATTTGTTATTAATAATGTACACTGTATCATACTGCTAAGCAATTATGTTGTTAAAATGTAAGTATAAGCCTGAGAATATTGACAAAAAAAATCAAATGTTATACTTTGCGAAACAGTGATGCTCGTAAACAACACTTTTTTCGTTCATTTCATGTTAGCATAATGTTATGTTCATTGCATTGCTGTCTATTATCTTATAACCAACAAAAGTACTTTTTGCCCAGAAATGATTTTCTATGGCATCTTAAGTAAATGTTTCACTTTGGATCATAGCACTGAGGTATATAGTAGCATTTGCATGGATATTTGCTATTGCAGTGTCTTATATATTTTTTAATTATCATAGAAATTCAGTGATTGCACAAAGACCCCTTTTGCGATTAACAGCTCTACTCTGAATTATTATTACTATTAGTCATATTTCTATGCCGCCCACTCTCCGAGGACTCTGGATGGCTTACACCAAAGACAGTATACTAAATAGCATATTGCCCCCAACAATCTGGGTCCTCATTTTACCCACCTCGGAAGGATGGAAGGCTGAGTCAACCTTGAGCCGGTGAGATTTGATCCGCTGATCTGCTGAACTAGCAGTCAACTGAAGTAGCTGCAATACTGCACTCTAACCACTGTGCCACCTTGGCTCGGTTCTGAATTAGTTCAGAAATTATTTGCTATTTTCCACATATTTCATATACCGGTTGGAAGTTGCTGGTGGATAAGAACACAGTGTGTGAATGTGGAGAGATGCAGAATCTGGCCCATTTGTTAATCTGTTGATTATTACCAGTAGAATGTACCAAAAGTGATTTGTTTTTGGCCAACAATAAACCAAAAAGGTGGCTTCATTTTGGTAGTTTAAGCAAGATCAGTTTTGTGAAATAAATAAAAATATACTGGTTATATATAATATCAGCTATATTTAAAGTAATTTCTCTGCTTATTTTTTTCTTCTATTGGTTTTGTTGTTCCAAATATTGATCCATTACAGGGTGATGGTTTTGTGTCATTGCATGCTGGAAAAACCCATTTCCTGAGTCTTCTGCATGTTTTTAATCGGGGACTTCTGTTCTTTAAAATACTGGATAACTATCTTCAACAAAAGCCTTGGTAGTACAGTGGTCTAAAGCACCCTGTTATTAACACCAGCTGCCTGCAATTATTGCAGGTTCGAATCTCACCAGGCTCAAGGTTGACTCAGCCTTCCATCCTTTCTAAGGTAGGTAAATTGAGGACCCAGTTTGTGGGGGCAATAAGCTGACTTTATATAAATATACAAAAGTATGAAGGCTATTGCTTAGCGCATTGTAAGC
>WNWU01000034.1:8112651-8156552 GCA_012654045.1 Ptyas mucosa
AGGTAAATTGAGGACCCAGTTTGTGGGGGCAATAAGCTGACTTTGTAAATATACAAAAGTATGAAGGCTATTGCTTAGCGCATTGTAAGCCGCCCTGAGTCTCCGGAGAAGGGCGGCATATAAATCAAATTAATATATATACATATATACTATCTATATATATATATAGTGTTCTCCACATACAAAATAAAATGCATATCCCTAAAACTGCATACTTTTTCTGTTCCCAGAAATGATATATACAGGTAGTCCTTGACTTACGATCACAATTGAGCCCCAAAATTTTCATTATTAAGCAAAACAGTTGTTATGTGAGTTTTGCCCCATTTACAACCTTTCTTGCCACAGTTGTTAAGTGAATCACTGCAGATAACATGTTGTTACAGTAACTGTCCCAAAGGTGCTTTTTCAAGAGGCAACTGGACTTTTTGGTTTTTCTTTGAAGACGTTTTGCTTCTCATCCGAAAAGCTTCTTTAGCTCAGAGCTGAAAAAGCTTCTTGGATGAGAAGTGAGACTCAAAGAAAGTCCAGTTGCCTCTTGAAAAAGCACCTTTGGGACAACCATGACCTGGATGACTGAGAATAGACATGTTGTTAAGTAAATATGGTTTCCCCATTGACTTTGCTTATCAGAAGGTTGCAAAAGGTGACCACAAGGCCCCAGGACATTGCAACCATCATAAATATGAGCCAGTTGCCAAATTTTGATAACATGACGATGGGGATGCTACAACGGTAGTTAAGTCTAAAAAATGTTCATAAATCACTATTTGAAGTGCTGCTGTAACTTTGAACAGTCACTAAATGAGTAGTTGTAAATTGAGGACTATCTTTATTGTTACAATGTAATCTTGGATATGGTGGTAGGGAATACTGTGCAAGCTTACAAATACTTTAGTCTATTGGTTTGATTCTTGGAAATTCGCTGAATTATTAGTGACTTGAACTATACAGTCTCTTTCCAAAGCAACAAATAGCTTTGTGATAATAAATGAATTAGGTTTGTATTTTCTGTATTAAAGGTGCTATAATATTGCTTCAGACAGGAATTGCAGTATTCGATTTATTTCAGCAAGAATGGAAATACGATGGATATTTATATGGCCATGGTGATAATGTGAGCATTTAGCAATTGAAATAGATGTTTCTAGGTATCGAAAACTTCACCTTTGATAGAGGATCCAGTCAGACATTCTTGGCACAGAAAAAATAAATCTAAAATGTAATAGGCCTTACATTTTAGCTCTAAAGGCTTTCCCTTAGAGTCACTTTGGCTAACAAAAGTACACAATTGAGTCCAGAATTTATGTTGCTAAGTGAGAAATTTGTTAGGTGAGTTTGCCCCATTTTATGTCTTTTCTTGCCACATTTGGTTAAGTGAGTCACTGCAGTTGTTAAATTAGTAACATGGTTGTTAAGTGAATCTGGCTTCCCCATTGACTTTGCTCGTCAGAATGTCGCAAAAGATGATCACATGATCTCAGGACACTGCAACTGTCATAAATATGAAGCAGTTGTCAAGCATCTGAATGTAAATCATGTGACCATGGGGATGCGGCAACAGTCCTAAGTGTGAAAAATTGTTATAAGTCAATTTTTCAATGCCATTGTAACTTTGAATGGTCACTAAATGAATTGCAAGTCAAGGACTATGGATACCAGGACATACCTGCCACTTAATCAAAAGTCTTTATGTAAGTCATTTTCTTAATCTCCACTGGTGCTTCACTAGCTCTCATAAACCAGTTTCCAAAAAATAAGGCATTTTTCTCTCATTTTTTATGTTGGTCTTTTCCTCAAGTTCCTCTGCTTATTCAAGTCTAATTCCACCAAGATAGTTTTTTGTCTGTTGAAAACTCTGGCAGCATCTGCCTTGTAGAATAGCTACCTTCCCCCTCCCCTCCCCCCAATATTTGGATGGGCCCAATCCTGTTAGTCTTTTGGATTTGGTTCTAAAGGCCTGGCTGTTTTCCAGGGCATTTGGGCTAGGAGGTTAGGTGAAGTCTGCTGTTGATGTGTTTCTTTGCCAGAACACAGGAGTTATTATTTGCAACTGTTGATTTTAATATTTAAAATTTTAAAGATTTTAAAATTAAACTACCCAAAAGGAGGGATAGCAATAGCAATAACCCTTACATTTATCTACTGCTTTACAGTGCTTTAGAGCCCTCTCTCTAAGCGGTTTACAGAGTCAGCATCTTGCCCCCAACAATCTGGGTCTTCATTTTACCGACCTCGGAAGGATGGAAGGCTGAGTCAACCTTGAGCTGGTGAGAATTGAACTGCCAAACTGCAGGTATCAAGCAATCAGCAGAAGTAGCCTGCAGTGCTGCATTCTAACCACTGCACCACCATGGATAGTTTAAAGGGAGGGCCTTCTAATCCCCAAATACAGTTTTGCACACAATTTCATTCTGGCTGGGAAAATACCATCATACTGTAATCAAGTCAATTCACATTGCTGCTTGTCTTTGTCTTCTTCCCTTTCCCAGCATTATAGACTTCTCTAGGGAGCCAGGTTTTCACATAATGTATCTGTAGTATATGATAATTTTCTCCTAGTTGAAATCTGGGTTGATTCCAAACTGCAATACTGTTTCTATCCTGCTTCTACAGAGTCCAACTAGTGCTTCCATCTTAGATTAACAGGGAAAAACAGCCTGCACAATTTTGATTTTTGAAGATATGGACCAGTCGCGGCATCTGAATATCACAGATCTATATGCTGCTGGCCAATCACTTGAGTTGTGATCATGTGACCACAAGAACTCTACAGTGGTCGTAAGTGCAAGGACTGGTTATAAGTCACTTTTTCCAGCAGTTTCATAACTTCAGCTGGTCACTAAATGAATGGTCATAAATGGAGGACTGTACTTACTAAGAATGGAATGTATTGTCCTAGAACAATAGATTCCTAATATTGTCATTTTCCTTTGCTTGACTTTTGAAGAGCCAAGATTGAACACTTGGCAGTTTTTCTGTGTACTGCCTATATGCTTCTATTTAGCTTACTTCCCTTATTCACTCCTAAAATGAGTATTTGTATGTACTTTTAAAAGCACAATTTAAAACAACATATCAATTAAAAAAGATTAAAATCAGAATTTGTTTTGAAGTGGAGCGCCATCAATAAGACATATCAGAACTACCACTAATTGCTGTGATGATGAGAATTACTTTCATCTTGTCTGATGAAAGATAAAATTATGACATTTTTTTTGTTTACTCCATTTGAGAAAAGTGTAATAATCATAGTTGTTTGTTTTCTACTTCTTTAGTGCATGATAATATATCTGCTAGGAAGCTAGCTAATTCCCAGGGGAATCCTACCCACAAAAAAAAAAAAAAAAAAATTCCCAGTTCAGATAAAATGGATTTATGGTAGTCAAATCTTTTTCTTCTCAGTGAAGTTTAGGGCAACTGTTTCTTTGAAGTAAATCTTAGTTCAGCATTATGTTCCAGACCTAGAAAGCAAGACTACTGAAAGCTGGTGGAAAAGAACCAAAGAATGCACTGCAGAGCACTTAAACACATCAAAAGTAAAGAGCCCACAATTCAACTTGAGCCAAAGAGCCTTTTCTTTGTTTTCCCCTAATTACACATTCTAGAACTCTGTGCATTAAATGTTTACTAGAACCAATTTGAAGCCTGTCAGGGCTTCCCTTGAGTTTAATGGAGCTTACTCCTAGGAAAATGAGCATTTCAGACCTAATTATTTGAATGTTCTAAATGGAGACAAAATTGAACAGTTCCAGAATAAATTATTTCAGTTTGCTCTTCCCCCTAGTATAGCTGTGGAGGAATCATTATAGTAGCCTAATTTAAATTCTTCTAAAATGCAGTACTCTCAAAGCAACAAGTGTGGTTTCTATGATTCAAAGAAAATGGGGTGTAAGCCATAATTTTAGAAACCTTGATCTCAATTTTGCTTTGAACTATTCTTCACCATAGTCTGTTATGTGCAATATTTCTATTTATTTCTATGTGCAATATTACACATGGCCTGCTTTTTGCAAGTGGCTATACAAATTGATTGGATGAATGAATGAATGAATCAATGAATGAATGAGGTTTTGGGTTAATTGTACATTCCAATGGTGATTAGCAATAGTAGGCAAGATTGTCAGATTATTGTCTCTGCCACTGCAGGTACTGCTCAGGAAATTCATTTTTAAGGAATGTTTGATCTTTTTGCCATCACGTGCCAAAAGCGGGGGGAGGGCAGAGGGGGTTGTGTGCATATGTGCCCACACCCATAATTCAATGCCCCCTGCCCCCTGCGCATGCACGTGCAACTCCCCCTGTGCGACCCCCACTTTTGGCACACAATGGCACGGTGGGCCTAGTAGGCCCGTTTTTCGCCCTCCCCAGACTCCAGAGGCTTTCTTGGAACCTGAGGAGGGTGAAAACGGCCTTCCCCACCTCCCCGGAGGCCCTCCGGAGACTGGAAACGGCCCATTTCCCAACTTCCGGTGGGCCCAGGAGGCCCAAAAGTCAGCTGGCCTGCATGCACATGCACGCTGGAGCTGAGCTAGGGCAACGCTCACGTGCCCACAGATATGGCCCGCGTACCACCTGTGGGGCCATCACGGTTCTAGGATAAGGTTGCCTCTGATGTTTTCCCAGCCCATTATAGATAGTCCTTGACTTAACAATCATTTAATAAATATTCAGGGTTACAATGGCACTGCAAAAAGTGACTTACAACCCGTCTTCAAAATTACAATTGTTGTACCACCCCATGTGATCATGTGATCGCAATTCACTTAATGACCACTGTAAAAATGTTCATAGAATCAGGGCCATATTTGTTTAATGTCACATCGCTTAGTGATTGAAATCCTAATCCCAATTGTGGTGACTACTTGTATCATCTATGAGTGATTTATGTTACAGTGGTGGTTTTTCAAGGCTACTGTGCTGTTGTAAAGATTTTCTAGGACTTTTTGAGATGGAACTATATTATTACTTTTATCTCTTTATTTTACCTTCTTATCAAGTTGAGAGAAAGCATTTGAAAGACAAGTTACCCCTTTTTCTTTTGATGAAAAGTATAAATAAAAAGTGAAAATAGAATAGATGCTATCATTACATTCTGCTTCAATATATTTCATATTTCAATAGCATGTGAAAGCCAAATGGCAAAAACCTGCATAATTCACTTTGCTCACTAATTCCTCAAGGACAATAATGTAGACTTCCAGAGAACATCAAGTAAATGGCTTGAATCTAAAACTGTTGTTGCACCAAGTGATAAACGCTTCTCTGCTTGGAAGCTGGATGCCTGATATTCTCTGAACAGTGTTAACTTTATTCTGCACCAGTTTCCCAACTTTTGGGGGAGTTTATTGAATAGGAAGTCAACAAAAAGTAGGTTTCTCCTTTGCACAATTAGAGTTTCTTTTCCATAATAATATAATTTTGTCCAAATTTTGTAGATTTACAGATTAATCACATGATACAAACCTTTTTCACCAAGTGTACATTCTCTTGGGAGCCTCAGAGTCTCAGATTTCTAATTAGTATACCTTTCTTTATACCCATGTTTGCAAACAACTGTGTGCTGTATTCACAGTTAAAATAGGTGATGACAACATGCAAAATGGCTCCCATCGGTTTGTTTGTTCTCAATACTTCCCTCCCGCTTACTTAAAAAAGTGTAACATTTGCAGAGTCCTAGTGAGGCTGTCTTCAGAGAACATTTCAATTTTTTTTTTCAAACAATTGTATTAAGATTATAATTGGAAAAGTAAAAACTAATCAAACCTACTAAATTATCACCATCTCTTAAAATAGAACAAATGCACATTTCTTCCCAGTTCTCATGTCTTAACTATTAACAAAGCCTTAAATTCTTATCATTCATTCCTAGTTAACAAAAATCCATTAAATACTACCAAAGAAAACTGCACAACTATTTTAAGTTTGATCAAATAAGCCCACTCTGAATTCCTTTCCTGTACTTTGAATGAACTTAGGTTTAAATTTTTTAAAATAATGTCCTCGATCCTGATTTGTTTTTATCTTCTCTTTGTCATCTCTTGGCAAATGCTTCAGAATTTTAACAGAGCTCTTTTGTAAATCCAGTTAAAAATATCTGTATCATTCTTCTGAATTAATATTTATATGTCCGTTTCAGATGTCAAGATATTAATCATTTTCACTTGTATATCCAGTGTATATATATTTTTGCATATCATTCAGAGCCTGTCATATTTAAATTCACATTCAAATCGACATTTAGTTTTATCTGGTGTAATAGTGTTTGCCCACCATCTTGACTATGATGTTAGGTATTCTTAAAATTAATTTCTCAGTCCATGAGACTCAAATCTTCATAAAAGCATCCACTGTTATAATATATTGTTCCATTTTGTGTTAGCATGTCTAATCTGAATGGTTTTCTTCTTTAAGTAAGTTTTAGTTTTATCTAGTTCCCTCGAATGTCCAATATTTCAAAGTCCCTTCTTAACATGTTATCTTTACCGAAACCAAAACAGTTATCTGCTTAAGGCAGGGGTGTCAAACTCAATTTCATTGAGGAGCACATCAGGGCTGTGGTTGACCTCGGGGGGGCTGGGCAGCTGGTTATGCCCACCCAGCTTGACACCACTCACTGGATGTGGCCGACGGGGTCGGCGTAGCTAGCTGGATGGACGTGGCCAGCTGGGTGGATGTAGCCAGCTTGACGCCACTCCCCAAATTGTTGGTATGTTTCCTCTTCGCATTGGGTAGACTGGGCTGAAGCCACACTGCCCCGATGTTTCCTCTTTGCATTGGGTGGACTGGGCTGAAGCCATGCTCCCCTGATATTTCCTCTTTGCATTGGGTAGACTTGGCTGAAGTGACACGGGCCGGCCCCTTATATTTTCCAGGACGGCCCCACAGGCCAGATCCAACCACATCGTAGAGTGTATCTGGCCCGTGGGCTTTGAGTTTGACACCTCTGGCTTAAGGATTCTGTTTTTCTTCCTACACTGTTTAATTTTCTTTGCATCAGAACACCAATTGCTATAAATGTGGAAAGTGCAAATAGTCTTCAACTTACAACCAATCATGTAATTACTATTCAAAGTTACGATGGCACTGAAAAAATTGATCCTGAATTCATGTGATCAAAATTCACTTGGTAATTGAATTGGTAATTGGTATGTATTTACGATGGTTGCAGCATCTTGGGTCATATGATCACCAGTTGCAACCTTCTCAGGGGGCTTCCAAAAAGAAAAATCAATGGGGAAAGCCGAATTTGCTTAACAACCAAGGGAGTTACTTAATGACCCTGGCAAAAGAGGTTGCAAAATTGGACACAACTCACTTAAAAACTACATTGCTTAGTGATAGAAGTTCCACTTCCAGTTATGATTGTAAATTGAGGATTATTTATATTATGAATTGAGATGGTGGTACTTATATTGTTCTAAGATGCTCAGTGTACTGTTACTAGTCTTTTTAGAATACAGATAGTGTCCAGAACCTTTTTTTCCTTTTAGCTGAAAATGGTATTGAATATACAACCTGTTGAAACTGAGACCATGAACTAACCCTATAATAACTACTTGCCCTTGGGCAGTGGCCTAAAAAAACATTGAATTGCACAAGGTATATAAACATATGGGGGTCATATTTCTTTCTTGGCTGCACTGAAAGGAGAAAGCAGGATTCACACATTGCACTAACTCAGTAATGGTGAACCTTTTCGGCACCTAGTTCCCAAACCGGAACACGTGTGCATGTGTGCGTGCCGGAGCACCAGAAACCTGAAGACCAGCTGGCCAGTGTGCATGCACACGCATTTTTGGGAAAACGGCCTGAAAACGGCCCGGAAAATAGCCTGTTTTTTGGGCTCTTTTCAGGTGCTCCAGCGCCCATGAAGACCAACTGGCCGGTGCGTATGTGCATGCTGGAAACCAGAAGAGCAGCTGACGACGGTGCGCGTGCCTTCAGAGAGGGCTCTATGTGCCACCTCTGGCACGCCATAGGTTCGCCATCACAGCACTAAGCCATATTGTGATTTGTTAGGAAATTAAAGCAGAGCCCAGTGTGTAAATCCAATCCATGTTTTTAATTAATCTTTCAATCTTTATATATTTTTGTGTTTAAATTTTAACTTTTAAATAGGCAAAAAAAATATTGTACATATTTAAAAGGAATAGCAATACTAAAGAAAGCCAAAACAATTGCACTGTAACCTATAAAATGGTTTAAACTAAGGAACAACATACTCTAAAGTAGATGATGGTTTTAAAATATGAAAAACCACATTTTGAATTTACTGTTTCACTATAAGGAAATCATGCATTTTGTGTGTGTGTGTGTGTGTGTATGTGTGGGTGACTGTATAGGTTACATTTAATACACACATACATACACACATTAGCTCAAGGTGGCACACATACCTAATATTCCTCCTATTTTCCTGACAACAATAGTCTTGTGAGGTATGCTGGACTGAAAGTGGCCTAAAATCACAAGGCAGGTTTTTGTGAGTAAGGCAGGATTAGAACTCACAGTTTCCTGTTTTCTAGGCAGGTACTTTCACCACTATACCAAACTGACTCTTTTTATTTCCTATTTGATTTACAGTATATTCTATTTATAAAAAGAATATAAAAATGTGTGAAAGAGCATTGTTTAAAAAGAAAAGTGGAATAATTTAAAACATTAACATTTGGTTTCCATTTTTTATTTATCTCTGCATAGAGTGGCCTAATTACCTTTATACACATTTCTTTCTTGATAGAAATATTAAACCTACTTAACATGAAATATATGTATAAGACTGAATTAATGTATTATTTTTTTCTTGTGCATAGTTATTTGTTTCCCTTTGTTAAGCATATTTTCAAAGCTTTGTTGAATAATGTATGTTTAAACAAAATCAGATAAATAAATTGTTTCTGAACTCAGGTAAATCTTTTTACTTTTATCCCTGAAAAAAATATTTTTGAAATATTGTATGTTGTGAGTTGAGCCCAAAAAAATACCAATCCATGTTATTATTGAAGCATTTATTATTATAAATACAAGTGTTGCGGTGATAAATATGTAAGATAAAAATAAATCACCTAAAATGTCAGGAATGGAAAATGTTTTTGGGAAAACATCAAAGACAACAGTGGGCTGATTTAACTTTCTTTTTATAGGCTAGTTTGCTCACAAATGCAGTAATTGTGTTTCAGGTTATACATTTTCTAGAGAAATGATTAAGACACTAAAAATGAGAATTTATCATAAAGTGGCCATTCCTGAAGAATTGTGGGATAGATATTTATAATGTCAGACTAAACAGCAAGGGAATTTACATCTGCCTCATGTAAATATTGCCCCAATATTTTTGAAAGACCTTACCTCTCAAACTTTACATGGTTTTTTTTTTTCTTAATAGGCCTTGAAAGAGAGCCAGTTAGTGTAATGGCAGAGGACTAGGCTAGAAATGGGAAACTGTGAGTTCTAGTCTTGCCTTTGGCACAAAGCTAGCTGGCTGATCTTGGCCAGTCAGCCCTAGGCAGGAAGGAAGGGCAAACCACTTTTAAAAATCTTACCAAGAAATTTGCAAGGACTGGTTCAGCCAAGACTAATTTGTGAAGACTGATTTGACAAACTAAAAAAGGTCCTGACAGACAACTCTTGAAACATGTCAATGAAGACTCTGGAAACAAAAACCTTGTTGAAAAAATAAGTAAAAGAAAAATTGGTATCGTCATGTGTCTTGGTTGCTTGTTTTTCCTCATTGCAGTGAATTAAAAAGCAGTGGAACTGTAGAAGTGCACTGGACATGTTTTTTCCTCTGGTATTTTATGTTCTCATCAAATCTTCCAACCATACTACACTGCAGGACTCCTTCTCAAGGAACATTTGGGATTTAATTAGCTAACTAATTTCTCATAGCACGGACTTTGGAAACTGATTTTAAAAATATCTCCTTTCAGATAGAGCATCATCTTTTGTGTATTAAGTGATTACAAATAATTCTTGTTTAGCAACCATAATTGGGCCTAGCAACTTGGTTGTTAAGCGAAACAGCTAAATAAGGCGCTTTGGTGGTACAGCAGACTAAAGTGCTGTTAAGTAGCACTTAGCTGCCAGCTGCCTGTAATTACTGCGAGTTCAAATCTCACCAGGCTCAAGGTTGATTCAGCCTTCCATCCTTCCGAGGTAGATCAAATGAGGACCCGGATTGTGGGGGCAATAAACTGACTTTGTATAAAAAAAGAACACCGCTTAGGGCCCCCCGAAAGCCCTACTAAGCAGGTATATACAAAAGTATGAAGGCTATTGCTTAATGCATTGTAAGCTGCCCTGAGTTTCTGGAGAAGGGCGGCATATAAATCGAACCAATAAATAAATTAAATAAATAAATAAATAAATAAAACTGACTGTGCTCATTATCTTATTTCGTCTTTCTTTTGGCTTAACATACCTGTGAAAATCATGAATGCAATGATTGGTTGTAGTTACTTTTTCATCACCATTGTAACTGGACAGTTGCTAAGGGAGGCATTCTTTAATCAAGGATTACCTATATTCCTTTTGTGAACTAAAGCTTGTTACCTTTTCTTCTTATATTTGTTTTTTTAAGCAATAGATTAAGCACCTGGCATGCAACTGCATGCAAAGGTTTTATTCTTTGCATCTCCTTTCTCAAGGATGTAAGCTTTACCAGGTAGAGCAGAGAAGAAACCCCACCAGATAAGCTAATTCTATTTAGTCATCAATGGATACATGGAGATAAACCACATTTACACACCATTCAAAATAACAGTTAGAAAACTAAGAAAACATCCTCTCGAGCAGTCAAAACCCAGCTAAGCAGGGATTAACCTCAGCCAGTCAAGCAGAAAACAATACCCTAATCATGAAGCTACCAAGGAGAAAACCATACCTCCATCAACACTGGCAGGGAAAGCTACATGTGGGGTTTGCTCCCTGTTTATACATTTACTACCAATAATGGTTCACTACCCCAGTTAGGCAATGAAATGTCTGCAAGCAAACAATGAATCTCAGAGAGCACCAAGAACTCCATAATTCTACTTTAAGTATAATCTTGCAAGTTTGAAAGTACAACGCAGATAATATCTCAACTTACAACAATTTGCTTAGTGGCCATTTGAAGTTAAAACGGTACTGAAAAAAGTAACTTATGACCATTTTTCACACAACTGTTGCAACATCCCCATGGTCTCATGATCAAAAATCAGAGTCTTGGCAACTGACTCATATTTATGACCATTGCAGTGTCCCAGGGTTATGTAATCACCTTTTGCAACTTTCTCACAAGCAAAAGCTGGGAAAGCCAAATTCATTTAACAACCATGTTACTAACTTAAAAACTGTAGTGATTCAGTTAACAACGGTGGCATGAAAGGTCGTAAAATGAGGGAAAACTCATTCAACAACTGTCTTGCTTAGCAACACAATTGGCTCAATTGTGGTTGTACGTTCGGGACTACCCGAATGTCTGTCATCACCTTTACAACCCAATAACTTAGAGAAGGTCCCTCCTAAATCTCTTGCTCCACCCACTCTGAAGCTGTGGGCTCTGCTCTTTTTTATCGGACCATTCTCTAGACATCATCTCTTCACTTAGTCTCCCTAACTCATCCTGAAATCCTTTTGTTTCCGATCATGGAGAACTGCTTTCCTTAGTGCATCTTTAATATTAGGCTGGATGGTTATATAGTTTGAGATAGTTTAAGACATGTTATTATAACTCTTGCTTTTCTTAAACCAGGGGTGTCAAAGTTAAAGCCCGCGGGACGGATCTGGCACGCAGGGTGCTTAGATCTGGCCCATGAGGCTGCCCTGGAAACAGCGAAGGACCAGCCCGCTGTGCCTCTGCCAGTGAAAACAGAGCTCTGGAGGGCTGCCTGCGACTCCCAGGCTCTGTTTTCGACTGCAGCAGCCTCCAGCTCTGCCAGCGAAAACGAAGCCCGGGAGGGCCATATGCGGCCCTCCCGGGCTCCGTTTTCCTTGGCAGAGGGCTGCAGGACATTAAGCTGGCCATGCCCCCCTGATCACGCCCACCCCAGCCATGCCCACTCGCTCCCCCTTGAGGTCAAACACAATCCTGATGCGGCCCTTAATGAAATCGAGTTTGACACCCCTGCCTTAAAGTAAAATAAGTGGGCTTTTCATGAGAGAACTATTCCTCTAATGAGTGTTACCCTGAGATCAAACCTACATTTTTATTCTTGATTGTTATTCACCTCATGCTTCATCTTGATTTATTATATTTGAATAGTGAATGCTTCATATTTTATGTGTCATCTAAAATATTCATAGCAGACTGTTGCAGAGCAAATACCATATTTTTCTTTAGTGATAGTACTTTTAGAAATCAAATCTGCGCACGCCTGTCTTGCGAGAAGGGTTTCATGTCCCAGATGGTGATAAATTTAATTTCAAACAAGACAACTGTAGGGTACAAACAGAGTTAAGAGTGGCTTGCATCTAGCATTCACAATTAATATTTATATCTCTATACATTTTATAGGCAGTGTTAAGAACAGAAATGTGGATGCTTTAGGAGTGAGCTATTTTTCTACCTTATGAGCAGCTATTGGTAATGAAGTCGAATTGGAGTGAAGTTTTCTAAATGTTGCTTATAGAATGGAAGGATTGAAATTTAATTATTAACTTCCTGTTTATGTGTGTTTAGATTATCAGTATAACCATCCTTAACAATAAGGGACTAAAAAAAGGACAATTTGAAAATGGAGCTGGTTTTCCTCATGTCCAGATTTGCCAGTTTAAAAGCTGGTTTGCCAGTTTAAAACTAATGAATTCTGCTTCTCCCATGGAATGCCACAGAAACTTGGGTAATTCCCTCCCCGCCCCCACACTCAGGACTAGTTTATTTGCTTATCCCTGATTTTAGTGGATTATTTATCATTAGGGCTGGTCTCTTCAAATTTCCAGGTCTCTAAATATCTTGCATTGCATCTGCCTCATTTTATTTCTGTTATTAAACATTTGCAAAAGGCAGTGCTAGTCTCTACTTTTCTGTAATTATATTCCTTCCCTTCCTCCTGTATTTTTTTTTTGAGAATGTACCTCTTAGTGGAGGGTTAGTTCCCTTTGCTATTACACCTACATACACTGCATGGTGCTTGAGGAAAATCTGCAAGATCCAGAAAAATACTTGGTACACAAGAAAAGTCATCTTAAATAGAATGTTTGAAACAACTAAGAACTGTTTGTTAAAAATAGTTACTTAGTGACTTTTGAAGGAGAAAATGTGTATGTATGTAAACAGATTGTTAAAGAGGCAGATTGCATTTATGACTATTTCAGAGATCTCCAGTTTTTTTTTAAAAAAAGTACTTTATTTTTCCAGTGCTTCCCATGTAAAATCTCTAGAGAAAACCCGTTTAATGAGATGGGCTTAGTGAAGTGGTTTTATGAATTGTGTGTTAGGCTGGCGAGAAAGAGCTGTTGAAGTTTGCTTATTTCTCTATTTGTATTTTTATACTCTCATTACTGCTTTTAAAATATGAATAAAATGAAACTTTGCTTACATTCTGGCTTCTTTTCTCAATAGAAGCAGCAGCACTGTTTTTCCACATTATGTGGGAGATGATTATGTATGAAAGGATTGAAATGCTTGTAATGGAGATCTTCATGTTTGTGTTCTCCTAAATGGTTTTGGTTTTCTAGACTTCTTGTTATGTATTCTGAAGTATGTTTGAAAATTTGGAACTGAAAAAAACTGCATGATTCTCTAATAGGAATAAAAAAAAATTGAAATAGCAGCTACTAAATATTTATTTAGAGAATTGTTATGCTGCCCATTCCCATAACAGCCTAAGGAAGACTTTAAATTTTTAACAGCCTAAGGAAGACTTTAAAGTTTTAAAGACTTTAAGCAAAATAGGATGGGGGGATGGGCAGTTTCTTAAATAGCTTGATCCTCAGCGGTGCAGAGTTTTATATAGGAGTATGAACACCTTGAATATCCATTAGGAGGCATCACTAGATCAAGATCACATGAAGTGTTACTATCACTTTATAATGCCTTGGTAAGACCACATGTGGAATAGTGCATCCAGTTATGGTCGCCACGATGTAAATAAGTTGTTGAGACTCCAGAAGGAATCCAGAGAAGAGCAACAAAGTTGATTAGGGGACTGGAGACTAAAACATATAAAGAGCAGTTGCTGGAATTGGGTATGTCTAGTTTAATGAAAAGAAGGACTAGAGGTGACAGGATAGTGTTCCAATATGTAAGGGGTTTCCATAAAGAAGTGGGGGTCCACCTATTCTCCAAACCATTTGAAAGCAGGAGAAAAAGCAATGGATGGAAAATAATCAAGGAGAGAAGCAACCTAGAACTAAAGAGAAATTTCCTGATAGAACAATTAATCAGTGGAATGACTTGCCTCCAGAAATTTTGGATGCTCCAACACTGGAAGTTTTTAAGAAGAGATTGGACAACCATTTATCTGAAATGGTAGAGAGTAGGGGGTTGGACTAGAACAAGGCTGTCAAATTGGGCCACGCCCACCCCAGCTCCATGAAAGGAGAAACATCACGATACGTCATGTGACGGTGATGTGACGCAGCGTGTTTGACACTCGTGGACTAAAAGATCTCCAAGTTCCCTTCCAACTCTGTTATTCTGTGTTGCAATTTTGGACAATTTCCAAGGTTTACTGGATTGGCACGCAAATCACTAAGCTAGGTCTTTCATCCAGGTTAGTTTCTCAGTTGACCGATATTCAATGGCTACCCAGAATCAGTATTGGATCCAGAGGGTCCCCAAGACAATAAATACAATCCTTTTGGATGTATGCTGCTCCACTAGAATAGAGAATTTTCACAAAGCTCTTGTCAGGATTGGCTTTCAATTTGTTCTCTTATTTCCAGCCTTGATCTTCCAGAGATACTGGAAAATACTCAGGCTCAAGTTCACAGAGAAGAAATATAATTTAGTATGAACAGCATAATGATGACTATTGATTTCAAGCCTGCGATTAATCCTTCCCAATAGTTTCATTCATTCTCTGTGTTCTTCCTCTGTGGTTGCTGCATTGATCTTATGGTAATGTCATCATTGTTCCCATTTATAACATAGTTAATCAAACCTCCTCCTTGCCGTGAACCTCAACATGGAGAATATGG
Organism: Ptyas mucosa; assembly: GCA_012654045.1. Taxonomy (NCBI): domain Eukaryota; kingdom Metazoa; phylum Chordata; class Lepidosauria; order Squamata; family Colubridae; genus Ptyas; species Ptyas mucosa. The sequence goes on from WNWU01000034.1 coordinate 8,127,778, forward strand.
TTCTTAGAAGTCAACGTATGAAGGCCCTAGAAGATTTCGGTAGACTCTGGACTGGCTGCTGTTAGGGCAACCATCTTGTTTCAAAAACATACCACTCAGGGCTGCCTGGAAGCCAAAGGAATCTGCTGGCTTCCATGTGTCGGCTGATTTAAAAATTGAACCCCATCCATACAGAAGGGAAAAAGAACTAATAGAAAAGGTAAAGATAGCAGTTCCGCGATCCCTGTTTATGGATCTTTCCCCCCAGGACAGAAAAGAAATTAAGGCTGTGAGTAGGAAACAAAGAGAGCCACTGAGGCACATCTGTTAAAAACAACCAAAACTAAATGTCTTTGGTATCCGGCACTATTTTTAAGACTGTTTACATCTAAGACTCTGTTAAGGACTTTTGGCCATTCTATGGATCAATACTCTCCATGCTCCTCTTGTTTCCCTTAACCACAGGTAGTCCTCAACTTATGGCCACAGTTGAGCCCTAAATTTATGTTGTTAAGTGAGAAATTTGCTGAGTTTTGCCCATTTTGCAACTTTTCATGCCACATTTGTTAAGTGAATCACTGTAGTTGTTAAAAATTAATAACATGGTTGTTAAGTGAATCTGGTTTCCCCATTGACTTTGCTTGTCAGAAGGTCACAAAAAGCAATTACGTGACTCCTGGACACTGCAACATAAATGTCATAAAAGAGAATTCTCATCTGTCCACAGAAAGAGAATTCTTGCCTCCTAACTGTTTTTCTTTTCCTACCAAAGAGGACCGCAATATAGAAAATAAATAAAGACAGATAAGCAAAGTATTTCCCAAAATGATATAGTAGTGGGTCAGATATCAACTTCAGGTTCTTGCTAATAATACAAACAGTTGTGAGCAGTGGCCCTATTTTATTGTCTCAGTTGGGTCTTGTAGACTGCAATTTAGAAGACCTAAAAATATTCACAGATCTGATTACTTCAGGCTTCATGAATTCCTCTGAGATCCAGTCTCAAAATAGATCCATGATATTTTCCTAAAGCCTGCACTCAAAACAAGCAGGTAAACCAGTATTGCATAGCCAAATGTGCTCGTGCAGAGAATGACTGTTTACCGTCCAAATTTGTTAAAGAAGTAGTGATAATGTGACCCCATAAGAAAAAAACAGATGACCATTGGTGTTGCATCAACGGAAGTATGGGTCTTCTCTTGCTGACATGGCCATCTCATCCAGTGTAATGATCACTTCTAAATTTACCATGTTTCCCCCAAAATAAGACCCTGTCTTATATTTTTTGAACCCTGAAATAAGTGCTTGGCCTTATTGCCATGCACTCAAAAGCCCATTTGAGCTTATTATCAGGGGATGTCTTATTTTGCAGGAAACAGGGTATATATATAAAAGTGAAATACCATTCATGCATCATCACAAAATCTCCACAACCATAAAGCCTACAAACTTGAAATTTGCCACGTATGTTCCTCTTGGCTTCTAGGTGCTCACTAAGAAAGGATTTTTTGAAATGACCATCAGACCATTAGTATTTCCTATATTATTTTTAACATGCTCTGATGTTAGAACTAAGGAGTTCTTCTCTCCCTCCTCATCTGAAAAGAAATCTGTTCCAAATGCAAAACACAAGCAGAGGACAGGAGTTTCACTTTCACATTCACTTTCACAGCAGCAAGCAGGGAATAGGATAGGGGAGGCTTCTGTGGGGCAAGGCTGAGGGAGAGAAGGGGAGGGGAGAGGAGAGGCCTATCATAACTACTCATTAATTTTCAATCTGTAAGTGTTGATACATCAAGCCCGATCACATAGTTTCGTAGCAGAGCACGGGTATTCAGCTAGTAGATATATAAGCCCACAAGTGGGAGCAACCTGGTTTCATAGGTGAATACTGAAAAAGATGCAAAAACAGTCGTGGTGGGAAGGGGAGAAAAGAAACCCTAAAATTAATTTAAGCTAATTCATTTACTGTACAGTATTAAGCCAATTTAGGGTTGCAAAATAATGTATAGGTAGTCCTCCACTTGCAACATTCATTTAGTAACTGTTCCAAGTTACAATGGCATCGAAAAAAAGATATATGACCAGTTTATACACTTACTTGACTGTTGCAGCAACCCCATGGTCACATGATTGGAATTCGGTTGCTTGGCAACTGGTATGTATTTATGACAGTTGCACTGTCCCAGGGTCATGTGATCACCATTTGTAAACTTCCAACAAACAAAGTCAATGTGGGAAACCAGATTCACTTAACAACCGCATGGTTCACTTAATAACTGCAGCGATTCATCTAACAAGTAAGGTGAAAAGGTTGTAAAATGGGCACCTCGCTTAACAACCATCTTGCTTAGCAACAGCAATTTTGGGGTTCAATTGTGGTCCTATAAGTCAAGAACTACCTGCATAAACTTTCAGTTTGCAACATTCTTCATTAGGCAAGTTTTAATTCTTTGCTTAGATAAAAACACAACAAAGAAAGGAGGAGTAAATGTCTTATACTCAGGTCATGTCTGCATCAGCTACAGTTTTTAGTGAGATGGGTAGTCGATTTCAAATTAGTACCCTGTTTCCCCTAAAATAAGACATCCCCTGATAATAAGCCCAATCGGCCTTGTGAGTGCATGCACTAAAATAAGCCCTCCCCGAAAATACTTAAATGCATGCGCAGCTGGTCCCCGCCATTTCCTCTGGTTTCCTCCATGCGCCCCAAAATAAGACCTCCCCGAAAATAAGGCCAAGCGCTTATTTCAGGGTTCAAAAAAAATATAAGGCAGGGTCTTATTTTCAGGGAAACATGGTAAATCAGGTGCTATCAGATACCAAGTTGATTTTTTGTGGCACTCATAAATGTTCTTTGTCAGTTTTTTGAGTACTACTGTAGTCTCTCTAAGTTTGGTAATACTTTTAAAGTTTCAAGGTCAAAACAGAAACTAGCTAATTCTGTTTCACATGGATTTCTTCAAGTCAGTCTTGCTTTGTACTTTTCTTACAAGATTTCAAAAGTGCTTTGCCCTTGCTTGCTTCCTAGGGCTGAGAGAGAGTGACTGGCTCAAGGTGACCTAGCTGGCTTTGTGCCTAAGATGGGGCTGTCTTCCAATTTTCAGCCTGATTCCTTAACAACTCCTCCAAACCCGCTATTGCTTAGAATAATATAGAAGCTGTTTTAAGCTAACACCCTCCACCTATGTTGTGCTACAGTTACCATAAGTCCTTATCATTTGTCAAGTTACCTACATAGACAATCATACTGCAGCTTTGGAGCCTCATAATTAAGGTTTAATAGAATATGCTTAAGTTTTTCGTAATGATGTACCCTTTGAAAATAGACAATTGCAATATTTAAAAATATACTGTTTTTTGCGTGATGCAAATATTATTGATTGCTATAATTTGAGTTTGGGCTATTCCTGATGACAACATATCTAAGGAGGCTTCAGCTGTCAATGCAAAAATGCTTCATTTATTAGGATAGCCACTAATGTTGATGATAAGATAAAGGTTCCCCTTGCACATATGTGCTAATTGTTCCCCACTCTAGGGGGTAGTACTCATCTCCGTTTCAAAGCTGAAGAGCCAGCGTTGTCCAAAGACCTTTCCATGGTCATGTGGCCTGCATGACTAAATGCCAAAGGCACACGGAATGCTGTTACCTTCCCCCCAAAGGAGGTCCCTATTTCTCTACTTGCATTTTTTACATGCTTTCGAACTGCTAGGTTGGCAGAACCTGGGACAAGTAACCGGAGTTCACCCCATTATGTGGCACTAGAGATTTGAACTGCTGAACTGCCGACCTTTCGATGGACAAGCTCAGCATCTTAGCCACTGAGCCACCGCATCCTGATGTTGATGATAATGGCATTTTATTTTGCTTCCTTTCACTTGAATTTAGAGCATTTTCATTCAGATATTTCTTCTACTCTTGCCTCATTAGGAATCATAGAATATTTTATTATTATTATAGGGTTGGCTTACCTATAGCTTAGGATCACATGCAACCCTTAATTTAACTTTCATCTGGTTGTAAACACAACTTAAATCCTTTATTTCAGGACTTTGGGAAAAGTAGCGTGTCATCCTTCCACAGCCTTTACTTTACTTTAAAAGAGAAAGATAGAACACACATAGAATGAATGATCCTAATGATTAATTCCGATAAGGACTTTTTGCTTATTATCCAATAAGTTTCTTCAGTTCTGAATGAATGGTGGACAATAGAAGAGTGTATATTCCTTGCAGTCATCTGATTGTTAGCACTCTTTCTGAGAATCATTGGAGGTTTATCTGTGCCCTCAGGATCACCTGAATAGTGCAAATGGGTGTGGAACCTCCTTGGAACTCCTTCAAGGACTGTGTTGTAGTCAGGAGATAGATGGTGTCATATCCCTCCCCCTCTGTTGAGAGAGGACTGCTCGATTGTAATTTAGAAGGCCCCTTTGATCCCTCTTTCAAATCACTTGCTCCAACCCATTTGTGACTGACATGTAGCCCTCAAAAAAAGTACTGTCTCTTGAGGAACAGTTATCAAGAGACATATATTCTTATTTCTTCTTGTGATAGGAACATCAGATCAGAAGTTTTAGGCTTGTCCCTGAGCTATTGAAAATGAGAAATGTGGTGAAAGCAGGAGTTAGTAATCTTTCCAGGCCCTAAATAACACTACAATTGCTTGAGATGCCACCCTGTCCCACCTGATCTGAAATCAGTGGGGTTGTGCTAAATCCTACAAGTCTTTGGTGATTTGCTGCCACATTTAACAATATTTCACGCGCTGTGTCACGTGCTGGCCACGCCCACATGTGCGGGAAAACGTGAAGGGGAAAAAAGGCCCCTTCTGACGCTGCTGTGACGACATGAGTTTGACATCCCTGTCCTAAGGAAAAGCATCACATACTGGTTGATGTGTGACGGTTGGATCCCAGCATCCTTGTGAAATGACCGATTTATTGATACTGGGCTCAAATATTCCATGTTACAGATTCCCCCCCCCCCAAAAAAAAGCTTGTCGTAATACTGGACTTCAACAATTCAATAGAATTTTGCTGACACAGATAGGCTTTAGATTTAATAACTCACTTCCTGATTACTTTATGTCTTGGTATTTCTTGACATATTGGATCTCAAGCATAATACGCAGCTGTAAGTGCTTCAATAAAAAAGCAGGAGACATGAAATCTAATTACATACAAATATGAAAATTGAACAGCCTTCCTGATAATTAACTGCAGCTCACCTGAACCTGCCTGATTTAATCATTCTGTTTTATTATAGGATTCCTGTTCAAGATATCATAATTTAAGGGCCTGTCAAGGTTTCTGTTATAAATTACTCCTATTGCTATTTCATGGTTTAGGCCCACAAAGCAAGGAAGGTGGTATTTTTTACTGGAATATAATTTAGGTTGATGAACTGAGATGTTTTCAAAGTTTGTAACACAGTAATTTTTCATATAGAAATATGGAATCTGTAGATGAAACCGTGTGAAAACCTGGAATATGTAAACCAGTGCTGTTTACACACACAATATCCTCCCCTCCGTTAACCTGTCCTGCAAAGACTGCTGTTATTTCTTGTTACAATTCAAACTGAATTACTGGTTTTCTTTGTGGTCTGAGTTCAGAATATCTTTAGGGATTACATACCTTTTCCACCTTGAAGCCTATTCCGTTATATGCCTCAAGATACATAGCTGATGTGACAGGACAGGGAAGAGGTTAGTAACCAAGAATTATGGACAAAATGATTTGTATAGAACTGTGTTGCTAGCAAATTGTATACCTTGCAATGGAAATTGCATTCATTGCATCAAAGTCTGTTACTGAAATCTATTCATTATATATCAATTTCAGGGTGGCCGATGAGGATAGGTTTCCATTAAACACATTTTACTATCGGTTATTTCAAACAGGAAGGTTACATACTGTGTGCTATTAATTTAAATCTGAAAAAATACGACAAATGAAGTTTATCATCTGTGTGAAAAAAATTGATGATTGAGCCTTTGAACGTGATAAATGGGGACAGATGATATTTCAAATAAATTCAGATAAATTTAATAAATGAATAGCAAAGGGTTTACAGTACAGGTAGCCCTCAACTTACAACCATTTATTTAGTAATTGTTCAAAGTTACAACAGCACTGACAAACATGACAGATGACTGTTTCATACTTATGATCGTAAAAATGAGTTGTTAATTCACTTAAGAATTCTCTTGCTCAGTAACACAAATTTTGGGCTCAATTGTAGTCATAATAATTATTATTATTATTAGTCCAATTTATATGCCACCCTTCTCCGTAGATTCAGGTGGCTTACAATGCATTATAGCAATAGCCCGCATACTTTTATGTATATACCTGCTTATTAGGGCTTTCGCCACCCACTAAGCGGTGTTGTTTTATACAAAGCTGGCTTATTGCCCCCACAACCCGGGTCCTCAATTTACCTACCTCGAAAGGATGGAAGGCTGAGTCAACCTTGAGCCTAGTGAGATTTGAACTAGCACTAATTGCAGGCAGCTGGCAGCTAAGTGCTACTTAACAGCACTTAGTCCGCTGTATCACCGAGGCTCAATGTTCAGGACTTTCTGTATATAGAAAAATACCGTTTGTGTGTGTGTGTGTAAAAATTGTATCTATATATCAGGGGTGGTATTCACTTACCTTCGCTACCAGTTCGCAAATATGAGCGTGTGCGCAGAGTGTCAAAAACAGGATGTGATGACATCTGGGTGGGTGGGCGGAGCCTGAACCAGATAAAACTGGCTGAATACCACCACAATATGTGTGTGTGTGTGTGTGTGTGTGTGTGTGTTGTACATATTGTAATTGTATTTATTGCAAATTAATATATAATCTATATATACCCTGTTTCCCCCAAAATAAGACATCCCCTGATAATAAGCCCAATTGGGCTTTTGAGCTCATGACAATAAGGCCAAGTGCTTATTTCAGGGTTCAAAAAAATATAAGACAGGGTCTTAATTTCGGGGAAATACGGTATTACACACATACTCACAGGCACAAACTGTCCTAAATATTCAATTTCAAGCATTGACAGTTTAATTGTTTTAATGGCTGTCAACCATTCTGTTTATAAGTATTGAAAGGGTGAGAAACAATAAAACAAGTGAAACTATGAGTTATTCATATGATGACTTCAATACATGCTTGAGAGTATTGACAACATTTAGAATATTGCAGAACTGTACTGGAAAATTTCATTAAATTTCAGCTCTAAGGTAGTGAAACATGTTTTAGTTGTATTTTTTTTAGGAAAAACAACATTTTCCTCTTAGGTTTCAGTTTACCGCCATGGAATACCTGACACCCAAATATCCAGATGACCCATTCCCTGGGATCATTTAGTAAGGTATAATAACAGAACTGTCCCACGGAACTTTTATTCTATAATTTTAATCTTAACATTGCTGCTGGTTAATGAATGCTGGGGTGTGGGGATGTTTTACGAATTATATGTTATGTTTTGCTATTTAACTTGTTGCAGTGTAAACCATAAGGAGTCTGGCAATTTATAAAACATAGTGATAATTTGGGGAGACTTCCTGTTTCTTTATTGCTAACTATGCCCCATCCTACACCATTGAGAAATATCTTTCAATTTCCCAGACAGGTTTTAGAGGATTTGAGGAATGTCAAGGTGAACATGTGGACTGGCATTAATGTTTTCTTTCATGCATAGGCCTCAGGAACCAAGCCTGATGGTTTACATGCTCTTTTTAGAACTGGAACACAACATGTTGTTTTGTTTTCAGGAGATATTTCTTTCATTTATTAATTCAACCTAAGCCTTTTAGAAATGTCAGAAATTTTCTATCAAATGTCCCATCCCCCCCCCCCAATATTTAATAAGTTATACCAACATTTCTTGGGGTTTGCATACATTTTGAATGATAGATTTATAGTTGTTGATCATTGGCCCCACTGTTTGGGATGACAGCTAGAAATTTTTTTTTATATCTTAGAAGGTACCATGTTGGGAAGGAATTGCACAGCTGGCTATTTTATCTACTATTTGTATCCCAATGCTATAAAACACACTCTTTTGAAAAAAGTAACCTTTTATACCTGCTGTTTTCATGGTTAAGAAAAGCTTATAAGATTGTAGACTTAAATGAAATTCATTCACTCTATCTCTTTCATTTTGCCTGAAGTCAGTGCAAGATTGATGTGTTTATTAAGAACAAACACGTGGAAATAGAACAGGAATGTGTGATATACACAATGGAGCAGCTCTGTGAGTAGGATGCAAAATTGAAAATCTACTTGTTAATTATTCTGACATATAATGAATAAGGCTATGTGATTTGGAGCACACACGGCACACATATAAGCATCTGTCAGGAAGACTGTAAGCAGCTATGTCATTTTTTTGGGCTTGTGGTATGAAAGTACATGCCATAAAACAAATGTAAAATAAAATATACAAATTGACCCAAATTTCATCCAATTTCAGTTGCTTGCTGGAACATCTCAAGATGATAACCAAAGGGCCAGATTTTGTTCATATTTTATGATTTTATGTTTTATGGGTTTCATAGTAGGGTTTTTTACTGGAGTGGTGTGGTGGCCTAGAGGTGGAGCTCTCAGCTCACAATCAGGAGGCTGTGAGTTCGATCCTAGTTAGAGGTAGATATTTCTCTCTCTGGGCACACGGAGAATATATCCTCATTGGCAACAGGAAGGGCATCCGGCCATTAAATACTCTGCTAGCTCCATTCAGTTGCCCAGACTCCAAGGGATTATGGGGTCATTAAAAGATGATGGTGGTGATGATGATGATGATGATGATGATAGTTGGGTCTGTTGTGGTCTGCCAGCAGTGGCAGACTTGGACGATGAGGAGTTTGGGGAGGAACTTGGGCCAGTTCTAGAGTCTGGGGAAGGCTCTGATGGATGCTCTGCATCAGACACAGAGATAGAGCCAGGGCCGTCCTACATTTCCCAAACACCGGAGAGGCAGCTGCCTTTGGAGGCTGATACGAGTGAGGAGGAAGAACAGCTGGGGCCTCTTCCAGATGCTCGTATGCACAGAGCAGTTAGGAGAGGTAAACAATGGAGGACAAGGAGTCGACTTGGAAGCAAAGCAGAGGCTGAATGGCCCCTCTGTGGCTGGGGAATAAATAGAAGGAAAGGGGAGTGGTTGTAGTAGGAGACAACAGTTCGTATTTCTGAAGATTTTGCTCATTGTGTTTCATGCCACAAAGACTGCTTGCCAGAACTTAATTTGCAGTCTTTCGCCTTGCAATTATCGCAAGAAACTGATAAGATCTGTTGCTGCAGTTAACTCCTTGAAGGACTCTTGCCTGGACTTTTCGGTGGGTGAATGCCATTAATTCACAAGAGGTAAATAAAGAGGGGGTTTTCGTAACAAGGACTCTGTTTCTTGCTTCTGCTAAGGCTGGGTCAGAACAGTGTCTTTTACTGCGTTGAGATATCCAGAATCATATTTTAGGACAGATGGCCGTATAGATCTTTAAAAATAATCACTGTTAATACTTGGCTACTGGCAAATGCTTTGTTTTAATTGCTTTTAAAAATGGCCTACAGGGTGAAATCCACATGGATATCAGGGAGGTCCTGCTTCAGATTTCAACCACCCACATACAGTTTCTTGGGAGATTATTAGTTTTCCTTTCAGGCAGCAGAGCTAACCATCAAGCAAGAGACGTTCACAAAGCAAAGGGTTTGCCTGTGCCATTTGCTTTGCAAGAGGAAATGTGTAGAAGAGTCATCCAAAGTTAGTCCCAGTTTCAACAGCTAAGTAAAGGTTGTTGGCCAGTCCAAGAGTAGGATCCACACACAGGAGTCATATCACAGGCATCACTCCAGCAACTGGACCTGCCAGGCAAGGATGATGTAAGGCAGGAGTGTCAAACTCAAGACCCGTGGGCCAGAGTCATATATGAGACAAATCTGAGACAAATCATATATGAGACATATATGAGACAAATATGACAGAGTCATATATGAGACAAATCAGTGGTGAAATCCGTCCAGATCTATCCAGCTTGCGCGAACCAGTAGCACCAGTGGTGGGAGGCTCCGCCCACCAGCCGGGACATCATTATGTCCTGTTTTTGATCCTCTGTGCATGCACAGAAGGCTACACATGCACAGAAGAGGCACGCATGAGTGTAGCGAGCGTGCACGCATGCTTACATTCCCGAACCAGTAGCGAAGGTAAGTGCATTTCACCACTAAGACAAATGTTGTTTTCAACAAAGAGCTGAATAAGTCTCTCATATGGAGTACAGCAAGCTGCCACTAATCAGAAAACTTACTCCTTTACTTGTGAATAACCTAAAAGACTTTCTGGGCTCTGCTCTCCTTTCTTCATATCTGGTGTGTGGGAACTAGGAAGTCTTACATCAAGGGTGTCAAACTCGATTTCATTGAGGGCTGCATCAGGGTTGTGTTTGACCTCAGGGGGCCGTGGTGGATATGGGTGGTTGGGTGTGGCCAGCTCAACATCACTCGTGTCGGGAGCACCTGTGGTGGCCCAAGCGCTCTGCCAACAAAAATGGACTCCCAATCTCTGTTTTCGGCTGGGACAGCCTCCTGCAACCCTCTGCCAGTGAAAATGAAGCTTGCGAGGACTGCACCCAGCCTTCCCAAGCTCCATTTTCTCTGGCAGAGGCACCATGGGCTGGTCCTTTGCTGTTTCCAGGACGGTCTCGCGAGCCTGATGTAAGCATCTCGCGGGCCAGATCTGGCCCACGGGTCTTGAGTTTGACACCCCTGCCTTACATCATCCTCGCCTGGCAGGTCCAGTTGCTGGAGTGATGCCTGTGATTGATTAGCCTCCTGTGATGTCTGGCTTTGTCCTTCCTAAGGTTGACATTTTACAGGCTCAGCTGGAGCAACTTCTTCAGCTTCAGACTCAGACTCAGAATCTGAATCCAGAGTCTGGGCTCTGACAGGGAATAAGCTATTAAAGCCACCACTGAAAATGTATTACTATTCCCCAGCTTCTCCTATATTTTTATGGGAGCCTCTAATCACTTCTTTTCTAGATGATTGCTCCGGGTACCAGAATCTAACTGGATGAGATTGCAGGTACAAAGGTACCAAGCCATGTTTGACTTTCCTGGTAAATACCAGTAGTTTGAATTAGACCTCCAAACCAGCTGGAAAATGGTGCAGCATCCGTAGCACAGATGTTACTCCATTCAGTAGCTTAACTTGCATTCACAGCCAAATCTTCAAGTTTTGCACAGGCTGCAATTACTAAATCATTTTCACAATCAATGAGCCACTGCTTTTGTGGATGCACTATAGCTTTATTTTTAAATCCAAGAAACTATGAATATGTATTTTCACCCTCTTCAGCAGCAAACAGAGAAAACAGAAATCATTAATATTTATTGAGCTCACCTGTGAAATACTCATGAAAGAAAGAAAGTGACTGTGTATGTATCTAGAGGTTCTGAGTCTTATAATTTTAATATACCTGGACAGGGTCAGAGAGTGGAGAGTCACTTTAGAAAAAGTTAAATTCCTGTTTTCATTTTTTTCCTGCATCAATTTATTGACCACTAATGCAATGTGATAAGATGTCACTTTTAAGCAAGGCAAGCTACCTGGGATAAGTCCTGCATCGCAGCCAACAAGAATACATTTGCATTAATATTATGTGTAAAGGAGTGTTTATTTCACTGTAAGTTTAAAATAACAGGGCATGATTATTAACATATACCCTTGCAACATTACATTGGAAAGCTGGTAAACTGAGCCAAAATTAATATTTTTTTCTTATTCTATGTAAAAGTTGGTAGAGCTTATTATAGAATAATATAATAACTATTATTATTTAAAACCTGGTTTCGTTAAAGTAGACCAAATAATGAGATAATCAGTGCAAACAGTCATACATATGTGCACAGGTATGCAAATTTTTGTGCACAGGTATGCAAATCTTTGTGTGGAAGAATGAAATATGTGCTAGATAGATACGCAAACACAAATGCACACCTATGTACAGTTACAAAAACTGTAACTTAAGTCAACTACAAAGGATTTCAACTTTAAAATATTTCTTTCCAGATTTATTTATTTGGAAGGAGAAAAAGAAGAGTAAAGGAAATGAGTGACTGATAACAGAGATTGGGAAAATAATTGTCCAGATGGGCTTGTAGCTTAGCACCTGGGTCTCAACAATATCTGACTGGAACAATAGGAATCCGTGACTAAGAGACGAATAGCTTTAAAACAATATGAAGTTATAATTACACATAAGGGCTTCTTAAAATGATTTATTGCTCTGAGCAACAGCTGTTAGGACTTCATCTTTTCCTCATGTACATTATTTGACAGTATAATTGAAATGATGGAACATTTTACAAATGAGCCAGACTGACAAGAAAACAAAAGCTTTGGGAGTTACATGATCCTTTTTCTCTCTTGTTGCTTTTAGAGTAAACATACTCTCAAGCGATCCAGATGGCGAAGTATATAGCATACAGAAGCGCAACTGAATGCTGACTTTGTTCTATTGGTTTATGTGGGAGTATTAAGATTTCAGTAATGGGGAGAGGAAGGCAAATATATCTTTATCTTTATTGGTTAAAGAGGGGTAAGCATTGACTTCAATACACTTGAGTTTTAAGAAGCATCACTGGTCAAATTATCCTATTTGATTTTTCTTCTTTTGGACATAGAAGGTAATTTATGTTGCCAATAATATTTTTTTATAACTGAAATGAACTGAAATGAAATATAATATGGTGGTAAATAAAATAAATGAGTAAATAAAAAATAAATAAGTAAATAAAATATGGTAGTACATGATTCCAAAGCAAAACAGCAGCCACTTTTTTCATTTTGGTATGTCATAATTGGTAGGACAGCAGAGGAAAATTATTATTTTCATATCTTGGTACCTACCTGAATGGACCCTTTGCTCAATTTGGGAATCCTGGACTCACATTTCCTGGTCAAGGAGCAGATAGCAATTGTGGTTAGGAGGCTTGTGTGCAACTTTGCATTCTTCATAGTTCCTGGAGAACAGGGCTCTGGTCATGGTCACTCATGTGCTGGTCACATCCCCACTGGGGCTACTGCAATGTGCTCTACATGGGGCTGCTCCTGAAGAGTATCTGGAAATTTTAGCTGATGCAAGATGCAGCTGTGTGAGCAGTTATGTGGGTTTTCAGTAGAGTGCATGTTATACTTATTCTGTACAAAGTGCACTAGTGCTCAGTTTGCTTGTGGGTCCAATTCACGATCCTGTTCTTGACCTTTAAAGCTCTATATCACATGGGACTGTTATTTGAGGGACTGCTTTTTCCTTGCTTCATGTGACAGTCCCACCAGATGCCAAAGAATGGGTATGTTACAAGTTCTGTCATCCTGGGGCAGCGGTCTCCAACCGTTGCAACGGCGGTGGGGGGGGGGAGAGGGGAAACGTGCATGTGCCCGCTGCTTGCGTAAATGGAATTTCACATGGTCATGTGTTCTGCCGCTTGTGCAGTCCAGTTCCCAATGGGCCGTGGCTGTGTATTGGCTGTGACTGTGGGTTGGGAACCCTTAATCTAGGGAGCTACATTTGGTAGACTCTGATGGGCCTTTTCTAATGTGGTGCCTGCATTGTAGAATCTTCTCCCCCCGAAGATCAGTCTACAGCTCCCTCATAACTCCTGAGCTTTGAAGATCCTTCAAGATCTGGTTATGCCAGTAAATCTAGGGATTCCAGGGGATGGGTGAACTCATGAGGTAGATTCATTATTATTAACCCCTGTCAAGCTTCAAAAGGCGCTTTTTCTGTTGCAACTATTATTGCTTCTCAGCTTGCCAATGAAGTATGGGAGGAGAGAAGGGGGAGATAGAACTTAAGCACTAGACATCAAGATGCCAGCCATAGGAACCAAGGACGTGTTACATGTGTTTACCACAGCCGAAAAAGACTTTCTCACAATAATACCAGAAGTCTCCATTGGACAATATGACCTGGTCTAATAGGGGGGAAGGGAAAACCTGAACTTTTAACTATATGGGTTTGCGCGGGTAATGGTTGATCTGGTTTTTGCCCTCATCTTTGCCGATATGACATACTCAATAAAGTTGTGCATTAAAAGATTGGATTGTCTGAGCCGTACTTGCTTTGGTTGAGTTCATCAATCGTTGACACCTCCATCCATTATTTTCTCTTGCTGATTTAATTCTGCTATTGTAGTTTTTAATGCTTTTAAAATAATGATTACATAATGATTTTAGGTAAAGTTTAGGGGGAGCTCCACACTGGAGGTGGCTTCAGGATTGATGCCATTTTATAATTGACAGGTGAAAATTTTGTCAATGCACAGATTTTCTAAGTGGCATCCAAGTTTATTTGTGGTTATGGCATCCAGTGTGCCAATAATCACTGGGATATCAATGGCTAGTTTGTGCTATAATTTTTCAACTTCAGTTTTCATATACTTTATGAATTCTTTGTCTTATATTCTACTATCCCCTGGTATTGCCACATCAATTATCCACATTATCTTTTTTTCAACCACAGTTACATCTGTTGCGTTATAAGCCAAAATTTTATCAGTTTCTATTCAGAAATCCCACAATATTTTAACCTGCTCATTTTTGACTTTATGTTCCTATCAATTTTTCATTAGAGCATATGATTATTTTTACAGATGTTCAAGTGACTCATTTTGGTGGCTGTGTAATACAATTTGTATTATTATTTTTTTGCACAAGCGGAGTGTATAATTAATGGTTTCTTCTGCTTCTTGGCACAATCTGCACTTTGAATCATTTGATGATTTTTTCCCCCATTTCTGGCCTTGATTTCATTGGTTCAAAAAGCTTGCTCTTGCACAGTCAAAATCACACCTTCAGGTTTTTTTAATGTTCCAGTTGTAAGCTGATTTTATCTGTATCCACTTTCCCCTCACTTTTTAGTAGAAATTGGCCATTTGATGCCTCTCTTTGCCAAATTACTGTTTGTGTTTTTATTAAATTACTTAAAATTCATAGTTTATTTCCTGTACATTCAGTAAGTCTCAATTTTTAACTTGCATTAGTCCTTATTCTTGGTTCTTTTATATAATCACGCTTTTCTTCTTACATAGTTTGTTTGATTTGAAGTAAGTCTCTATCTCATTTCTATGGGGCAGTTATAATATACCACATTACCTCAGGGATGTAATGCGTAGGGTGCAGTCATGATTTTTCTTATTTTTTGGTCCAAACTCTGCATTTCAGCTTGCCTCCAGTTAATAATTCCAGCAGTGTATCATATCGCAGGTGTGCCTTTGATGGTGTTTCAACTGCTTATTTTTTTCGTTAGCAATTTTCTTACTCACCAAACAAATTCTTCACTAATCAGAGTTTTAATTTATCCATGCTTGAGGTTATCCAACTGTAAATTATTATTTATACCTTTACCCCCAAAGCTTGTTGACTCATGAAGACAGACCTT
This sequence comes from Ptyas mucosa, assembly GCA_012654045.1. Lineage (NCBI taxonomy): Eukaryota > Metazoa > Chordata > Lepidosauria > Squamata > Colubridae > Ptyas > Ptyas mucosa. The sequence continues at coordinate 8,143,198 of WNWU01000034.1, forward strand.
GTTTCAGCTTTCTCATTATGGCATGGATGAGTACCCACAAAAAGTGGCTGATTTCAGGTTATTTTTGCCTCATGGCACAGTAACTTACATCTGAAGAAAGTGAGATGGGAAAATTAATATATGCAGACCTTCCCAGTGTGAATAACTTTTGATAACATCAGCATGCAAATAAATATTACTTAAAATGATATCCTGTCAAAATCCTTTATATAGCTGCTGGATTAAGGTGATTAATGGATTTTGGAACAAAGCTGAATTGTGAGTTTTTCTCCAACAGAAATGCTTTTAATAAGAATTCTGTGAGATATTATTGTCATTTTGTAGCAAAGCAGTCGTCAAAGATTCTGTCTTTGTAAAATATTTTGTACAATGGCTTCTTTATCATTAAAATCCAAATTCATAGAAGATTTATGTACTGAAAAAAGTCCTGATCCTTGTCCTTGGGAATATACTTTGTTCCTGTAGAACAGTGATGGCTAACCTTTTTGCCATCGTGTGCCAAAAGTGGGGGGAGCGTGGTGGGGTCACACGCACGCATGCCCACATCCATAATTCTATGCGCCCCAATCCCCTGTGCTCCCCCTGTTTTTGGCATGCGATGGCATGGTGGGCCCGGTACTCCTAGCCTTTCTAGGAGCCTGGGGAGGGCAAAAACGGCCTTCCCCACCCTCCCAGAGGCCCTCCGGAGGCTGGAAACAGTGCATTTCCTGACTTCTGGTGGGCCCAGAAGGCCCAAAAATCAGCTGGCCAATGCACGCATGCATACCAGAGCTGAGCTCACGTGCCCACTGATATGGCTCCACGTGCCACCTGTGGCACCCGTGCCATAGGTTCACCATCACGGCTGTAGAATGTGCATTGGGCCTTCAGGGGCTCTGAGTTCTAGATTGCAGCAATACTTTAGGTGTCCTTAAGAGAAGCTCATCATATTTATTGATCTTTAGAATCCACTGATAATTTTTCAAGACCCTTTATTTTTTCCTGATTTCCAGTTACAAAAAAAAAAATGATCAGATACTTTGCAATTAAGTAGGCAATTTGTGTTCCCTGACCTTAAGAGGGTGAGATTACACCAATACTTTTAAACTTGATCAGTATTAAGGTCTTGTGTTATATTTGGAATACCAAGATTCATATCAATGAGTATACTCATCCAACACTTAACAGACAAACCTCACTTCTAAATCTGTGGGTTTCCTTTGAATTTCTGTCCCTTAACATGGATGCAACTATAGTTTTATTGATTTGGCACTATCAGTGATGACTATAAATGGAAAAGAATGGATTTCTGTAATCCTGAGACACTGTGAAATGGCCTACAAAAGGAGAATGATTGTCTCATTCTTCAATTTTATGACTTATGTGCATATCCCAAGGAAATAAAAGCTTATTATGTGGACAGTCTTTCATTATTAATTTTAATGGCTGCAAATCTTTTCTATGAGTAATACGTGGTGACTGAAAGAAAGATCCTTTTTTGGGGCAAAACTGGCTCATTGAAAAGAAGAGATATAAAAGACCCTGGGGTCTTTATAGATACTCTGAGATTCTAGATTGATGGTGATTGATTGATTTGGTTATGTGCCATCATGACAGTATCAACTCTTAGCAACCACATAGACAGATCTTCAGATTGATCTGTCCTCAGACTGCTCCTTCAGGTCTTCCAGTGGTATACCCATTGCCATTGTAGTAAAATTTATCCACCCTGTTAATGGTCACCCTTTTCTGCTCTTTCCTTCCACCTTTTCCAGCATAATAGGTTTTTGTTGCAGAGAACTAGGTCTTCACATAATGTGCCCAAAATACTATAATATAAGCCTGGTCATTTGTGCCTCAAGTAAAAAAATCTGGATTGAATTGTTTGATGAACCAGTTGTTTGTTTTCATTGTTCTCCATTGTATTCTCAATAATGTCTTCTCCAACACCAAAAGAGTCAATAATCTTTCTATCCTGCTTCTTCAAAATTTCCATAGAGTGTGACAGGGGAACCTATTGCCTGCACAGTTCTGATCTCTGTAGACATAGAACCATCCCACCCTCTTTTCCAAGTACCCCAATACTGACTGTAATACTCATAGCATGATTTGCATTGCTTTTTTTATCATTCCTCTGTAGCAATTCTTAGGAGTAATCTCCCTTAGTTCAGGGCTTGTTTGCATCCTTTTGGCTAGAAGCCCAGTGATCACTGTAGTTGTGGATTGTCATGGCCCAGGATTCAGATAACTCTAAATGTGAAGAAGCCGCTCCATCAGAATAGGTGAATCAGCCAAATAATAAGACTTAGTGGATAGAGCAGAGAACAGAGCAAATATATTCAATGAGGCTCCTTGCCAAGCAAGGGCATGCCATTCCCTAATTAAAGACCTCTAGCAGTAGCTTGATTTAAGAGACAGTCCTGATCCATGTTTTCTTGCTGGAAACAACTATCTGTTTTTCTGTTCTGTCATTCCTGTCTCTTCTGCTCCTATAAGAAACCTGAAACTTTGATCCTTGACTGGCTGATGAAACTTGCTTGGCTCTCTGAACTTCGGATTGAATCTTGACCATTCTTCTGCATGTCCTATGGAAAGTGAAACCACTCATCTTTATCTTCAGAGACTGATTTATGTTGCTTTTCTTGTCTGCTCAGCCTTGAGTGAGTTGCTTATCATCCCCAAGCAACTGTGTGTGCTTGAAACCTGAAACAGGACATGCATGCCAGTAAAATATACTTTGTTGCATCTATCACCAAATGCTTTGCTTTGTTTCCTTATTTATAGTGATTGGTTCCTTATTTATAGTGAGTATTTTTCCCATGATAATAGGATCTTGATTGATACTTCATCTTTCCTTCCAGGACATTTATAAGTGTATATATCTTACTATGTGCTTGGGGAGACGTGGCTTCTGCTCAAGTTGCTCTTCCCAACATTTATATGAACACAGCAATATTTATCTTTGTCCCCTTCCACAGAGACATTGTTCAAGTCAAGTCAACACCAAACCTACTGACAGTCTTTGACTTTTGTCTGCCCCCAAATTGTATGGCATTGAAATCTAAGACAAAAAAACAAAAACAAACTTCAGTGTTTTTACTATAATTTCATGCTGTTAGTAAATGCTAATATCCTCCCCCCCTCCTTTTGTAAAGGTGTGAACAAATGTTATGCAGCAAAGAAAAATTATATGGGCAAAAGCGTTGTTTTATTTCGTTTCTCCTCTGAATTTCATAATTGATATTTATCTGTGATATTGATTAAGAAATGGCTATGAGCAGCTGCAATGAAACACCTGTGGCACGATTTTGAAATTATTAATACTTTAATGCCCTATTTAAAAGTGGATTAAAAGAGAAAAGTGCAGTGCGTAGTTGTAAAATTATGACTCTTAGTGACTGGTGAAGGCCCCAGGTTGCGAGTAAGAATAATAAACATGATTATTCCATTGAAACCCACTCATAGATATCTGAAGACAGGAGACTTAATAATGAAGTAAGTTTCAAGGCACAAAGAATTTGAAGCAAATCGGGTTTAGCAATTATATTTTCTTAAAAAAATTAGTCAAATGCCGTATTTTTTTTTTAAATATCCCATTCGTTATTTCTGATGTCCTGTGTCTCCCATATCTCTTTACATCCATTCTATTTTCTTCTCTTCTGATAGGTGGGAATAGAAAATAGCAGGAATAGCCATTCAAGTTTAGACTAATAGCCCAAATCTCTTCCCCACTCCCCTTAAAAAGAAATATCGTAAAAGCTACTTAGGCAGCTAGGAGGCACAGCCAAATGGCTTTCAGTGTGAGGCCAGAATGTCACTAAGAATGATGCAATGTGATAAGGTATTGTATTCCAAAGATATAGTTTGGGAAGGGGGGTTGGCAGTGGAAAAGGGCATACTGTTCCCACTTTGAAAGCATATGATGGCATTAGCTTCTTCCTTGTTCCTTGTTAGATGGAGTAGCTTTTACTTCTAAGTGGATTTTTTTAAAAAAGAAGAAAATACTTCATGACTAAGCCTCAGACCTCCTACTGGACCTCCTCTAAGAACTTTCTCCTGACAGATGGATGTCACTACATTTCTAAACTCTACCTCTACTGACAAGACAAATATAACAAATACAGGTGGAGGATCTTTGCCTAGCTGTCTTTTTATTGTGGTTCATCCGCAATATGGTGCTGATTTGGAACAACTCATTAGGATCAAGAAGCCCCAAAATCCACAGAGATTTCAACAAGATTTTGGGGTTCTCTCTGGAGATGCCCAGGATTGTATTTGGGAGTGAGTTGCTTTAAGAGTCAAAAGAGTGAGGCTTTAAATTTATACCAGTCATTGTTTCTAGAAAAGTTTTATATAGCAGCTGGGGCCAACCCTAATTTTGTTCGCCCTTCTCCTCGACTTAATCAGGGAAGTCCAGAGGATGTGAACTGCAATCGTTGATAGTTGAAAAGAATTTGTTTTCTGCATCTTTTTTCATCCATGCAGTGATCGTCTAAATTTTTGTGGCCCAGATAAGTACCTCTAAAGAAGTAGGCAACCAATGGCTTCCAGATAATGTTTAATTCTCAGGATGGATGGCTGTGGGGGAAAGCTTGGAGTTATGATTTAACAAGGATCATGGTATTCCAGAAAAACTGGAATTTCATTCATTGTAAGAGGTAGAGTCTTTCAGAGAAATTGCTGATTATAATTCTCACTTAGGGGCGGTTGTTTATGAGACATGACCTACCCAGTAGACCTCTAGTTGGACAGTTTAACTCAGGTGATATGAAGTATGTTTTTCCTCAGAGATAGTTCAACTCTCTCTTCAGTAATTCAGTTTAGGAAGCATTATCTAGATGTTTGTTCAAACAGCAGAATATTCCCACAAAGCCTTTTCAATAATCAGTAACAATTTTTGTTCACTCCCCCGAATTTCTTAGGTAGATAGGAGCCATATCGATTGGATTGATAAATAAATAAACAACCAACGGGTTTTGGTTTCCTTGGTGCATATTATGATTTTGAAAAGCATACATTTAAACCGAGTAAATTAACCTTTTCTCTCCACACTACTATTAAGGTAGTCCTTGACTTACAACAGTTTGTTTAGTGGCCATTCAAAGTTACAACCATGCTGAGAAAAGTGACATGACCATTTTTCACACTTATGACCCTTGCAGCATCCTCATGGTCACACGATCAGAATTCGAGCACTCGGCAACTGGTTCATATTTATGATGGTTGCCCGTGTCCCGGGTTCATGTGATCACGTTTTGCAATTTCCTGACAAGCAGAATCAATGAGGAAATCAGATACATTGAAAAACAATGTCACTAATTTAACAGCTGCAATGATTCATTTAACAACTGTGTTAAGAAAGGTCATAAAATGGGGCAAAACTCATTTAACAAATGTCTCACTTAAGAACATAAATTTTGGACTCAATTGTGATCGTAACTCAAGGATTACCTGTATTTTTGACCATGACAGGACTGAATGACATATACTGAAATATTTGCAGTGATGCTACACCTTGGAAAGAAGAGCTCCTGCCCAGTTCTCCATGAAAACTTTATGAGAGAATTGTTCTTTAATACCCTGATTGGACAGGAAGGAGAAAGGGCTGTAGAAGTGCTTCAGACTCTACTCTGATGCCAGATTCTACAATGAAATACAATACAGTTACAGTTCATAGCTTCTTCTGTAATTATACAGTGTTTAATTATAGTTTATGTCATCATGCTGCAAATACAAGGTTGTAAACTGCCCAGAATGTTCAACTGTAGAGCAGATACATTTTATTCCAATGTTATAATGCAGAGAGGCTACAAGATAAGTTATTGTGAACTCACCGAAATGAAATGTTATTTCATTTAAACCAATTTTAATTAAAGGAATCATGTAACAGAACTTTAGTTCTTGGACTAGCTAGATTTTGTAAACAGCATCACATCAGTAGTGGTATTCACTTACCTTCACTACCAGTTTGCAAATGTGAGTGCGCACTTGCTCATGCCACCTCTGCGCATCCGTGTCCGTCATGACATTCAGGCGGGTGGGCGGAGTCTCCCGCCGCCACTACCGGTTCGCCCGAACTGGATAGAACTGGTAGAATCCCACCACTGCATCACATCCCTTTTGCATAATCAATATGCATTTGTATATTCACAGCTGTCACCTTGCTAGTTCCCTTTCAATCAATCAGCAGATACTTCAGTGAGAAAGTGCTTATTTAAAAAATACTAATACTTTACTAAGTTGAAATGAGTTTCTAAGTAATAGTTCAAAGCAGTCTGAACTTGGCAAGTTTTTGTTTCTTTGTAAGCCCAGGATGAACTATCGCAAGTATTTTATCAGTGATCAATCAGGTGAATAATCTTGGGAGGAAAAAAAAATAATTAATTTTCAGCAGAGAAAACATGTTTATGGCAGGATGTGGACTATTGGATAATTTGTCAAACATCTTGGGATGTTTATTCACATAATTAACACTGGCATAAGAGTGTATGATTCAACAAGCTTGAAGCAAAGTTTGCTATTTCCCAAAAAATTGTTTTCGAGTTGTTTTTTTTTAAAATGGGAGATAGCAATAGCACGTACACTTATATACTGCTTTACAGTGCTTTATAGCCCTCTCTAGGTGGTTTACAAAGTCAGCATATTGTCCCAAACAATCTGAGTCCTCATTTTACCCACCTTGAAAGAATGGAAGCCAGAGTCAACTTTGAGCCAATCAGGATCGAACTTCTGTCAGTGGGCAGAATTAGCCTGCAATACTGCATTCTAACCACTGTGCCACCACGGTTCTAAAATATTTCATTTTTAAAATGTCATACATCAAATATAGTTTCATGTAGATCTTTATTATAAAGAGTAAAGTATGTACAAATGACCATGTACCAATGTCTTAGCATTTAATGCACAACTATTTCCCAGGCTTCCATTCCCCAGCCAAATCTTAAGGGAAGATGTTCAAAACTTTTCCATCCTATTTTTCACAATAAGGGTAAAACACAATGCTGCAATGACAGTCTTAAATTTGAACAGCCCTGGAAAAAATGACTTATGATCATTTTCCACACTTACAACCCTTGCAGCATCTCCATGGTCATGTGATAAAAGTTCAGATGCTTGGCAACTGACTCATATTTATGATGACTGCAGTGTCCTTTGGGTCATGGGATCACCATTTGCGACCTTCTGACAAGCCAAGTCAATGGGAAAGCCAGGTTCACTTAACGACGTGTAACAACTGCAGTGATTCACTTAACAACTGTGGCAAGAAAGGTCATAAAATGAGACAAAACTATCTTAACAAATCTCTCTTAGCAGTAGAAATTTTGCACTCAAATGTGGTCATAAATTGAGGACTGCCTGTATAAGAATGAAAAATTCAACCCACAATTCCACACTTCACAGTTCATTCCACAGTAATGGAACTTATTTTCATCAATGGTGGACCTGCCCGCAGGCGGTTAAATATTGGAAAAAAATATGGCAATGGATCTTGGAAATTACACAGATCAATTTGGAATTAAGGCCCGAGATTTTCCTGTTGGGGGCAAAACCTTTGAATGTTAAATCAGGTATATGGTTCTTGTTGATTCACATTATTACTGCAGCAAGATTAGCATTTGCGCAGGAGTGGAAAAATCTATATTTACCGATGGATTTGAAAATAATATATAAAATTAATGAGTGTGCGGAATCATATAGATTAACTAGATTGATCAATGGTAAAAAAGATTCAGAATTTTATAACAGTTGGAAATTATGGTACGATTGGGTCCAGAAAAGGTGGGATAGAACAGATATATGATGTATATATATGATGGCAAGTATGTATATATAAAGGAATGATTTTATATTTATGGACAATGTACTTACATTACACCATGGTGGCAGGATTGTATATTTCATTTGTGTATTGATGCATAGAATATATTAATAAAAGTTATTTTTAAAAAAATTCAACCCACAAAAAGTTCAGTGATGTTTTCTTCTCCTTCAGGAAATGGATAAAAGCCTTCTCCCAATGAACCTGCATAAGAATGGCTTGGAGAAAAACTGAACCAATATTTGGCATTCTACTTTTTTTTTCCCCCACTGGGGAAAATTTTACACACTGGTCCTGAGTAAAGAGTTTTTAGATTTAACATGGTGTACAAGATGCTGGTTGTTATTCTGGCAAGAATCAGATATGTTTTAAAATGAAATGTGGTAGCACAAACGTTTTTCATTTTCTGTAAAGTATATTTGGTCTCTGAAAACTGTGTTAGTAGTCCCCTTGGGGATCTGAAGTCAAGTTATGATGGATGATAACAACATCTGAGTAAAATTGTGAATCTCTAATGAATGTCAGCTCTAGCTGCTAAGATTCCACATGAATAAGATGATGGCTGAGGCACGTTTCTGAGCTGTTTTTCCTCAAATACTGCTTCTGTAGGGGATGGTTAGAACAAAAATACTGCAATCAGAATATCAGAAGCATTTGGTTACATTCAGCCTATAACAAGCCAGGGTTTGTTAGAAGAAAAAATGCTGTAAATCAGGCCTGTCAAACTGGCGGCCCACGGGCTGGATACATCACGTACAGGCCACGCCCACCCCGGCTCCGCAAAGGCAAAAACCTTCGCGATACGTCACGATCCGGCCTGTGATGCAATCAAATTTGATACCCGTGCTGTAAAGATGTGCAAAGCTTATGAAATGGGTGGAGGAAATACAACACCGAAGAGCTTATGTACTTCAGTCTGCAATTTTGAAGAACTGGTATAAGGTACAGCTGGTCCTTGACTTACAACAGTTCACTTAGTGATCGTTCAAAATTACAACAGCACTGAAAAACGTGACTTATGACCATTTTTCACAGTTACAACCTTTGAAGCATCTCCATGATAATGTGATCCAAATTCAGATGCTTTGCAACTGTTTCATACTTATGACTATTGTTATATCCCAAGGGTCATGTGATCCCCTTTTGTGACCTTCTGACAAGCAAAGTCAATGGGGAAGCCAGATTCACTTAACAACCAGGTTACTAACTTATTAACTGCAGTCATTCACTTAACAACTGTGGCAAGAAAGGTCATAAAATAGGGCAAAACTCACTTAACAAATGTCTCACTTAACAACAGAAATTTTGGGCTCAATTGTAGTCGTAAGTCGAGGACTGCCTGTATAAGAAGAGATGGAAGAAGTAAAACTTATGAAGCTGTTGCAACAGAGTGGATCGTTTTATGTGTAGAAAAACGGCAAAAATAATTATTAGTCAAAAACTTGCTGTAGCCAAGAAGTTTTGATAGATAGATGGATGAATGTTTTTAATGGCTTTGATAAAGTGATTTTTTCTATATATTTACCCTTTTCTATTTTTAACATATTCTATTCTAGAATGTATTAAATCTATTCCATTTTCTATTTTTTTTTCTATTTTTACTATTTTATACAGCAGGGGTATATCGAACTTGATTTCTTTGAGGGCCGCATCAGGATTATGTTTGACCTCTGGGGCCGGGGTAGGTGTGGCCAGGGTGGGCGTGGCCAGCTTGATGTCATTCATGTCAGGGGCGCCTGTGGAGGCCCAAGCGCTCTGTCAGTGAAAATGGATTCTCAAGCTCTGTTTTCGGCTGTGACAGCATCCTACAACCTTCTGCCAGTGAAAACGGAGCTCAGAAGGGCTACTCACAGTCCTTTGTGAGCTCCATTTTTGCCTGTAACGGCCTTCTGCCTCCCTCTGCCAGTGAAAACAGAGCTCGGGAGGGTCGCATGATCCTCAGATGAGATCTCAAACTTTTTATTTTTTAAGATCTTTATCCAGTCTGACAATATCCAGTAAAATATGCTTTGTAGAGAATATGAAAGACGACTCAATGGTTATGATGGAGAAGCAAACTGAAGTGCCTCTTCAAAGATTGTTCCTCTTTATTGAATTCTACCTTTTCACCCTAGTCTGCCTTTAACCTAAGAAAACCCATAACAGAATTGTTCTATATCTTTCTTTCTTTGCTGATATGTCCTCTTAAAAAACTTTAACCTAAATGAAACGTTCACTGAAAAATAAGTGAATGATGAAAGATTAACTTTAGTTTGGAAACATCCATTTTAAAAAACCAAATCTTTGAAATGATCTGATAGTTCTAACTTTGTATCGGCATATTTTCTGAAGCTTCTCCACTTTATGGGTTCTATTTATGTGAAGTTGTAAACATCACAGTAAAAGTGGGAATGCCATAAAATATCCAATATGATATTCTTAACAGGGATCTTATTGGAACGTTTCCATTATTATGTTAATGTTGTAAACAACCTAAAATCATATACAGGTATTTGATATGGGCAGCTATATCAATCTATGAAATAAATACCCCTTTTTAATCTGAAGCTATTAATACAGCACAGCAGCTAGTCTGGTTCCAAATGAAAAAAATACAGTGACTTCAAAGAGACAGTGAGAATCTTCCTCTGAAACATGTCCATCTCTATAAATTACAAGGTATCAACCATGCCTTAAATTACACATATGTATGTACCATAGACATGTACGATGTGATTTCACATTTAATTGATGATGATATGAGGTCCAAACTCATATTTCTTTCACAAGGTAAATTTTCATTCAGTACAAAAAGAAGTTTTAGCTTAGTGTTCAACATATAAAGAATTTAATGTAGCATTCCCTAGTATTAGGTCCAGGATCATAGTTCATTAACTGCACTGAAATATTGAATGAAATGAAGAAATCTGTTGTGATCTGATGGCGGCCTGCGGAGCTTGCAGCAGAGTTGGACAGTGAGGAGGTTGGGGAGGAACAGGGGCCAGTCCTGGAGTCTGGGGAAGGCTCGGACGAGGGCTCTGCATCGGAGGCAGAGAAAGGGTCATCTGGGAGGTATATGCTGCCTCCAGAGTCTTCAGAGTCGGACCTCAGCGAGGCAGAGGAACAGGGGCAAGAACCGTTAAAACAAAAGGGATGACTCGGGAGTAGAGCTTGGAGATGATTGGCCCCTCCCATAAGACTTAAAAGAGGAGCAAAGGTCCATGGGCCTTTGCAGGAAACAACGCTGTTAATTCTGTTCAGTTTAAAGTCTGAAGCTCTGTTTAATTCTGGACTCCGTGTTGCTTTGCCAATTAGGTCTTTGGCAGTGTGTCAAGGGAGATAAAGGTGGGTGATTATCAGCCTTATAAGAGTCCTTATGTAAAGAAGGACTCTCTACAACTATTTGGGACTCATCTGTGAATGAACATAATTCACAGCCATTGAAATTAAAGAGGTTTTTGGGACTACTGTGTGTTTTACTGACTCGGGAAGCCTAGGTCAGAACAACATCATACAAAATAATGATGTTCTTGCATGCTTCAATGCCGTTTCTTCTGTATTCATGTTACCAGTTGTGAGGACTTTCTCCAGTTTAGTAGGCTTCTAGATGTCATGGAGTGTAGATCTAAATAAAATAGGCACAAAGGAAAATATTTCTGCCACATTTTGTAGAAAGAAATGGACACCAAATAGTCCACAGGTTTCATTCCTGCATCCTATTTGCACCTCTAAATGACTGTGTATAAGCTGAATAATTATTTGCTTTATGTTAACTTTTTTTGGTAGATAAGTGGGAAAAGCTCACCCACAACTCATTGCCACTTTAGACTAATGGATGGAACAGTTTTCTTCCATTTTTATTATTAAGTACGATTACAAACAAAATGATTGAATGTTGGTCAGCCTTGCTAGTTCTGGTGATTTGAGTTAAGCCACAAACGGACACCATAAGGACTTCAGGAAATTGACAGAATCTTGAAAGCCTGCCCAAAACATTCAGGGTCAATAACAATAGCAGTAGCATTTAGACTTATATACTGCTCCATATTGCTTTACAGCAATCTCTGAGCAGTTTACAATGTAGAAGCATTATTTACATATTTCCCCCAACATTCTGGTCTTCATTGTACCAGCCTTGGAAGAAAGGAAGGCTGAGTCAACCTTAAGCCCTATCAGGATTGAACTCCAGGCTGTGGGCAGAATTAGCCTGCAATACTGCACTTTAACCACTGTACCATCAGGGCTCCTCAAGGTCAAGGCAAGACTGTTCCGAATCTTCCATGCTTTCTATTTTTCCAGGGATGACTAACCATTTGTCCTCTTCCATTTTCTTCTGAAGGCCACAGCTAAATTCCTATACAGTGAATGTACCGAGGTCATTAAATGTCTTGCTCCAATCATTTGAATTGAGATTCCCCTCCAACATTGCTCACTGTTGATGTAGCATATGTCCTGTGCGCATAAACTAGAATGGCATTGCTAAATTCACTTATTTACTGTCGGTTCAAAAATTCTGGATGCTAAAAATTCAAGTCAGAACTTAAACATTATTTTAAACGTTGAGCTATAATATCAACACCTTTATCACCATCTTGCATATTGTTGAGGCTATGACATTTCTTCTGCACATAATGTTGAAAATCTAAGCAGCATACAATGAATTTCAACTTTGGTGTATTAGCTGGAGTTAATTTATTTTGTTCTGAATCTGGCATGCAGTTCGTTTAGCTGTGCTGCTATTTCTGTAGATTTTTTAAAAGGTTATAATGTCCTTTACAAAAGCCATAAAGTCATCTGGTTCATCATTAATCATTTATTTTTATAGAGCTCAGTTGCAGATGCATGAAGTAAATCAAGGCAAATAGCTTATGAAGTGCATACCTTGCCATGTAATTGTGATATTTTCTTGTCATTTATGGCCACATTTAAATCCAGAGTATAACATTTCCACTAGCTATTGGCCTCTTTTCCTAGGGAATAAATGTCTCTTTACAATTAAGAAACTCTCAGGTGTTCGTTCCAAGGAAATTGATGGTTCAGGAGGCTTCAAGGATATCTTTTAGTTTCATGGGATTCTGAGCTTAATGTAAATTTCACATTATCTTTTGTGCATAAGATTTCTCATACTAAGAAAGGGAGCTGCTGAGGGGATTTCTAAGCAATAGAATTAGGGCTGAAAACACATTTTTTAATTTTTTTAACCTTTGGACTCTTACTTTGGTTTGTTTTCTATTGAAACTAGACCAACAAAATATTAAGAAACCGCTTTTGGACTTTGTGCTTGAGGTGGAAAAAAATGAAACTTTGATTTTTGTGTTTTACCAAAACACAAAAGATAGATTTGTTGTTATAGAAATGGCTAGTTTATACTATTATGTAAAAGTAAAATGCTGAGGTTTGATGTTAATGCCTTATTCTATTGCACCAAAGGGAGTCGGAAGTCAATGCCTTTTTTTTCTTTTTCCCCTCTTTTTTCTGTGGGAAGCCCCCCCTCCTAGAAGAATATTTTGGAAAGTATTTAAAAGGCAATACTCTTCTCTTCTCTTCTCTTCTCTTCTCTTCTCTTCTCTTCTCTTCT
>WNWU01000034.1:8156562-8167117 GCA_012654045.1 Ptyas mucosa
CTCTTCTCTTCTCTTCTCTTCTCTTCTCTTCTCTTCTCTTCTCTTCTCTCCTCTCCTCTCCTCTCCTCTCCTCTCCTCTCCTCTCCTCTCCTCTCCCCCCTCCCCTCCCCTCCCCTCCCCTCTCCTCTCCTCTCCTCTCTTCTCTTCTCTTATTTTACCTTACCTTACCTTACCCTTACCCTTACCCTTACATTACATTATATTATTATAATAAAACTTATTAAAGTGTGTCTAATTGAAGTCTGCTATGTATATTTCCCAAATTTCTGTTAAAAGATAAAGTCACAAGCAAACAAAATTAAGTCCCTATTGTAAATGAGTATAATTTTATTTAATTTTTTTATAAAAGCATTTGTTTTAACTACTTACTAAAGCTTTATCTTCTTGCATGGCAATACATGAAGAAAAAGCTAAAACATCCATAGTAAAAACATAAACCAAAAGCATGATATGCAGAAATGAAAAGCAAGCAACACACCTTCTAAAATTAGAGAAGCACATGGAAAGAAATTTCACAAAAAAAAAAAAGAAGCCTAGGGAGGGGAAAGTAGCATAGTTAAGATGATCTCAACTACCTCAGATGGAGAGAACATTAACATTCTCTGTACAGCCCCCCCCCCCCGGTCTGCCTATTCTGGCCACCAAAATGCAGTAGCATGATCTAATAGTAGATTATCAAATATATTGTCGGAGGCTGAACTACAGCCAATCTTCTTCACCAGCAACTAATCCTAGCTTGCTGTACTAGGCCATCAGTTGGCAGAGTAGAGGGATTTTGCCTCTTTCTCTTAGCTAGATGTTCAGGATAAATGCCAAATCAATACTTTAATCCCTACTATGACATGTTTTATCAGCAACTGACCTAGCACTGAAGAGCAGGACTTTTTGGTGCAGAGATACATGGACTGTGACATTAAATTCTTTGGTTAGACTGCAGCCTGATAAAACGGGAGACTATATTAATTACGATATAGTCAAATGTGCCTTCCTGTCACATTTCTCCCTGCTGTTATTACTTCAGAGTTTGGCCAGATAGTCTTTTCCATTATATATGGATGTCGAAATCTGTAATATATGCAGAAAATAATTCAATACTTCTAGGTTCTTTTTGTAATCAAGAACTTGTAAAATCCATTCAGACATCCGTGGCTCGCTCATATTCATGGCAGTAGGTATCACACAATACGTGCCTGATACCAAATACTCATACTGAGATGGCACCATCCTGATTTCCATCTTCAAAGTTTTCTATTCCAGTGTAGTAAAGTAGGCCATGCCATAAATAATGCATTTTTTTTCATAACTGAATATAGAAAGCAAGCAATTCTTTACCATAGCTTCCATATCCTCAAATTTAATGTGGTTTAGTTTGTTGCGTTCGAAAATGTAGCAAGTGAGTTAACTTCTTCACTGTGTGCCAGACTTAAACCTCTTAAGAAGAAATGATCCTTGGCCCCAATTTTTGAGAAAAGTATAGTTTTATTAGAGATCAAGTGTATCACAGTAATACATAGCCAGAACTGAGAATCCTGTGCCAAAATCCCTATATTTACTTTCCCTTCCTTAACTCTTTTATTACCCACCTCAATGTAACCAATCCAGATTATGCAAATGGTTTTCATAACAGTCAATCCAAGTGCGCTTTGGTATGCAGCTCCTCCTCTCTTCTTCCAGCTGGGTGACCTTGAAGCAGTTTCTTGAGAAGGTACACATCTACTTTCGATTTCCCAAGCATTTTCCCTTTCATTACCCCTCCCCACAGTTCATGGCAGTCTGTCGCCATAATAGTAGCAAAGCAGAAGTAAGTATAAAGTGACAGTTGTGACTGGCTACCGTTCATCTAAAAATAAAACCCTACTCTTCCTATTTTAGTTTCCATTCTAAAATACTGAGGAACCACGAACCTCTGTAAGTCTGTAGATTTGTTTTTGTATCATTATCTTTGAATATTCTAGCAATGCTAATTATGGAGCTATTTCAATATCCTGAATATTCAGTATCAATAAATGCGAAATGATTTTACCTATTTCTATAAATTCCTCAAAGTTCTAATCATCAGGAACATATAACAAAAAATGAAGCTATGTATAGCTCTCGTTGCATTTATTCCAACAAAAGTAGAGAATTATTTTTGGTTACATATGTCGGTATCACTGGAGTGTCAAATTCACTAACATCAATATACTATTTTAATATAACATTCTCTAACTGGGGCAGAGGAAAAAATAGGTCACAGTAGTATTTTTTTAATTCAGTGTTCTTTTTTTTTATAAGAAAAGTTTTTATTGGTTAAAAATATACAATATTATAGTTTACAATATGTTGAATTTTCAATATCTTTATAAAAAAGATATTTAGGTTATTATTTTCTCTTTTTTAAATTCTCACACAACAGACGTTATTATGTTAAGTCAAAACAAACAACCAGATTATATAAAAGTTATATAAACAAAGAAAGCCAATAGCCAAAATATTATACAAAGTACAGTGAAAAGGAAGAGTAAAAAGAGATATCAAAAAAAAAAACCATTAGATAATAGATTCCCCTCCTTTCTTCATTTCCTAGCTCTAGCTCTTAGAACCATGGCCTGGCCTCCCCCCTCCTCCCGGGCTGCCACAGCCCCGTCCGCCCCCGCTCCTTGTTCATCTAATACTTCCCCCTCTTCAGCTCCTGTATCTTCTCCCTCTAGGAAGGACTTATGCTGCTCAAAAAAGGCCTTAGCCTCCGCTACGTTATTAATTTTCTTCCTACTGTCCTTCCAGAAAATCATCAAACCCTCCGGAATCAACCGCCTAAAGCCTACTCCCTTAAGGTACAACTTGTTTGATAAAAAATAATATTTTCTCCTTAATTCTCGTATCTGTCTGGGAATCTGCTTTAGGATGGTGACCTCCTTGCCCCTGTACACCAGTGCCCCCAGTCTTTGTTTTCTCAGTATCTCATCTCTCAGTTCCCTTCTTACAAATTTAATATGGACCTCTCTTGGGACACTATGTAAAATTGCAAATTGTGAGTTTACTCTATACATCAGATCCACATCCCTTCCAGTAGACTCCAAATCTCTTTCAAGAAATTCACCCAACATTTTGACCATCACTTCTCTCAAGTTTTCCTGGTCGAGTTGTTCCACGTTTTGAAATCTGAGAAAATAAGACATCTTATCCAATTGTAAAGTTAGCATTGCGTTTCCTCTCCCTTCTTCCACCCACTGGAGTGCCCGTACCTCCCCCTCCAGACCCCCCATCTTCTTCTTGTTTTGGTCTGCCAGCTGTTGAACATCATTTAAATCTTTTTTCGTAAGTGTCATTTCAGATTTAATTTCAGATAGTCCTTTTTGTAAATCATCCAATTTATCCATTTTCTGATCCAATTTTGCCAGTCTTTCCAAAAATTTTTCCATGTCAGCTGCTGTTGATTTGTGGCCCTTGGCCATCTTGCAATGATAGAAGATGAAAAATCCCAAAAAACAAACCTCCAGGAAAGAAAGAGGGATTGACAGTCAGTATAATTTTTCCAATATCCACCAGTGGGCGCTCACAGGAGCAACGAGTCCGGAGTGCAGAGTAAGTCAAACAGGAAGCTAGAGGTGGGTAATGTCTTCAGTCGTAAACAAAGAAGCAGGAAGTCGGACCGCCGCCATAGCTCTCCACCGGGAAGAGAGGCCACCAGACCTCTTTGATAAATTCTGATTCAGCCATCCTCAAGAAAAAGTCAGCAAAGGAAGGGGTTTCTTTCCATTTCTTTCCCCCTACTTCTCAGCCAGGGCACCTTTCCAGCTACAAGGAGGGGGGAGACTCCAACCCCCCCCTCACCTCCAGGATGCCTTGTCAGCTCTCTGCTCCTTGCAGTTAAAACTCTGTCATGCCTCCTCAACTCTCCGGTCGACCAGCTCCCAGTCTGCTGTGTCTTGCAAATAAGCGCCAGTCCCCTTAGGCGCTGTGGCGCCTCAGCGGCCCCAGAAAAGGCCGCCGATCGCCTCCCTCCCCCGCTGGAGCCTTGGGCGCGCCTCCCGGCCCCTGGATGTGAGGCAGGGGACCCCTGGCGAGCCGCCCTCAAATGGCAAACGCCCCAAAAATTAGGGCGTTTGGCCCATAGGGCCTCCAGATGGGGGGGATCGGACACTGGGGCCAGAGCTAGCCCGATCAGTGTCCGTCGCTTCCGGGACCGGAACCGGAAGTCTAATTCAGTGTTCTTATAGCCAAGCACAGTATGGGTAAACAATATGTAAAACAATATCAACCATAGAACAGTAAAATAATCAGTATAAAGCATTTCTGAAAATCAACATGTCCATACCATTCCTCTGTATCATATAATGACAATGTCCTACTGGTTTTATAAAATTTCTATAAAAAGAAAAATGTTTCCAAATGTAATTCAAAAGAAAGTAATTTCTAAAGTTTAGATCTAGATGTGGGAAAGGCCGTACAATGCAAAATTGTCATTTCAGCATAAGAGAGAAAAAAACAACAACAACCTAATTGTGACTGCACAATTAAGCCAAGCGCATAGGAACATGAAGTAGATTTGTTATTTGAATTTTTGGGTGTTCCTTTAGATATGGTCCAGAGATACAAAACCAGTAATTGAAATTGGTAACACTCCCCAGGATCCAATCAATGTAATGATTGGTTTAAAAAATAAAGAAAAATACTGATGAATTGGGAAGAATCTGTAATAGGATCACATTAACCTTGCTAAATCTGGAGCTAAACCACATTTTGGTTTTAACAGAAATACGAGCCATGACAGTCAGTATATTGACTGTTGAAACTAAGTTAACAATTACAACTTAATTGTCTCAGACAATGTTGTTCCAATGTGTTCCAACTTAATACTTTTCTATGTTAAGAAATTAATCCTCTCCCGAAAGAAGCTCTTTTTAGAAGAAGGAAAGTGCAAGTATCAGGACACTCATCCTATTTTTAGTCTAGCTAAAAATATTGGGTTGTATACAACCCTAAACAAGTAGAAGCAGATTTGAAAGTACATGTGAAACTGCATGGAGTAACAAAGCAAATGATTGTTTGAACACCCATCAATGTCTCTGGAGATTCTCAGTCGTCCAGGTCATGGTTGTCCCAAAGGTACTCTTTCAAAAGGCAACTTGACATTGTTTTTCCTTGAAGACGTTTCATTTCTCATCCAAGGAGCTTCTTCAGTTCTGACTGAATTGTGAAAGATGGAAGGAGTTACTATATTCCTTGCGTCCTCCGGTCGTTAGCACTCTTTCTGAGAGTCGCTGAGGACACCTGGTCTATCTCTTTACATAGCTGTTTGCATAATGGAACTGTTATAATAGGACGCTAATGTAGAGATATATTAGTCTTGAAGAAATATTATGACCCAAAGACTCATTTCACATTCTATGTGGTTCTGTTTAATTAATTGTATTCTTTGCTGCTTAATTTGGGGTCATTTCTTTATATACGTGTGAATTTCAGTCTTTGAGCAAGGAAAACTTTTGGGAATGAAATCACACACTGGAGAAACCACAAGCCTTTTCAGTTAAAAGTGTTATTGTATATCCTCAGGGTATGTAAAGCATTACAAACATTCTAGTTTTTGCTATTTTTGGTACCATTAAATCAAGTTTTCTTGAGAAGGATTGATAGCTTCCAGTGAACAACCAGAGGGAAGAGAAAATGAAAAGAAATCTGTTCACACAGCTACTAATCAATGTAACATCTCTTGCTGGTAATTATCTTCAGAACTTGACACAACCACAAAGCTCCCCTCACATTCAGTGTTTCTGTCACCTCATCTTTTAGATACATCAGCCCTGAAGAAATTGGTTCCCTCCCCCATCTCTCTCTTTTTTTTTGTATCATAAGCTTTTGCTAACTCTAAAGAAAGTGAGTGAAGCACAAAATGTGTTCCATACCTTGTGATTATTTGTACAAGCACATCAGAATCTTCATAGCGCTGCTCTTTTCTCTGATTTTTGTTCAAGCTAAATAAAATTGTTTATGTTTATTGGGGGGGGGGAATAAATCGTCAGTTTTATGATTGGAGTCGATGATAGCAAAATCTAATTTTGTTCCTAAACAATTTGCATGCAAACACACGCTGGCAGTCAAACTCTCCTGCTCATTTCATGCACACAATCTGGCTCATAAACGAATTGGTGTAAAAAGCTTTTTAATGGAGATGTGCCACGATTCAGTAAGCTTTTACAACTTTGGGTGTATTATTGAATAGTTACCAGGAAGAAGCTCAAATTCACATGATAATTTTTAAATACTTGGTGTCACTCGTGTGAAATGAAGGCTCGTGTCAGTGTTACTTGTGGCCAGCTCGATGTCACTTGTGATGTCACTTGTGTGAAATGAAGGCTGCAGGAGGCCGTCGCGGCTGAAAACGGAGCCCGGGAGGGCCGCGCACAGCCCTTCTGGGCTCAGTTTTCATGGCAGAGGCAACATGGGCCAGTTCTTTGTTGTTTCCGACCTGCAGGCCTTGAGTTTGACACCCCTGATCTAGAGACAAAACTGCAAATGTTTGTATACAGAGTGCTGTTATCCATAAAGAGTTAATATGTATTGTTCAGTCTGTGATGGGTGTTAATAATGCGGGGAATGATAAGATATTATTTAGGATTATACTGCACTTTAAATAATTCAACAGTAATAAAAGGGATTGTGACCTTAGAGAGCATAAGCTCAGCTGCACCGATCTCTACAATCACTGGCTTCAAAATCAGAAAGTCACATTTATGTATTTTTCCCCAAGTACAAAATAAAATTAGCCCAATCAGTCACCTTTAGAATTTAAACCCGGATTAAGTAAATCTTTCATCACACACGAAGCATTTCTAAAATAGTTAAATTTATTTTTCTGAAAGACAATTCAACTGGTGAGGAAAATAAACAATATTTTTCTTTATCCTTGGAATCGATTATTAAGTAACAGAATTAAAGGGCGCCCAGTGTTAGACATGATAAATAAATTAAATGCTATTTGTTTTTAAACCAGGGTGGATAAAAATCAATGATTTGAAAAAAATTATTTTATTTAAATCAGATTTTTTAAATCAAATTTATTTCAATAAAATTGTTTTGGAGTAAAAATCTGTCTAAAGATAGTTTTCTATTTAAGATCCATTAATAATTTAGTTTATTCAGCATGTAATGGAGCTTAGTTATGTGGCATGAGACTGTAGATTCTGCAATATTGGGACTGTTGGTAAGTCAACAGCGTATCAGAGGAGGAGCCGCTGCGAGACAGAGATGACAGTTGCGCTTTAGAAATTATTATTTAAATCAAGTTGATTTAAACCAAGCCTTTTTACTAGTGATTTAAATCATGATTAAATCAACTTGATTTAAATAAAATCCACCCTGTTTTAAACCAATAAATATACCAGTAAAGTGAGCGGTGTGGTGGACTAGAGGTGGAGCTCTTGTCTCACAATCAGGAGGTTTAATCCTAGGTAGCAGCAGATATTTTTCTCTCTTGAGCACACTCTCTCTCTTGAGTGTTCACTCTTGAACATCCTTGTCCTTGTTTTTATTATCCTGTACCATCTTCCAGATGGTAATAGTTCAAAAAAAGGGTGCCCAGGATGAGATGGATCTTTAAGAATGTTTTGAACTTTCTTAAGACGGCAGGAGCTATAAAGCTCTTCCAAAGAGGGGAGAGAGCAACCAATGATCCTCTGGGCAATAACGTTAATCCTCTGGAGCACTGTCCACTGTACAATTGGAAAACCATACCCAGGTGCAGTAAGTTAAAATACTCTCTATGGTGCAGTGGTAGAAGGTTACCAGCAGTTTTTCATTCCATTGTTGTTTCCTGAGAAGTCTCAAGAAACAGACTTAGAAGTCTTAGAAGAAGCACTGTATCAAAGAAACATGAAGACATTTTTCCTCTTTACTCAGGACTTCTTGAAACCATACTGGTCACATTTCCAAAAGAATATTGACTCATTAGAGAGGCTTAGAGAAACTCAACAGAGAAAACATCGGACGTGAGGACATACTCTATGAGGATAGGCTGAAGGTCTTCTTATATTTGTTCTAGGGAAGAAAAGGCTGAAGAGAAACATGTTAGCCATGATCAGTGTATAAAAGGAAGTTTCAGGTCGTGAATAATCTGAGAAAATAGAATCAGAAATAGTAGATATTTTTTCAGAATCCTTAATGACAGTTAAAATAATAAATACATGGAACTGGATAAATTTATAGACAATAAGCCTATCAAAAGCTTCACCTTGACTTCTCTGATTCCCAAGCTCATACATAGCAAAAGTGTCTCGGACACTTAATATGGTGCAATTATATCAAAATCTTTATTGCATTGCAGAAGAAGTCACATTAAACAGTTGATTGTCTTCTGATAATAATAAAATGCAATTTTCTCTTATACCCATTGTACTTTAAATCTGGAACATCTCTCCTGTGGCTTACAGGCATCTTATTTCGTGTTTCTTCTATTTAGTGCTAGGTGGATTGTTGATGTGATCAGCATTTTTTTTTCCTTTGGGAAACTCATAACTCCTAGCATAATTTATACATTATCTCTAGAGGGAGCATGTCTTTATCCTGATTATGAACTCTCCAGAAACATCTGGCTGACTATTTCCATAAATTGTCATTGGTAGCAGAATATATACATTCTGCCTGCAATGCTGGATTCATTTTCCCCAATGGTATTTAGTTCTATTAGATAAACTTTTGATCTTACAGTTATTGCAGCAATTAATCATTTGAGATAATCTATTTTCTGTGAAGTCATGAATTACAGGCTGTCAGGAAAATTGCATTTTGTTTTGCATTAATTGTCTGTTATTTGATCATCTATATTTGCCTCCTTTCATTTAAGTTGTCTTTCCAAAAAAAAAAAAAAAGTGTTCCAGCAACAGTTGCTTCTATTTTTCTTCAGGATTGTAAACATTTCCGTAAATCACCTACCTGAAATCTCGCTAACGTTCAAGGACTTGTCTGTATCTAATATTACACTGGGGAATTATTCTTGGAGGTATATGCTTTATGATTTACTTCTCAGGTCTGCTGTTAGACAGATATTTTCATTTCACTCTAGTTCCTGGAATACTGATTTCAGAAACACATTTCTATATATAATTTTAAATGTACTGAAAATGATGCTAACTCTCAAAAGCTTCAATTGCAAAGGGTACATGCCAATTTAATTTTTGTAATGAAACTCCTAATTTTTTTTTAATTAAAAAATCAGGATTTTAAAAGGAAAGGAGCGGAATTATAAACAGTTACTTTTGGATTGAAAATAACTTTATAGTCAATTAGTATAGGAACGGTTCCATTGCCTGTCTCAGCCCACTGAGCATTTGGGTAGTCTCGTTTTCCTTATGGAGGAAATTACATAAACAGGGGGCAACCGTTAATTAATAAGACCTTGGCACTTAAAAAAAAAGTTGTGTCTGCTTCAGTCATACAGACATGGCTTCCACTTTGATTTTTTATTTTATTATTTTGCCCATAGATGTGTCTTCATCCAGATGCTCTTATGTTGTCCTGATGTGGCTGGATTTAGATTTTATAGAGAGTTCTGATCCCGCTTTTGGCACAAAGCCGGATGTTTTTATCCTGGGAAGCCTAGGAATCTGGCATTGGGATTTCCAATGAGTCAATTCCAGGTTTTTAATCGTCCTTAGACAAAATCCCTAGTGCCGTGTAACGGAGTGAGCTCCCGTTACTTGTCCCAGCTTCTGCCAACCTAGCAGTTTGAAAGCATGTAAAAAATGGAAGTAGAAAAATAGGGAACATCTTTTTGGAAAAATGATTCAAAAACAGTTGGAAGAAATTACCACCCAGAGAGTGCCATTAAGACCAGAAACATACTTATTAGGAATACTAACGAGCCACTATGAAAATGAAATACAATATTTGATAATCCATATTCTGACAGCCGCAAGAATCATGTTCGCACAAATGTGGAAATTGGAAGACACGCCATTAGAGGATAAAATAATACAAAAAATAATGAAATGTGAGGAGATGAACAGGCTTACTAAAGAAATACAAGATAAGGAAGAAACAGTACTATCTAGTTTGGCAATGATGGTACGACTGGCTAGAGAAAAAGAAAATGTAACAAGAAATGATCAAATAGGACAGGAAGGGAATACCAACAAAGGAAACCAAAATTAAGAAATAATCTTAAAATATCGTTATATAATGAAGGATGTATATATATATATGTTTTCTGAGGTTTTCGCGGGTGTTTGTATGTAGGTCTTTGGTTATTCGGGTTTTCTCCCGCATAAAATTGGAAGTGTCTTGGCGACGTTTCGACGAAGTCTCATTCGTCATCTTCAGGCTGGTGTTCTCGGCTTCGTGCTTCCAGGAGCAATGTGTGATCGCAGCTGTTTCCTCCTTTTAACTGCCAGTGGGGGTGGGAGCTGATTGGGTGGGAGCATGGCTGTGTTCTGATTGGATGGGGGGTTGGCTGTGCTCTGATTGGCTGGGGGTGTGCTCTGTTTGGGTGGGGGCTTGGCTGTGCTCGGGTTACTCTGAGTTGCAGGGGGATTTGAGCTGGTGAGCTGCATTGCTGTTGTTTGGCTTCGCGTTCGTGGTC
>WNWU01000034.1:8175378-8234017 GCA_012654045.1 Ptyas mucosa
CCTTCCTTCCTTCCTTCCTTCCTTCCTTCCTTCCTTCCTTCCTTCCTCCCTCCCTCCCTCCAAACAAATGTCAAATACCATGTCGACAGGGTAGTAAGTCATTCTTAGAAGGTCAGAAGGCCGTGCTAAAGGATGATTTGACCATTTACCAACTTTCTCCAGGGATTTCTCAACTTCCTATGTGATATTTAAGCTGACATTAAATTGTTATGGAAGGTCATATTGTATTTGGGATTCAGTGTCGCCAGTGTGTATAATAGTGCAGCTGTCTTTGTGCATACAAAAAAGGAAGTGAGGCCGACAGTGGGGTCAAATTTGCAACTTTGTCACTTCAACCTTTCTGTATTGACAAAGAAAGTCAATAGGGAGACTGTAACTGCATTTTGCTGGATGTAATTATAACCTTCTTTGGGAGTATGAACTGGTGAAATTAAGGTTTGTGCTCCATTGGAGGATTATATCTGTGTTTCACCAAATATGATTTGCCTTTCTTCTCTGTCAAGATAAGGAGGCTGGGCAGGAAATGGATGTCCCATCCATTAATTTTATGAATACATAAACATGTTTCCCTCCTCATTGACTCAGTGAAGATGCACTGAGCAGCTGTTTGGAAGTGGTAATGGACTGGATGAGAGTTAATAATTGAAACTGTATTTGGACAAGATATAGGTGTCTCAGAACAGTAGAGCTAACGTGAGCGTTAGGATCAATTTGTCTTAGCATTCTCCTTGTGAGATTTTAGTTTGGGGGCTTGACTGAACTGGATCCTAAGGACCCAATGATGTTGCTGTTTTGATGCTTACATATATGACGGGAAAAGTCAGATTTAGTCCGAGTGACCCACGTCTCAATTATTAGAATGTATTTTCCATAGGACTATCTTTGAAACATATTGTTCGGTCTAGTGGTTAAGGCACCAGCCTAGAAAGAGGGAGATTGTAAGTTCTAGTCCAGCCTTAACCATGAAAGCCATTTGGGTGACCTTTGACCACTCTCAACCCAGCTTATCTCACATGGCTGTTGTTGTGGGGAAAATAGGATTTGGATTGGTTTGCTGCCTTGAGTTATTTGTAAAAATAAGAGAGGCATATATAAATAAACTAAACCAAATAAATAAAAATATTTGGAAAAAAATAATCCTGTAATTTTAATTGGGTCTTTCTGTTAATGTTTAATTATGTTCATCGTTGTATTGTAGTTTTTTTTTAAACTGTTTCTATATTTTAAGTTACTTCTGGTTATGTTGCGATAAGCAACTAATTTTTCCCCATTTCTCGGAAGTGAAGGTGATGCCTGTAGGTGCTTGTTTTCAGTAGCCTTCCAGAATGACATCCTTTATGAAATCATATTAGTTCCTACCTTCATTATTTTCTGGAAGAAGTTGAAAGCCACATTGCCCTGATCACATTTTGGATGTGACATTAGGTTGTTTGGATCATATTATCTAGTTAGATATATAAGTTTATGGTTTTTGGTTCTATTGTAATGGTTTTATTTTTAACATCTTTTATTTGTAAGTCACCAAGAGTCTTAAAGAGTTTTATTTGTAAGAGATTGCAGATAGAAATCAAATAAAGTAGCAAACCATTTATTGATTTTTAGTTTCTTCTTTGGCTTACTTCTTTATTGTGTGATATAAACCAGCAGATGATGGGATATAATGACACAATGGTATTATTACAGATATATAAATCAAATTTACAGTAAGGGCATT
Organism: Ptyas mucosa; assembly: GCA_012654045.1. Classification (NCBI taxonomy): domain Eukaryota; kingdom Metazoa; phylum Chordata; class Lepidosauria; order Squamata; family Colubridae; genus Ptyas; species Ptyas mucosa. The sequence goes on from WNWU01000034.1 coordinate 8,177,093, forward strand.
GTTTTCTAAAAAAACAAAATGAATGTTTATATTCAGCAACATCACTAATTGTTCACTTGCCAAAATCACGCTTTTAGCAGCTGCCAAAAGTTTGATTTTTTAAAAAAAAGAAAGTTGGATTTTGGTCCAGTCTCATATTTTTAACAAAAGATTTTACAGAGACAAGAGTTTATGGTAAAATAGCAGTGCATTCAGCATGTTTAGAAACTGAAAAATTCTGTATGGTTGAAAGAAAGAGAGTGATGGAAGATGGTATAATCTTGCTCAGTCAATTGGAAATCTGTTCCTTACTGACAAGCCAGCTGCTAGATTTTGCTCTGTAAGCTTATTTTGGTGTGACACTCAAAGTTTTGGTTTCAATAAGGAAACTGTGATCAATGATTATAGGCTTTAAATAATCTTATTAGGGTTGGTACATTGCAGCTCAGAAGGAAATGAATTGCACATTTACCAACTGATGAATCAAATGTGAATATTTGTTTTCTCTGACTCCGTAATCTAATTTGAATGTTTAACTTAATTTGTTGCATCAGTTTGTAATTTGTGGTTCTGCAGTTTGTAACTGTTAACGCTGATCTTCATCTTGCATCTGACAAAGTGAGTTCTAGTTAATGAAAGCTTACGCCAAAATAAATCTGTTAGTTTTTCCGGTGATGCTTCATTTGGGGGTATATGCTATAATTGGATGATTCCACCTTTACTAACTTGCTTGACATGGGAACATCTATGACGAACAGGCACCGCCTGAGGCTGAAGATTACATGTGTTTCCAAAATAACTGAATTGCACCTCCCTCTCCCCGAATGCCCCTGAAAAAGATTTCCATTATGCTGTCATTTTTAATGCTGAAGTTATTTAAAAACAGAGAAGTTAAAGGATTAAATTAATTTCATGTAATTTTAATTAGAAGTAAAATTAAATCAAGTTTGCTCTGGCCTTATCTACTTTTTGATGAAGCCAGGACAAAGTCTATTTCTGTTTCAGTAATTGAAAGCATATCCTCACCCATGTTTAGATATTCTCCATTAGGGAATGGACTGAGGGATGAAGGGTAGATACCGTACCTTTTACAGATTTTGGGTATAGGATTCTAGAAAGAGTACAGAGAAGAGCAACAAAGATGATTAGGGGAACAGTTGCTGGAATTGGGTATGTCTAGCTTAATGAAAAGAAGTACTAGGGGTGACATGATAGAAGAATTCCAATAAAGAAGAGGGGGTCAATCTATTCTCCAAAGGATCTGAAGGCAGGACAAGAAGCAATGGATGGAAATTAAACAAGGAGAAGCAACCTAGAACTAAGGAGAGATTTCCTGACAGAACAATTAATCAGTGGAAAGGCTTGCCTCCAGAAGTTGTGGCTACTCTAACACTAGACGTTTTCAAGAAGAGACTGGACAACAATTTGTCTGAAATGGTATAGGGTTTCCTGCCTGAGCAGGGGGTTGGACTAGAAGACCTCCAAGGTCCCTTTAAACTCTGTTTATTCTGACTGGTGCAAATGCTTTTGTTCTTTTCTCATCTGTGTATTATATCTTAAGAAAGCCCCAACTTGGTGAGTTGCCTAAACAGATGTTCCTCAACTTATGTTTGTAATGGAGCATGACCATTATGATTGTAAGTTATGACAGTCGTAAAGCAGATCAATTATAGACTGATTTTTAAAATAATTTTATTATCTTTTTTGGTGTGGTTAATAAGTGAACACTGTGGTCATTTGCACACACACCCCGCCCCAATTGTTTGCTATGGGACATCCATACCGAAAACTGGAAGTAAACAATAGTTTTTGGCAAAAACGTTGTAAATTGCAGCCCTTTGACCATGATACATTACAAATAATTGTAAATGTGGGCTGGTTGCTAAGCAGCCGAAATGCAGTCACATGGCTATTGAGACTTTGGAACCAGGTTACAAGTAGCTTTTGCAGAGCTTCTGGCAGCCACCAAGTATTTTATAAGATTGGGGTCTATGGAGGCAGCTATTATTTTTCCTCTTTAATGTCCCACTATTCCATTTGGTAGGAATGGCATTTGGTCCTTATGATTTGTCATTGAAAAGAAGTTTGAGAAAATTTAGATACTTCTTTCAAATGTTGTTGAGAAGCAAAGGACACTTTTGGAATTTCTGTTGGCAAAACTCTTATTCATACTACATTTGTCTTGGCTTGATTGATAATATTTTTGAAACACAAAACTGATTTGCTAAATCCAGTTGATTTTTATTTTAATTTTACTGTAAATATGTTCATTGTTTCTTTAGTTTAATGAGCAACTTCTTTAGACAATTGTCAGTCTAGTGTATCTGATGAAAATTAAGTGGTCATTTTTATGCCAGTGGCAGCAAGAAATAGGAAGTCATAAATTATTTGGTGAAGGAGTTTAGACTGCTGTAAGTGATATGTAAATCAGACAATGGACAACCAGGTTTCATAGATTAATAGAAAATTGAGACCTTTGGTGACAGCTAAAATACAACTTCATTTGTGTGATTAAGATTCTTAACCTTACACAGACATCTTGTTTTGGGAATAATTTAAGTAGAAAATGATCGCTCATTTTCTTTCCCTTGTTATGAGAAGACTAGATTTCTACAATTGTTTTGATAGAAAAAAGTCACTGACAGATTATTTTTCTGGGATATTTCCCTGCCGGGGTTGTTTCTTAAATGATAATTAATTAATTAATTAATCTGTTTCATTTAATAAAGTTCTAAAACAATAGCCAGTATCAACAAGATGTATTATTTTGTAAACCACCCAGAATAACTTTATTGGTGAAATGGAAGCGGCATAAAAATTTAATAAATAGACAAAGAAACTAAATATTGATAGAATATTTAATAGTGATCAGTTCACAACATCACTACATAACACCCATTCTGATTTTGTTGACTTAAGTGTTTTCAAGTTTTATCAAGTGTCTGGAACACCATGATGGTGGAAGCTATACTTACTTTGTTTGGGAAGAGGGGAGGGAAACAAGCTATTCCAGAACAGTAGAGTCCCAATGGAGAATGCCCACCTCTAGCCTCCTTATTTATTTATTTTTATTTTATTTTTATCCCAACTTGATTATTTTTTTACAAAAACCTCAAGGCAGTGAACATATGCAACACACCTCCTCCTCCCTGTTTTCTCCAGAACATCAACCCTGTGAGGTGAGTTGGAATGGGAGAGAATGACTAGCTAGGCCCAAGGTCACCCACCTGGCTTTCATTTTATTATTTTATTATTATTTTATTATTTATTTTATTATTTATTTTTGTTTGTTTATTTGTTTGCTTATTTATTTATTTATTTGTTTGTTTGTTTGTTTATTTATTTAGTCAAGCATGTATTAGATAACAGATATAAGTATCAACATGATTATGAATACATGAAATGAATACGAATAAAAGGGAACATTAGGACAGCGTGCTGGTGCGCTTATGCATGCCCCTGAAAGATCTCTTAGGAATGGGGTGAGGTCGACAGTAGACAACCTAAGGTTAAGGTTTTGGGGGTTTGGGGAAGTAACCACAGAGTCAGGTAGTCCATTCCAGGCATTGACCACTCTGTTGCTGAAGTCGTATTTTCTGCAGTCAAGTTTGGAGTGGTTTACCATACGTTTGTATCTATTGCGTACAACGTGTATTGTTGTGGTTGAAGCTGAAGTAATTGACAGGTAGGACATTGTAGCATATTATTTTATGTACTGTGCTTAGGTCGGATCGAAGACTGCGAAGTTCTAAGTTGTCTAAACCCAAAATTTCAAGCCTGGTGGCATAATTTATCTGGATGTGTGGAAACTCTGAGCAGACATTCATCTGGATTGGGTGAAATACGTCTGTCTGGCAAAGGTGGTATCACTGTGAACTACAGTTGGAAGCAAGAGACCAGTATAGCTCCTGTTAGAGCAACATCAAGATTCTTCAGTGAGTACTCGGGCTGCTGCATTTTCTTCCAGTCAAAGTATGTATGGATGGATTGACTGATCTGAATTGAAGAGACTCTTAGTGATTCACAGTGAGGCTTTTCAAACTTTCTCATGGAACCCTAGGGTTCTTCAAGAAATTGATGGGGTTTCATGAGAGAGTAAGGGCAAAAAAAGAAAAGATGACTCAAACAAAGCCAATTTTCTATTGTTACAGCTTTGCCTCTTGATCAGAATTTTGAGGATTTTTTTTTTAAAAAAAACATGGTCTGAAATACTTGATAACCTCTGTTTTACAGCATCCATCAATTCAAAGTAGTAAAAAAATCCTCCCGTAAAAATAATCAGAAAAATAACATAATAAATTAAGCCTAACATGCACCATGCTGTACAGGGTGACACTGATGGTATCAACACTTATCTTTCTGGAAGAGTTCCATTTTGAGTAGTTTTGTTGTGATTCCGACCCACGAGCCCATCTTATCGGAGGAAGAAGGCTTCGAAAGTGAAGGAGAGGAGTTGGCCAGGCCTCCCTCTCCAAGACCCTCCTCTCTGGCAATGCCTCAGGTGTCTCCCAAAGGAGAAGAGATTGGCCAGGAGCCAGGTATCCCTGAGCAGTCGCAGTCGGACAGTGACGGAGATAAGTCTTGGCTGGATCCACGCCAGCGTCGGAGAGACAAGTGCACACACAGAAAAGGAGGCATGCCAGAGATTAAGCCGAGTCACTGGACCACACCCCACAGGGGATAAAAGGGTGTGTGGTGGCCATTCAGGCTCTGTGACAGACAAAGCTAGACAATTAGCGAATCGCATTGTATCTCTGAAACTACGTTATCTGCCTGCCTTGGATTGAATATGGACTGGACTTGACAACTCTTTGGACTTTGTGTACTGTCGAAGGAAGTTTTGGTTTATCTGTCCCTCTGTGAGTAAAGTTCTTGGCAAGCAACTACTGGGTTGCTGCCAATCCTATTAATGAAGGAATTTATTGTCTGCAAGTTTTATTTAACCCCCGGCTGACTGTTTGTGTGTGTGTGTGAGATGGGGACAGAACAAGTTTATGGAAAGCCATTAGCACAGAGGCAGTTGAATTCCTGGTTGGGGGAGGGGATAGTCCAAAGTGTAGGCATACAAAAAAACCAAACTCCTCACCCCTAACCCTCACAGGTTGTCTGGAAGGATACAGTGATCAACAATAGTGAATGGCTTCAAGGATTTAGTAGGATACATAACAATAGCACTTAGACTTATATACCGTTTCACAGTGCTTTACAGCCCTCTCTAAGCGGTTTACAGAGTCAGCATATCGCCCTTAACAATCTGGCTCTTCATTTTACCCACCTCGGAAGGATGGAAGGCTGAGTCAACCTAAATATGGTCATGATCCTTCCATCCATGTCATGTTTCATTTCATCAATGAAATGATGATAGGTCCTGATAATCCACTTCATCCTGAATTGTTTGTAAGTGTTGTTCCATAAGAGACAGGATTAGAAACAAGACAAAACTTGTGCTTCAGCTTTAGATCCAAGGTAGACTCCTTGAGAGAATGGTGGGCTACTGCCTCTTAGAAGGTAGCTACAATGCATATCATGTAAGCTGTAAAACCTTTTTGCGCTATGAAGTGATGAATTTACAAGCCATGGAATTTGCATCCACAGGTTATTTTGGAGCTAGTGAAAGATTCCACTAGGCAGACATCAACAGGTTCAGCTCCTGCAGAATGTATTCCCAAAATATTTCAAGAAGGCACCGAGCTTTCTGAAAACTCATTTTACTGTCCTAATTATTTGGACAGCTATTTAACAGGTCTATAATCCATCCACAATCAAGCATCTGCCCAAATTTTCCAGGTTTTTTTGAGACACAAAATTGGAAACACCATTTAACCATAAACTAAATGTGTGATGCTATTATTAAACATTACATGCTTTTTATTGCCAATTTTTAATGTAATTTAGGAATATAGCGTAAATAAATTTGCTCAGTTTTAGCATGGGTCATCAGTTCACTAGTTTTGGGTAAGAATATGTGCATTTAAATAAGATTCAAGCTTATGTTCAGCTTCTGCCAAACAAGAGAATGCGAATTTTACAGTCTTTCTTTCCCAGTTAACATGTCTGACCTGCAGATACAAAAGGGGCACAAATGTTAAATTTAATTAGTTACCTAATCTGCCTGTTTCTCCCTAATCACTCATACCACTAAGATCTCATAGGAGTGCCCTGACCAAGACCCGGAAGAGTAGACTTTTAGTAGAAGTGTTTTACTGGGCAAATAAATAAAGCTTATTCTGAGAGATTCTTTACAATGTTGAATTATATTAACCATTTTATTTATTTACTGTAGCTTGAAGATATCTCATGACTGCATGTTGTCTTGAATGGAATATCAATAGGCCTTTTCTATGATGCTTAAATAATCAAGTTAGTATCATGGAATCGCATAAGGACTGCAAGCGTTTAGTTACCTCCAAAGTTGTCCACTTCAGGAAGCAGAGTCTACAAAAAGATTAGAGTTATACTTTACTATAGTTATTTTCACAGACTCTTACAAGTCTGACTGAATTTTTCCTCCCCCTTCCTTTTATATCCCTTTGAATCAGCCAGCTCTTCCAATGTTAAGATAGTGCTAAAGTTACATCAGTGGTGGAATTCAATTTTTTTTTACTGCCGGTTCTGTGGGCGTGGCTTGGTGGGCGTGGCTTGGTGGGCGTGGCTTGTGGACACGGCACCCCACTCCAGGGGAAGGATACTGCAAAATCTCCATTCCCACCCTACTCTGGGGCCAGCCAGAGGTGGTATTTGCTGGTTCTCCGAACTACTCAAAATTGCCGCTACCGGTTCTCCAGAACCTGCTGAATAGCACCCTTGGGTTATATCCATTATTCAGCAACTGTTCGAACTTATGATAATGCTGAACAAGTGGTACTTACAACAGGACCTCAGAGTTCCAGCCATTGTAGTTTCCCTGGAGTCATGTGATCATTATCCAGGCGTTTGGACCCTGGCTCACAATTGTGATATCACAGCAAGCTGTAGTCATGTGATCCCAATATCTGATGTTCCTGGCCAGCTTCCCACAAGCAAAATCAATGGGAAAGCCTACAATAAATCAGAAGACACTGTCACATAAATCTTCAATTAATGACCTGCATGATCCTTGCTTAACAATGGTAACTGAGACTGCTGGAATTTCCCCCACTAACCAGTCTGGTTATGTGATATTGTGCTTTATAACCCTTGCTAGCGATGGCAGTTCTGGTCCCAACTGCAATTATAAATACAGAATTACCTGTATCTCTTTTCCCAGAGCTCAAAGAATACTTCTGCCCCTTTTATTTTTGTAACAGCTTCCCTCAAATCATCTTCTTCGCTGCTTATAGGTACAGATTCAGGACCCTAAAGCCCATATTCCCAGTTTTTTAAAAGTAGCCTCAAGTTCATCTAGAATCTAGATGAAAAGCCACATTCATAACTAGTCCTATTCTCTCTTTTCCACTTTTGATCCAATAAATCAACAGTGTTGGCAATTGTCCCAAAGGTGCTTTTTCAAGAGGCAACTTGATTTTCTGGTTTTTCTTTGAAGATGTTTTGCTTCTCATCCAGGAAGATTCTTCAGCTCTTCAGTTCTTCAGCTGAAGAAGCTTCTTGAATGAGAAGTGAAATGTCTTCCAAGAAAAACCAGAAAGTCAAGTTGCCTCTTGAAAAAGCACCTTTGGGTCAACCATGACCTGGATGACTGAAAATCTCCATGAATACTGTTAGCAAATATTGACAATAATTATTGGGAGAAAGAAGATCTTTTTATTTTAATCTTTGATGAGAAAGGATTGCTGCCTCATTAAAAGAAACTAGGTAGCTATAATTGGACACAGAACTATCTATTCCTGATCATAAGATGGGAATTGATCATATTTTTCTAAGTTGGTCTTTTGAAAATATATGATTTTTCTAAATGTTTCTAAATGTTGAAAATGGTATCCTGAAAATTAAAGATGAGGTACAATATTGTTATGTATGCTTTTTAAAAAGCAGGACATTGGCTTTCTAAAGCCAATTTTCTAGAGTAGGTTCCACAGTTGTTCCAGATAATGGTGTTAAAGAATCAAAGGATAGACAGAGTTTATCAGAATCTTTTTGAATTATCATTATTCTTAAGAGAATGTGGATCTGGATGGGGGTTGAGGTTTAGTCTAATAGCAATGGAATTTATTAGAAACTATAGGGATTCCCAATGTATTTGTCTCTAATGCAAATATGATTTTCCTTTTACCTTTTCAATAGTTCCTCATTATCTTTCAGAATTGTACTCAGAATATGTAAAGAACTCTGGTGGAAAATTGTTGATTATATCTAGAAAGCAGGGCATCAGATTAGAATGCAAGCTAAACCAAGCAGCATTGCAGCTTTGGAGAGAAAAAATGGAAAAATATTGATGATTTTATTTTTATTCTGCCTTTTATTATTCTGCCTCTATAATATCACTTCAGGAAATTAGCAATTTCTTGACCTGCATCTGAATTAAGGTTTTTTTTTTTTTTTTTTTAAATTCATTCCATGATTGACTTCAAAGACTATTTTAGGACATAAACAACTTCTCTGGAAAGACAATTTCAGTCATGAGTAGAAGCTATCTCCATCTCAGCTTTTGTCAGGAGCCAAGGAAGAGCTCAAAAGTACTACGAGTTTGTTTCATGTTTTGAACAAACCTATATACAGGGGTGAAATGCTACTGGTTTGCACCGGTTCGGGTGAACGGGTAGTAAAAAAAAAGCTACCGATTCGTCTGAACCAGTATTTCCGACAATCAGCTGTGCCGCACGATTTATATTCGCTAGAAAGCAGGAAATACTGCTTTCTAGTGAATCTAAATCGCGAGGCACAGCTGTTCCCCCTTCCCGCTGTTCTACTTACCTTCAAAAGGCTCCTTTTTCCACGCGAAGCGCACGTTTGGTGCATACTACACATGCGCGGGCAGCGAACCGGTAGCAACCCGCGGAGGATTTCATCATTGCCTATATACCTATATATCTGAACTACTAATGGTCTCTGAATTACTAACTGTCAAGGTGAATTGTCAACAGATAAAGAGTCAACAAACTTCAAGGGGCGCTGTACTTAGGTCTCTTATAGGGACATAGAGACTCCAAACAGATTATTCATTTGACCCCATCCTTGTGCTCAGCCTAGTCATCTCTTACAGGTTTACCCTCTTGAAGGAATAGAGTAAGTGTATTAATTTGTTGCAATTCAGGTTTATCTGGGCAGCTCTATAAATGTGATCAATAAATAAATCAAATTAACAGGCCGCTCAGTCAACAATAGTGCATGTTAAAGAGGCTCTCTAATGCCATTAAAGTTCATTATGGTTGTTGCTGTTATTGTTGCAATAAGGCACAACTTCTGTTCCAGGAGCAAACATACAATGCCAAAAGTATGCATATGGCATCAAGTTCAGTCAGTGCCAACCATATGTTAACTGATGAACGAGATGGCTGATCAACAATGTGAAATTAAAGAGAACAGAAATTAAAGTAATTTAATTTACTTCCATCCCCTCTATAAAACACAGTTCCAAGAGCCTTCCTCCCACACGATAAATAAGAATAGAAGTATGTATTTATTTTATTTAAAGCAATTTACATGGTTGCCCAACTCACAGTGTGACTTTGGGTGGCTGATATAATGTAAATGTAATGTATTAAAAATACATTTCTCAACCAAGTTAAGGTGAAGTTGTGGAACATGATGTGCCGAAAACCAGCAGTGTGAGCTCAGTTACACGGAGTTTGGCTCCCATGTCTGGAAGAACATCCAGGTTTTCAAGGCTGTTTGAAAGGTGAGCAGAGACTGTACCAGTGACGAACAGAATGGGAGATGTAGCAATGGAAAGGTTGCACAGTCTAGCCCTAAATAGAATAGAAATAATGGAAATGAATTAGTTAATGGTGCAGATTACTGCAGACATTATGGCTGAAAAGGCTTTCTATGTGCATGTTTCTGTGTATTAGAGTAATTTGCATGAGTGTGAAGAAAGGGAGCCATGCATATAAGGCAGTGGTGAAATTCATTTTTTTTTTACTACTGGTTCTGTGGGCATGGCTTGGTGGGCATGGCAGGGGAAGGATACTGCAAAATCTCCATTCCCACCCCACTCCAAGGGAAGGATACTGCAAAATCCCCATTCCCACCTCACTCTTGGGGGAAGGATACTGCAAAATCTCCATTCCCACCCCACTCTGGGGCCAGCCAGAGGTGGTATTTGCCCATTCTCTGAACTACTCAAAATTTCCGCTACCGGTTCTCCAGAACCTGTCAGAACTTGCTGGATTTCACCTCTGATATAAGGAAACAATTTTCAAAACAGGTTACCTTATTTTGTAGGCAATTAATTTTAATTAGTAAAAGTTATTGTTTTGGAGAAAACATAGTTCCTACTTTCAGTAACAGTCACTGAATATAGGATCTCTTTCTTGAGTAATTTGGCTTTACTGAACAAATTAAAGCTAGAGGAATTTTAAAAAATGGCAGTTCCCAAATCAGCCGCAGGACAGGAGACCTTTCCCTCCTTTTCTCTAAGCCATTGACCTTGGTTGCTCCCTCTGTCTTTTTGATGCTTAAAAATTTCCTCTCATCAAGGGAGCTCCCTCCAGAACCCGGCCCATGAGACATAATTATTTCATTTAATTATTTGTTTAAAAGATTTATAAAAACCATTTCCATTTACAATTTGTAATACTGGGCAGCTTACAAAGGGGAAGGTAAGAAAACAAATAATAGAAACCTCCAACCCCACAACAAAATCAAAAATCTTACACAGAAATTAAGGCTGGGAATAAAAAAAAAAACCCCATGCATATGTATCACAATGTGTTCATCTACCATCCCCACCTCTGAACAGGAGAAGAACCAAATCTTTAAGCTAATAAGGTCAGGATCATCCAAATCATGGGAGAGAGGGAATTAGTTGCCATGGCAGGTGTAGCTGCAGAGAAGGATCCCAGGTCCCATTATATAACATTGCTTCAAAAAAGAGCATGGCCAATCTTTCTGACTTTGTGGGATTCACAGAGATCATCAGGGTGAGGCAATTCTGCAAGCAACCACTTTTGTGTCATGAAGGACTTTATAAATGATAACCATCAACTCGAATTCCTCTTAGAATTCTATTGGCAGTCATTGCAGCTTGCAAATTAGTGGAATTGCATGGGAATAATGAAGCATTATTGTCTCATTGCTGCCATGTTGCCTGCATTTTGGAATGAGATTCTCCCCTGAAATCTGTATGGTTCTCACCTTGCTGGTGATTTGTAAGGATCTGAAGACCTTGGTTGCTCTCTGATGCCTTGGGTTCAGAGATGAAATGCTCCCGGATCGGACCAGATTGCCCGATCTGGTAGCGATTTTTCTCTGTGGTTCGGTGATCTGGTAGTGATCGCCGCCTGGGTGTCATTACTTCCTGGTTTTTTTACCTTCTGCGCATGTGCAGAAGGTGCACGCACAGAGCGTGCGCTTCCGAACCAGTAAGGAAGGTAAATAAATTTTACCCCTGCTTGAGTTGAATGATTGGGGCCCTTTGTTTGATGTACTCTGTTATGTTTATGTTTGTATAGAGCAAGGATGTCAAATTGAGGGCCACATCAGAGTTGTGTTTGACCTCGGGGGGGGGGGCAGGGTAGGCGTGACCAGGGTGGCCATCTAGAAATCATGTCGGGATCTCTGTGGTGGCCCAATGCTCTGCCAGTGAAAACGGTCTCCTGAGCTCCGTTTTCAGCTGCAACGGCCTCCTGCAGCCCTCTGCCAGTGAAAAAGGAGCTGGGGGGGGCACGCTTTTTTTCCACTTCAGCCCTGCAGGAAGCCATTGCAGCCAAAAATGGAGTCTCTCCTGAGCGCCATTTTTGCTGGCAGAGGCACCGTGGGCCGGTCTTTTGCTGTTTCCAGGGCAACGCTGCAGGCAGGTCTAAGCAGCCTGCGGGCCAGATCCAGCCTGCGGGCCTTGAGTTTGACACCCCTAGTATAGAGTGACTAGATCCCATCTTGTTTTAGAGTTTGTTGAAGTTAGATGGCAGCTAAATTTAAATACATAAAAATAAATAATTTAAAAACTGGCCCAGCTGAGATTTCTGCACAGTTTTTAAGAGAAGACTCATGGAGAAGATATTACTCTGTGCCTTCCATTCCGAATCCAATTGAGATGGATGCCATGGTTGATAGCATTAATACCCATTGAAATCAAAGCTGTCCAGAGAGTTAACTAAAGAAAAATGCACCTCTTGTCATCCCCCTTAGTTTGTCATAGCTTTCTAGAGCCATCAAACATTTTATTAACCTGTAACATGTAATTTCTAAACACAACTCTTAGAAATTCCCTCTATTATTATTTGGTTTGTCTTTTTCACTGCCTTTACTTATAAATATAGAAAGATTCAGTTATAAGTAAAAAACATTGGAGTTTTATATGGAGAATTCCCTAGGTGCTTCTTAAAGCTAGTGAAGGAATATGATGTACATTCTGAGTTTCTACTTCCTCAGTGAGGTCCAGAAATCCTGACTTAATTCTGCAGGATGTTTTGTCCCATAATCTGACATGAACATTTGAGAAAAAAAAAACAGTTGGAGGGGACCTTGGAGGTCATCTGGTCCAACCCCCTGCTCACACAGGAGACCTGTACTAGGATTCGAACCGCCGAACTGCCGACCTTTTTGATTGACAAGCTTAGTGTCTTAGCTACTGAGCCACCTAGTCAGGGTTTTAACTTTAAATCAGTACACATATAAATTGAAAATAAAAACAGATATAAATTGATTATCTTTGGTGAATCACTTGTTATTCTCTGTACCAAGGAGTGTTCTAAACTTTGGGGAAATATAGGGGAGTTATGAATGGCTGGCTGAGCCTCAGTGGAGACTACACATAGGTAGCAGACTTGTCCAGAATAGAGAATGAGAGAATATCCTAAGTGTGATTTGGAGGGTATAATGGATTGGATGTAAGCCAGGCAGACCCCAATTTTCTTCTTTCAAAGTTCACATCTGTGCCTTTATAATGGAAATCATTTTCTTGATTCAGTTGAATTTAGTTTCCTGTGTGCATGGCAGGGTGCATTTTTATCTCTTTGCAAGCGTGATTTACATTTTCAGGCATACTGGAAAACTCAAAAATTAACTATTTCTCTCTAGAGCAGGGGTGTCAAACGCGCGGCATCACGTGACATATTGCCGCTTTCCCCCTCCCTTTTACTAAACCAGGGGTGGACGTGGGCAGCAGTGATGCATCCGGTCCGTGGGCCGCAAGTTTGACACTCCTACTCTAGAGTAATGATGAAGGCTTGAATATATCACTGAATTACTTTAAATGTTACATCTTTGGGGACCAGCATTGATTGGACAACACAATAAAGCAGTATCCTGAATGTGTCTTCAGCGGGGCCTTGTGCTTTGCGATTCCAAACCAGTCTTCCCAAAACAAGGCCATTTTTGTGGAATGTAGATCTTATCAACTCTTTTATTAGCTGGAAAAAAAGATTCAGCAGCTCCTGAAATAAGTTTCTGACTTGGAATTGGCCTTACCCCTTCTGGCTTAGATCCTACAGCTTAAAACTGCTACCCAGAGGAAGGAAAACAATCTGGGCTACTGACCCAGAAACGAGAGTGGGCCCCATAAATCCAGTAAAACAGAGAAACAAGGATGTAGTCTTTCAGGCAAATCCTTCATCCTTCATTTTGGTGTCCTGGGATAACCAAAATACGTTCTTTGCCCCAGACAGAATGCTTTTCTTTAGGGTCTCAGTTGGTGACCTACTTGAAACAAGGATTACAGGTAAAGGTTTTGCATGTCTGTTATCACATTCATTCAGAAATCATTTTGATTCTGAGTCTGGATCTGTGATACCTTGATAACAAAGTTCTATTGGAACATGTAATGGCTTATTCTGATAAGAGGAGAACAATTTGATAAAGAGCCAACTGCAAGGGTTTGTTTATTTTTTATCACCAGAGAAGAAGCTAACTATTTGCTTGTTCACAGAAAATGGGGGAATATGATGTTTTTGTAACCCTATCCCTTTCTTTTGACCAGATTTTGCTAAATAGACTCTTGAGAGTGTTGTACTTTAAAAAGGTGGTAACATTCCATTTTAGGGAGAGCCCAAGAATGAGGTAGAACCTCTGTCAAAGAACATCTTTGTCAACTTCTATATATCGTCCCTCTATATTTCCAATATATTGGCAGGCTTGTATTTCACATAGTATATATCTTGTGCAACTAGGTGGGGTTTTTTTTGTTGCTGTTGTTTACAATATGTTATAAGAAGAACTCACTAACTGTGCTTCTGAGTCAGTATCTAGTAGATTTTTCCACCAGTACACAATTTATGGCAATTATATAAATGTTTGTACTTGACATCTTTCATTACAGATGTAATAATGTGGACTACGGTAATTGACATCTTACATTTGTTTAAGAATACTGTACATGTGTTTATTATTTATTTATTTATTAAATTTATATGCCACTCATGTTACTGTCAAGCAACTCTGATAACATCGGATTCGGTTTGAATCTGAAGTTGAACAAATATATTCAGGAATATATATCTAGGATCGTTGAAATTATAATACACAATCCTGCCCTGGATATTCATGGGACGTCTTTGGCAGGCCTGTCTGAAATAGACATCAACCCTACCCTCCATCAAAAATTAATGTCAGAATTTACTATTATTGGTTCATAGCCATTTTCTAGATGTCAATCTTAAGATTGGAGAGTTCTATAGATTCTAGCTTGGGATGACAATATTTTCTTTCTGTTAAAGCCTTGGCCTTTTGTTTCTTCTATTGTTCATTCAACTTCAAATAAAACCAGATTCTGAAAGCCCACCATTACTGCCTCAAAAGTGGCCAGCAAATGATATATGAGCTGCTTTTTAATTTTCTGTATCATAGATTGCATCTTTAAGCTTCTGTTTCATATCTGAAGCATTCTGCATCGAGTTTGATCCTCGATGCTCAAAATCCCCAGCTTTATGTGCAGTAAATTTCATGCAACTCAAATGTGAAATGTTAATTTCACGGGCATTTAGCATGTTCAGAAAATGGTTACCCTGGCAAGTACAACCCAGTCTTATGATTTGTCTTTATGTTGTGTATAATTGACATTTACAACACTCTAAATGAGATCCCAGCCTTGCTAATAGACAAAGGTGGGTGGAGACAGCAAGGGCAGGTTTTCTCATAGGTACTGTGCCTGTCCTGAATCACCTGTGGCATATGTCAGTGTGTTTACCTGTTGAAACAAGTGCTGGGATTTCTCAAGTTGTGTAAAGTGTGAAAAGGTTGTGAGTGTTTGTAATTCCCCAGCTCTGCCTACTTTTAAGATCCCAGCATTGACCATTTGGGGGGGCAGTAATCCCCAAGACACCTTTTGAGTGCTTCGTTCAAGATTTTAAAGGTTTATGTGATGACCTGGGACTGGGCATTGAAGCAACACAGCCAGAAAGAAGGCTTAATTCCTCTTTATTACTCCAACTTTCCCCCAAAAGTCCCACCATTCACTGCAAGTCCAGGAACAAAGCTCTAAACACTCACCTCCAATAGCTCCTGACTGCTATTAGTCCAGAGGAGCAACACAGTTCTGAGAGCAGCCATAGTTCAGGGAATTTGGTTCCAAGGAGTCCTCATCACAGGGAGAGTTCACTGGGACTGCAGCACAAGCCGGAGCAGAACTGAGTCTCTGCGGACCCACACATAGCCAGGCAAGCAAGGCAAGGAATGCAAGCAGGGCAAGACAAACAGGGCAAGGCAGGTGAAGTATCCAGATGTCGGTAACAGCATGTGAAACTGGAAAAAGGCAACGCTTGTTCCCGACAAGTGCCCCTCCCAACAGCATCTCTTTAAATCTCATTCCCCAGGTGATCCTTGTGAAGAGGGACCAGACACCCTCCTCCCGAGTTGTTGGGTCGCCCTTTGCTGATTATGCCTCCTCTCCATTATCTGTGCTCGGGAATTGGGGGGGAGGTCTACCTTGCTGCCTACCCTCTCCTCCCCCTTTGCTTGGTCATACTGCGCACTTCCTCCTTCACTGGTGACCCTTCCCAGGGCCGAGGGACCTGGGACTACTTCATCCTGCTCCTCTGGTTGTTCCTCCATCAGCCCTAGCTCCGTCTCGTCGTCCTCCTTGGACCCAAGCTCCGATGGGGCCATGACAGTTTATTGCCCTATGACGAATGAATGAATTCATGAAAATGAGAATCACAAATTGTAGAAACCCTCATGTGTTGGAAAGCTACGTTAGGCGCTTGGTCCAAAAGAAAAGAAATGAGTAATTGCGTGTATGCAGGAAGCTTCCAAATGCCACGAAGGGGACACATTTCATTTCAATAAACGTTTAATTTCTCAACCAAGGAAAGGTGACTCTTATCACAATATCAGGGTCAAACATGTTGCTTTCATGGTGCGAAATGTCACACAGAGGAGAAGCATTCTGGTTTTGCAAACTATTATTGGCTTCAAACCCTCCACTTAAAAAAGAAATAGTTATTATTTGGCTGGTTTTCTATAGAAAGGGAGAAGAATTAAAATGAAGATGGTTACAGTCAGTAATTCCTGCAATGGAGCTGCCCCTTCGTTCTGTTAATCCTATGAGGCTGCTGTAGGCATTTTGAATCTGTGCTTCTAAGGACATTGCTCAAAATCTGGACATCTGCCTGAGTTTTAGACAATTTCCAGCGACCCAATCTACATTTTTTTACAATTGCTTCTGAAAATCATAGGAGGAAACAACAGGAAAGAGTAGAAAATCTCTTCCATTAGCTTCCTCCTGTTTATTTTAAGTGTAAGGTCATTATATAAAACGAACTCCCAGGGAGCCTTTGTAACTCTGAACAAACAAATGCCTGAATGTTTTTTATATGCATACAAATTACATGCATTTACTTCTTGATATCCCCTCCAAAAATCTTGCATGGTCTAATCTAAGGAGACGGTTGGGAAGAGTAGCTTTGTTAGGGTGTAAACCTAATTCAGCCTTTGAAAGATGCACTGAAGCCCGACTCTCAAAAGGGGCTTCAGTCAAGATTGGAAAAATGCAAATGGTTAAAAATTAATTTAATTGGAATTTTAAATTAAATAGCACAGTTAACATGATTGTTTTCTGTGTATTAGGTGATTTTCTATCTTTATCCTATTAAAATTGCAAGATAATGGCACTTGGAATGTTCTGGAAGCTACTTTAAAGGCTTTGGGCAGCCACACAGTTTGCGACCTCAGATGATTCACCCAAATGTAGAGAATGAGGAGTTTTTTTTCTCCCTGGAGGACTAGGAGTAGATCATTTAGAACCAGGAGCAAACAAGTTTCCATAAATTACCTTTTAAAGACACAACCATATGATATTGAAATAATAGAGCCCTCTTGAAAATATAACCAATTGACCGAAACTTTGATTATTAGCTGTGTGTGGCCTGTCTCTCCTGAAATGCTTTTCATTTATTTAAATGCCTATTTGGATTAACTTCCAACTATATGCCATTGGATGACCATAAAAGCAATAATTTTAATGAACTGTGCTGGAAAATGCCCTTGCTGAGTCATTATAATGATAATGAAAATGTCATAAAGAACATGACCCAACCACAATTCTAATTTTCATAAGGATATAGTTACTTTAATGTTAAAACTTCATTAAGTATGAATGCTTTTGAGACCCGGGGTTAATTGTTCATATAGCACCTCTCAGGTAATGTAGTTTAATACACAGTCAGGTAGCGTATGATAGCTAGAGGCTGAAGGAAAGTTTTGAATACTACAATCTTTTTTTCCTCAAAGAAGAAGCAAGCCTGCTTGGAGAAAGGGAAGCATCTGAATTGGGGCTGTTGTTTTGTTTCCTGATAGCTTCTACTTACATCACTGCTTTACTTAAAAAACGTGGAAGCTATAGAGCACAGCATGGCTAGCTGGGGAATTCTGGGAGTTGAAGTTTACTCAAGGTAAACCGCTCCAAACTCGATTGCAGAAAATATGACTTCAGTAACAGAGTGGTCAATGCCTGGAATGCACTACCTGACTCTGTGGTTTCTTCCCCAAACCCCCAAAACTTTAACCTTAAACTGTCTACTGTTGACCTCGCCTCACTCCTAAGGGGTCTGTAAGGGGTGTGCATAAGCGCACCAGCGTGCCTACTGTCCTAATATTCCTTTTTTACTCTTACTCTTTTCATGTATTCAAATTATGTTTATACTTTCACCTGTTATCTTATATACGCTTAACAAATAAAATAAATAAATAAGTCCCACCACATCTTAAAGTTGCTAAGTTTGTGAAACTCTGCTACAGAACAATTAAAGCCCCAATGAAATAGTTGTGCTTCTATTGTGTCGCCTTTACTGAATCTTTATCGGCTACCATTCTTTGTTCAGGGAAGCTGACCACAGCTCTTCTGCAGAATCTACCATGCATTAAATATTTGTAAGATACTCTCTGTCTAAATCTGTTACAGTGAATCATCCATATCCATCAGCTTTGGAACAGTCTTGGTTGACCCCAATTTCATTTATGATGAAAACACAGCAACTCGTGATCTTAGGGCACACATGAACGTATCAAAGGTAACTGCTCTGAGAAAGCCACAAATTGCTGATAATTATCTTTCAGCATTGTAAATTCCATTAAGTGTGAGACAAAGACATCAGAGCCATCAGTATTAAATCTTCCTTAGAAATTTGCACACATTTCTGTTAAGATGAACCTGACCTGCATCTATTGACATATTTTCTATTTTTGAGATCATTTCTAAAAGATCCCACCTCTTTTAGTGCTCATATATACAAATGGCTCACCCACATATTTCCAAATTATGACATCTCACAATTACATTTTTATTTAGTCACATAAAACTTTCTTTGCAGTATTATGCTATGGGGAAGCACAAGATTTTACTACATCATGTATTATTTCAGAAGGATTAAGTTCCTTTGGATTATTAACCTACAGATAAATAGTCACCTGGCCATATTCATCTTCGTATTCTCCAATTGTCCCTGTAGTTATGTAGAGAGAGAAAAAACATTAGATGGAAATGTGTTCTCCGCTTGATATTTGTTCTTATGGAGATTGAGATAGCAAATCTAATTAATTAGCACTCATATAATGTCTGCACACTATAGAATTTTCATAGGAGCATTTTATAACAGACATGCACTAGAATTGTTAATTAGTAATTATTGGCTTGAAAAAATGAATTCTCCCCAATGAAACTTTTAATTTAAAGGTAGTAAAATTGTGGAGTCACTGGTGCTCTTCTGTCTATAAAAGATAAAACTGAACTTTATCTTTGCAATTTAATGACAATTTAATTAATTAATGACAATTAGTTGATTAATTAATAACTATTTTCATGACAATCTTGACTCTAAACAAGTAAAAATATTATTAAAATCTCTTTAGCAATTCAGACACAGTCGGGGGGTTTGGAGAAGGGAATTACTGATATTTTTGAGATAAAAACTATCCTAGAGCTAATAGCTGTAAACTAAACATTTTCAACTACAGCTACTATAAATGGCCATAACTGTAAATATCTGCTAAATGTAAATAATTTACTGGTGTTAAGTCAGAAATGTGATAGGATTCCCTTGAGGGAAAACACTGTTAAAATAACGCTCTGGAATTCATACTTTTTATTTCTAAATAAGTATTAAATAAACTGTTAAATACATACTTACATAGATATGCATACATACTTACATGCATATGTACATACATATATTTTATTTCAAATTGTATTTTCAGAAGACAACCAAAATTCTCTTGGATATTTGTCTGGGGATGTTCTATATTAGAATTCACATTATAATCCTTCATTTGAACAGGAAAGTAGTTAGTTTGTTGTTTCAGTTTCAGTTTTTGTTTCTATTCTTTAAAAAGTGTCTTTTTAAATGTATCTGTGGACAAGCTGCCCTTAACTGTGCAAGGGAAATGACCATTGATTGTATTTTATCTCATAATCTGGATTTTGGTCTGATTCTAGTACAGCCCAGTAAACCTGGTCAGTTTCTTTCATGAATTCAATATTTGTATTTATAATCTTTATTTACATAGATTTCTTATTTTTAAGCCACTCATCTCCCTCAGAGAGAGCCTCTGGGTGGTGTTTAATATAATCCACATATAAACAACTTATGAAATTGACATTAAAATATTAAAACTAGGTTAAGATTATTTTTTAAATTATAAAATTATAAAATTACATTCAAAATCTTTGAAATACAATAACCAGGATTGTTGGACAAAAGTACATGTTGTACACCGATAATGAAACCAATATGATAATAAAGCTCCTTGTTTTCTGAAGCTTTGCTGCTGGAAAAACAATACCAATTCAATGCTAGTCTGAAAAGAAGGGCTTTTCCCACTTCTTGCTGATTATAGAGAATCTCCTTAATGGTGAAATCAGTTATTCTGTAGCAAACATGGGAGGTCTCAGAGTTTGTTGCAAAATTCAAATCCAGAAAACACACACAGGTAAACTGGTTCAGCAGGATTCATAAACTTCTTTATATACGTAATAACTGATGAAGTAAATTTTACAGTACCAATAGTTGATTTTTTTCAACATGGTAGAAGATACAGGCAGAACACACAGCAGGAGAGAACAGTTAGTTTCATTTCAGCAGAGCAGAAAAAGCCCAGGCTTCTTTCATTTCAGAGCTGAGCACAAAGCTTAATACAAAGAGTGCCTCCTCTGTACAGGGCAGTTAAGCTTCTGCACAGTCTCAGTTGCCTAAGCCACGCCCAGACTTCTTACTTAAGTTTCCATTTCTAAATACGCATCATTGGCTGAGCCTTGTTACCATGTCTCCATTCAATCCCCATTGGCTGATCTATTCCAGTCTATGAATATTCATACTCTGACAAGAGGGACAGACATTTGAATGCCTAATAGCAATAGCACTTAGATTTATATACCACTTCACAGTGCTTTTACAACCGTCTACAGAGTCAGCATCTTGCCCCCAACAGTCTGGGTCCTCATTTTACCAACCTCAGGAGGATGGAAAGCTGAGTCAACCTTGAGCCTGCCAAATTGCAGGCAGCTGGCAGTCAGCAGAAGTAGCCTGCAGTACTATATTCTAATCACTGCGCCACCACAGCTCTAATGATTCATATTTGTATCTATGTATCTCATTTCAGTTATGGCCCAGTAGCATCAATGTTACGTTCACCTTTCCCACAGGATATTGAGAGTTCCCCTGCCCCTGCTCCCCCCACCTACTTCACTGAATGAAAAGTAACCTGTGAAAACATTATCTTCTCAGGGTATAGGGTATATTGATGGTTTGCTGCCTTCAGCTTTGGGAACAACTCTCTCATTTGTCCGGTGTACAAGATGGCACTAAAAATAATGAAAAGCAAGAGTTGCTCTTTCCCAAGCTATTTTCTAAATAGAGCTTTTTTTAAAAAAAATATCAGAACTTGCAGATGGAGGAATCTGAATCCCTTGCATTGGCTGAAAATGTATTAATTTACTAGGGTGCCTGATTTATTCTTCTTTCATATCATTTGCAAATCCATGGGGTTTTGCAGTATCCAACTATGCAATGCAAATTGGCCTCAGATCTCTTGCTGCTAACTTGGAAGCGCCTTTCCTTCATAATATAGCAAGTAAAGCAGTTATCTTTGCACACAGATTACTTTTCAAAAGGGTATTTTATTGCCGCACATAACCTCTACCATTTGGTTCTAGAACAGTTTGACAGCCGCTTGCATCTAGGTTAACGTTTTATTTACTTGTTTGTGTATATTAGCATTTATGTAATTGTCCCTCTGCTTCGGAAAAAAGCCTCAGTCTAGTTGCAATGCAATTTGGTATGCATACAGTATTGCCTTAATACAATCAACCTAATAAAATCCCTTGTTTACTGTCGCTGCAATAGCAATATATAAGATGCTTCTGAAATGGGCATTCTTGTCTGAAAATCTGATTTCACAACAAATGACAGCACACTTATTAGTTAGGGAAACAAAGAACTGGCTTCTAGCTATAATAAGTGGCAATCCAAAACAAAAGTCTTCAAATTCCGTTCTCTTGCATTAAGATTAAAATAATTCTTTAAAACTAGATTCATTATTTAATAACTGTCATCACATTTAATAATAAACACCAGCCAACAAGGAATATCCTGCTACACATTTTTCTCAGTGATATTTTTTGGTTTTTCTATCAACATGTGCAGTTAATACATCTGAAACACCCCACCTAACATTTGCTTACAGTTTCATGGAAACCCCAGATATATTTGGCATATTATTCTTAATGGGTGTGTCATCTACTAACTAGGGCTCCATACTGATGGCCACATAAGAGCTTTTCAGTAAAAAAATTGTTCTCATTCTGACGACCAACTTCTGTACACCCATGGTAATCCTCCAGCAAGACAGTTCCCAATCCATCTCAAGAGTCAGACGGTGCATCTTCATTTCTCATTCCAAAAACAACTTTTTGACATAAGTCTCCTTTCTAAGATTCCATCTGTGACAGCTGAGTTGCCATGTCTACTTTTTTCTAGGAGCAACTAAATTACAGGTAATCCTCGACGTACGACGACTATGAGCCCAACATTTCTGCTGCCAAGCAAGACATTTATTGAGTGAGCTTTGCCCCATTTTACGACTCTTCTTGCCAGAGTTGTTAAGTGAATCAATGCAGTTCTTAAGTTTGCAACATGGTTGTTAAGGGAATCTGGCTTCCCCATTGACTTTGCTTGTCAAAAGGTCGTAAGAGGGGGGAATCACATGATTCTGGGACACTGCAATCGTCATAAATGTGCCAAGCCTCTGAATTTTGATCATGTGGCCATGAGGATGCTGCCATGGTCGTAAGTGTGAAAAATAGTCATAAGTCACTTTTGTCAGTGCCTTTGTAACTTTGAACGGTCACTAAATGGACTGTTGAAAGTCAAGGACTACCTGTATCTTTTTTTGCACGTGCCTTCGAGTCAGTTTTGCCTCCTCTTGCAGTTTTCTTGGCAAGTTATCAGAAGTGGTTTGCCAACATCTTTCTAGGACTGAGAGAAAGGGACTGGCGCAAGGTCACCCAGCTGCCTTGTACCTAAATTCGGATTGCAACTCAATCTGCTGGTTACTAGCCTGGTGCCTTAACCACTATACTATCTGGAACCCTATCTTAACCACTATCTGGAACCCACACTGCATATCGGACATAAATACAATCGAGAGAGTCCAGAGATATTTTACGAGAAGAGTCCTCCATTCCTCTAACTGCAATAAAATAGTTATGCCACCAGACTTCAAATTTTGGGCTTAGACAACTTAGAACTACGCCGACTTCAGTCTGACCTAAGCATAGTGCATAAAATTACCTGCCACAATGTACTTCCTGTCAAAAACTACTTCAGCTTCAACCACAACAATACACGAGCAAATAATAGATACAAACTCAAGGTAAACCATTCCAAGCTCGATTGCAGAAAATATGACTTCAGTAACAGGATGGTCAATGCCTGGAATGCACTACCTGACTCTGTAGTTTCTTCCCCAAACCACCAAAACTTTAACCTTAAACTGTCTACTGTTGACCTCACCCCATTCCTAAGAGGTCGTGCATAAATGCACCAGCATGCCTACTGTCCCTGTCCTAATTTTCCTTTTTACTTACTCTTTTCATGTATTCAAATTATATTTATACTTTTACCTTATATATGCTTGACAAATAAACTTATGATTATGACTGTACCAGTTCAAAACTACCTCTTACTTTCTGCTTATATTTATCAGAATATAAGAATAAATTCCAGAATTTATTCCATTTTATTCTTATACCAGAATAAAAATCTGTTTGAGGTTCTGGTGATAGTGTGCAAACAAACTACAGTATTTGCAAAATCAGCTTTTGACACACCTTACAAGAAGGAAATTCATTCAGAGGGAGTTCAAATAGCCAAAGATCAAATAGTCACTTATTATCTTTGTAGTAAATATATTGCTCATCTCTTTCCCTGGGTATTGCTGGTAGTAAGGTTTTTTTCTTGTTACAGAGTTTTTATTTATTCACAGTGATATACAGTGATTTTATTAAATCAATAAAAAACAATCCCGAAATGTCCTTAACTGAAATCACTCATTTTGATTTTGCTGGATATCGCATTACTGGATACCCATTACTAAATTTGTTGAAATGGTTAAAATGATGTGTTGGTGATCTATGTTTATATGTTGATATTTCGGCCAACGATTTAATGAAATACCTTTTTGAAAGAATGATTAAGGACAGACAAGGGTTTACTAGCAAAGCACCTGCCATTTGAACACATAGAAATATTAGGAAGCAGGAATTTAAGCAAGTATTCTCTCTTTTATTTATTTATTTATTTCCAATTTATATACCGCCCTTCTCCCTGAGGACTCAGGGCGGTGTACAGCCAGACATAAAAACATAAAATATAAATATTAAGACATTTAAAATATATATAATTTGGCTACAAAATTTAAAACTCACAGACCAATTAAAATATTAAAAATATTTAAAATTTCTTCTTAAGCCAGCCCGGCTTGTTGGAAAAAATGTGTTTTTAGGGCACGGCGGAAGGCACTGAGGTCATGAATTCTCCTAATCTCCGGGGGCAACTGGTTCCAGAGGGTGGGTGCCCCCACAGAGAAGGCTCTCCCCCTGGGGGTCACCAGCCTACATTGTTTGGCTGATGGCACCCTGATGTTGTCTTCCACACATGGCCCCAGAATTATTCACCAGTATCTTAGTCTTGGATTGTACAGTGTAATCTCTCTGGTGGGGAAGATCTTTGACCTAAATTAGATAATACATTTATTATTTCTTTAAGACTTTGGTTTTAAGTCAACGAAAAGTGTTCTTTCACACAATGGGGAAAAAAATCTTACTCCCTGATGTCTAGGTAGAAGTAGAGTTAATTCTTTTCTGTTGGATCCATATCTCAGTGACCAAAAACCACACCATGCTAAGTCTAACAATTAGTCTCTTTGAGGATCACTTAATTCATAAGGTGTGTTTTTTGCTCAAGGTTACCTTTGTCTTTTGACCCTTCAGTGTTGTCACCATTACACTGTCCACTTTCAAGTGCTTCGTTCAATTCATCTTTTCATCCATTTATTTGTACTTTTGATGTGATTTTGTGGAACCAAGGGCTGCATCTTCTTATAGCTGGGATTAGAGCCAGCCACAAATTGCTCTATGGCAGTTATGAATTCCTGTCCCAGATGATAATATAACAATATTATAGACATTTATCTACATAGAGATAATCCGATTATGTTATATAACTCAGGTTTTATGTAGGTTGATGAACATTGGAAATTTCTTTGCCCGCTACTTTCTGCTTCTTATTTCATTGTTACTGATAATGCATTTCTCTCTCAAGGCTTGAGATCCCCCCCCCCCCCCCAAGGCATGCAAACATGCAACTTTTGTATAATCTCATATATCATGCAATGTTATCATTACCCCTTGCTTATACCTTCAGAACGTGATTGGTTTTGCCCACCAAAATGTTGATTTTAAATCTGCACTAGGAAGATTAAAAAAAAATGTTAAGTTTTTATTTTTAAAAGAAGAAAACTTTTATCACGTGACTGCAATTTAATACATGCTTATTAGGCACGCAGTTTCAGTTTGGAAAGAGAAAAGGCAATTTTGGAGTGTGAGTGAACACTCATGTTGCCTGTTAGCAATTCGTTAACAAAAGTTTTAGGATTTAACGAGGTCTATTACAGTTATCCCAGTTGCATATCCAAGGGGAAGATACATCAAATAAACATGTCTAGCCTTAACTTCTTTTGTCATTATTCCTGTTAATTTTAGGCATCTTTTCTCCACTTCATGGCCTCCAGATATATTAGGGCTACTGCTCCCAGAATCCCCAGTATGGACATTGAGTACCAAA
This sequence comes from Ptyas mucosa, assembly GCA_012654045.1. Lineage (NCBI taxonomy): Eukaryota > Metazoa > Chordata > Lepidosauria > Squamata > Colubridae > Ptyas > Ptyas mucosa. The sequence goes on from WNWU01000034.1 coordinate 8,202,937, forward strand.
GCAAGTGGTGCCTTTCATTATAATTACTTTGGCAAGTGATTTCTTGTCATCTGGGTAGAATAATGATCTCCCACAGCACCTTTTTAGCTAACATCTATTTTCCTGTTGCTTGTGATAAATTGTGAGCTTGCGTCCAACACGACAAGTGTTCTGTTTCCCTGTCTATATTAGGTACAATTGATCTACTTTATTCAACAGCTACTTATGACTGCTGTGCCAGCATGTTTAAATTCTTTTGATAGGACTCTGGGTGAGAGGGACAAGGAAGACAGAATAATCACATGTTTTCAGATCTGTAGGGAACTTCATATATTAAGCCACTTCTTTAAAAAAAAAATCCTTTGAGTGTGTGTGTCTCACCAGTCCTCTTGAAAATGGCACTTGGCTTTTAAAGTTTAAAAAGAAGATTGTAATTGTATTGGGACTATAGATGTGGGTAGCCTGCAGAACACAGCATAGAAATGACTTCCTGCATTTCAACCTGCCATGTGTTTTGGGACAAAGTAATAGCTACCATAATTGAATTTCTAGAACAAGTCTGGAAAACAAGTGTGTGGCTGCAGTTTTTGCATACTTATGCAGAACTAAATTCCATTGAACTTGATGGGTACTTTTGAGCAGACATGAATAGACTGCACATCGGCCAATTGATTTTAATCTGTTTGATTCACTGTCAGAAGAATGGTTCAGACATAATGGTAATTTGTTGAGAAGTCTGAAGAAATATTAGTTGGCTTTGCATATTTTCCAATAACGCGATGCAAGTCCTTCATACCTGCTGGTGACTTTTAGTGGCTGGAATTGATTATTGTAATTTACGACAAGTTATATTGTACTTTAGAAGGGTTTTGTTTTATTGGAGATTGTTACCCATCTTCAACCTTTCAAATGGATGATGTGTGTGTGTGGGGGGGGATATATTATTTAAGGTTCAAGAGTTGGCTGTTAATTTATTGCACAAGTCACTTAAATCAAGTCTAGGCAGAAAGTCTAACCAGATCTCCAGGTGATTTGTACAGATCAAAAGGGGATTGATTATAGTAGTAGCATATTGGTAACAAAAATATAGTAGCACTTATGCCCACTAATTTGGCTGACCAGTGTGCAAATTATTTATCCCTGTAAGGTCCCCAAATACACTTGAGTCACCAGAATGCCAAAGAGAGAGACTCAAGACAAGGCTTGCAAAAAACCCAGATTTTATTTATGGCCAAAAACAAAATACTGGGTGGAACTATATCCAGAACATACAGAACATGCATGCGAGGAGATAGCCACATCTTGGGAAAGGTATGGCGTCCTTTTATATCCTCAGAGACGTCAGCTTAGTACCCAATTCTGGCCTCCTGGTTTAAGTTTGTGTATTCCTTGTTCCCTTGCAAGGGGGAATAGAAACTTCCCAATTACTAATCCTTAAGCATTTCTTTGTTTACTCAATTGGCCACTTTGGCCTCCTGGCTCTGGAAAGCAGAAGTTTATCCAGATCAAACATAAATTAGGATTGAGGTGTAAATTATCCCTTTGTTGGTGGCTGTAGTTTCAACTGAGATACATACCATGCTCTTAGATAGCACAAGGAAAAACAGGGAGAAGATTGATATGCGTTCAGGTCAAATGGCAGGGACATATGTTTGACAAATACCAGATACATTACAGAGGCCTAATAACAGAATATGTTTGTTACAGGAGATACAAATATAAAGACATAATATGTGTGATACAAATACAAAGGCATATATACAGAATCTAGTATACCAGTATATCATATTCTAGTATTTATTATATCCTTATTATTGTTTCCCTTTCATCCCCTAAGCACAAATATCTAACAGTGAATAATAGGACTTCAAAATGCTAAACTACTATTTATTCCTTTAAACTGTAACTAAAACAATTTTTGAGCTGTTTTGGGTTAGTACATATCCAAAATCTCATAGGAGTATTAATTTGTTTTTGTTTATTGGTTTCTTTTCTTTATACCCTGCCTTTCATAATTTTTACAAATAACTCAAGGCAGAGACCCAAAGACCAGCTGGCCAGTGGGAGGCATGTGCACATGTGCGGTGGAGCCGAGCTGGGGCGATGGCTTGCGTGCCCACAGAGGGTGCTGTGTGCCACCTCTGATACACGTGCCATAGGATCCCCATCACGGGACTAAGACAAAGAAGGTTCCCAGTTGTGAGCATACATAGCAGATTTGGCATTATCTATTAGGAGCAACTATATTGAAAGCAGGTGTCAGCTTAGAGAAGAGAAAAGTACCACTCATAGATTCACTTCTGCCTATCAAATTACTGCTTGGTTTAAAAATATTATTTTCAATTGGAAAGTTAGATAAGATTAATCTTGTTACATCCTTATAACCAGAAGACCACAATATACATCAAATATGTATATCAGACATAGACCTAAAATCTGTAGATATAATAAAAGTTAAGCATAAAATATAATAAAAAATAGAGAAGAGAGAGAGAGAGAGATTGACAGGCAGAATAAATAGTGGTGATCACCAAGATTAATATTCTTCTTCAATCACAAGGAAGGCAAATAGAAGCATAAAATTGATCAACATGGGAGGATACATCAGAAATGAAAGTTAGACAGAAGAAATGACAAATAAGCCGGTATGCTCAGGCAAAGGTATTCTTTAGAATGAGATAAATATCGTGAGACATTGCCTGTAAAGGTAGCAACAGAGGACTATATGGCTCAAGGACTGCACAGGGCCATGCCTATACAGGCATATGGGTAAAGATTTTTGACTCTATGGGCGGTGCTCATGTCCGTTTCTTAGCCGAGGGAGCCAGCGTGGTCCAAAGACAAAAATTAAAATAAAATATAAACAATTACAAACATTGTCAAAGTTAAAATATATGAGAAACAGGTCCCAAGTCTGGGCACACAAGACTTTATTAAAGGTCAGCAGGGTAGGTAGTACAGCAGAAAAGGTACATCTTAGGCCAGTGGTGGAATTCAATATTTTTTACTACTGGTTCTGTGGGCGTGGTGTGGCTTGGTGAGCATGGCAGGGGAAGGACACTGCAAAATCTCCATTCCCACCCCACTCCTGGGGGAAGGATATTGGAAAATCTCCATTCCCACCCCACTCTGGGGCCAGCCAGAGGTGGTATTTGCCGGTTCTCTGAACTACTCAAAATTTCTCCTACTGGTTCTCCAGAACCTGTCAGAACCTGCTGAATAGCACCCCTGTCTTAGGCCCTGCCAAAGGCCTAAGAATGAACCAACATTCTTTGTCTTTTGTTCTAATCTCGGGGGGGGGGGGGAACCTAGCATTGATGAGCCAATGATACAAAAGACAATTCAGAGGATGGCAGTTCAGAGATTCACTGGTCTAGTGCAAAGAGTGGTGAGCCATTGAAGTCCAGTTGAAAATAGAGAGCTAGAAGATGGTAGCTGAATCCCACCTTCACCTAGATGATACTGTGTGTGTGGGGGGGGGGCATCTAGGATATATAGTAGATAGAGCAATACAATGTTTATAGAGCTCCCCGAGTGCATTACTCCTATGATATGGCCGGTTCTCTATTTGGCATTCAAGACTTGGGTGATGTGAGCCAGTGACTATTTCTAGCATAAAATATCAGGAGAACAAACAATTGGCTTTGGTACTAAATTGTTGCACAGCTGTAGAATAGCTACAAGTTGATAGTGGTTAGATATCCCCCTCACCACTTTTCAGGCTAGTTTAAGGAGATTGTAGGCTATGCAACTTCATCAGGCTTCAGAAAGATGGAGGAGCAGTCCATTCACAGTTGGCCGCTTGCAAAAACCCCTTATCCTCTCTCTCCAACAACAAAAGGAACCTTGGTGGTGCAGCGGACTAAAGTGCTGTTAAATAGCACTTAGCTGCCAGCTGCCTGCAATTACTGCGAGTTCAAATCTCACCAGGCTCAAGGTTGACTCAGCCTTCCATCCTTCCCAGGTAGGTAAAATGAGGACCCGGTTTGTGGGGGCAATAAGCTGACTTTGTATAAAAAAGAACACCGCTTAGGGAGGGTTGAAAGCCCTACTAAGCAGATATATACAAAAGTATGAAGGCTATTGCTTAATGCATTGTAAGCTGCCCTGAGTCTCCGGAGAAGGGCAGCATATAAATCGAACCAATGAATGAATGAACGAACGAATAAACAAACAAACAAACAAAGCAAGCCTATAATTGCTCTTCAGGTTTGCTACTACATTACTATTGTTTGTCCTCAGTACTCTGCACCCAATATAAGCAATAGCAGAATGGTTAAAATCAGTCCATGGTGCTGTATTGGCTAAGATGGAATGGACAAATGATTGAATAAACGACTGAACATTAACAGCAAAGTATAGCAATTTGTAAACAGTCTGCATAATGTGATTAGTATGAGTTTGAGACAGATTTCTTGGTATTAAACTTTTGTTAAGTTTGGCTCACCTTTATGTACCCCTATAGTTTGCATTAGTCATCCAGTTTCTTAAAGGTTTAACCCCTTTCAAAAGAAATTTATATTTTCTGACATTCTCAAGATACTTTAGAATTTCTTCCGGTGGTAAACTTTGATTGTTGCAGGGAAGTGGAGGATGCTAATATTATTGCATGGTGATAGAAGGAACAGCAAACATTTTCCATCACCTTGAAATAATATCAGCATTCCCCATCACACTCCAACAATAAAATTAGCTTCCGTATCAATTATATATCTAGGGATTTAATTGAAGCATGGAAGTCAGAATAGCTGCAGACCATGGAGAGGCAATTGTACAATAAATGACAGGCTGCTTACACCCCCAGAAAACATAATGAGAATATGGAAGGGGAGGGGGGGAGGGAAATGAAAGATTTTTTTTGCACAAGATTTAAAACAAAAGCAAAGGAGGGCCTAGAAGTTTGAAGGTTTTCTGCTTCTGATTTAAAAGGCACTCATACTAAAATTCTGCGCAACTATTGTGAGGCATGAAGAGCTAAAGAAACAAAGGCGTTGCTTTGGTTTTGCAATGCTTTTCAGGATCAGAAAAACTGAGAAGGAAAAGGCAGCTACGCCCTGCTTATGATATATGTTGCAATGTGCAACAAAGAGCTAAATGTTATCAAAGCCCTGCAGACTTTTCTTGTTTTAATCAGCGGTTTTCTTGGTGCAGTCAAATCAGGCAGAGCCTTGTGTTAAACCTTCTGTTCTCCTAGGTGATTGGACCCTGAGGTAAACCCTTCTCCTGCTATCAGAGTAATACTGGGCTGTATGACATTCACTTGCCTTGTTGATTCCAAATGGAACGAGCAATTCCATTATGCCTGTTCATTCAAAACTGTAGTTTTGGAAACCTTTCAAATGCAAAACGTAATGGGTCTGATTCCGCTGGGAATAAGCATGCATGGGTTGAGCAGCACAGGCCAAGGAAGCCTGCAACCCTACAGCTCTGTGCAATCCTCAAACCTACTTTTAAACCCCCCCAGAGCATCCTTTTTTGACTACAGCTACTAAAAATTGCAGTGTGGGTTTATACCGCATTAAGGTGAGGGAAGTTGAACAAATTTAATCTAAGACACAGGGGCGAACTCGATTGCATCACATGACGTATCCTGACGTATCACAAAGTTTTTTGCCTTCATGGAGCCGGGATGGGCGTGGCCTGTGTGTGACGCATCCGGCCCATGGGCCGCCGGTTTGACACCCCTGAATTTTTCTATGACCTTTGCTCAGCCAAGCTTTAATAAAACACCTTCAACAATCCTTTTAATAAAATGCTTCACTCATGAATGTGATCTGTTCATTTTGCACCACCTCTGTATCCACTACTACCACTAGGTTCTCCAAGTATGCTATATGTTGGCCACCAAAAGTTGGGTATAAAATGGAGTCAGACAAAGACCTGTTTTTCTCTTCTGTTGGTGCTCAGTCAAGAGCTGGATAGGCCCTTAAACGATACTTGCAAGTTCTGTGCCAGACCTCTCTGTTCTCTTTAGTCAGTGCAATGCGAGGCTTCTTACTCATATCCGACACACCTTTGTGGGAAGTATATTTTTCGAAGTTTATTTACCAACCATTTGAGATTACAATGTCACTGAGAAAAGTGTCTTACAACAGATCCTCATACTTCTGACTGTTGTAGCATCCCCATGGTCATGTGATCAAAATATGTGTACTTGGGAACTGGCATGCATTTATGATGATTGCAGCATCTCTGGTCATGTGATCTCAATCTGCAACCTTCTCGTCAGCTTCTAACAAACAAAGTCAATGGGGGGAAGCTGGATTCACTTAATGACTAGATAATTCACCTAACAACAGCAGAGATTTGCTTGGCCAAAAAGGTTGTTAAATTAGCTGCAACTCAATAACTATCTTCCTTAGAAGCTCTGGTCCCAATTGTGGTTATATAGTAGAGGACTATCTGTACCGAAAGGAACTTGGGCTGCTCTCCATTGTTGTAGTATGATCCTAGGCAGGGATGAAATTTACTTATCTTTGCTACTGGTTCAGAAATGTGAGCATGCGTGCGCACCTCTTCCACGCATGCACAGAGCCTTCTGCGCATGCACAGAGGGTCAGAAATGGGACGTGATGACATCCGGGCAGATGGGCGGAGCCTCCTGTCACCGGCGCTACCAGTTCGTCCAAGCTGGATAGAACTGGCTGGATTTCACCACTGATCCTACAGAAAGACTGTTCGGTTTAAGAACTGCAGACAGATGATTTTTTGTCTTTGAACTGAAAACACTATCAGCTTTAATAGCAAAAAAAAAGTGCTGCAGAATATTAGTATAGAAATTAGATGGAGTACTCTGAAAATTTTAATGCCAATATGTCAGGGAGGATAACTAAGTTCAAAATAAGTACTTGGGAACAAAATAATATGATTTACGAAGCCAGAGAGAAAGAAAATAAACAAGGTAAACAGACACACTTTCTCCCCAGGTTATACGCATTCTGTGAAGGTCGGTACAAGTTTTCTTTGTGGGTCACCCTATCAGTGAGGATCTAATTAGGAGAGTTGCATATGTATTACTTATGAACAAAGAACAGGTGCATCTATGTTATTTATATGTGTCATTGGTGTGTGTTTTGGTGGTTGTCCTTATCTCTATCAGTGATACTGGAATATCTTGAGTGTTCTCCTGGCTGTCTCACTGCACAACAAAGCCTTTTACTCACAGAATTCCACTGTCCAGCATCTGAATCTCTGTATACACCACACAGTCCATATTCCAAAACTTTCCACACTCACAAACTTCTCCAGGCTTTTTTCCCAAGTCTTCCTTCATGTCCCGAAGCAAGAATGTCGGAACTTGGCAGGCTGGATCATTCTTCCACTTTACTCCATGTTAATCAGGCGATGTCCTCTTCCTATTCTCTTTTTTATATTAGCTACATTTGTAGGCACATTCTAGCACTTTCCCCTTTTCTGGCTACATGCCCTTGATTTGGCATCTGCTTTCTCTAAAAAAAAAAACAATAATAAAAAAATCAATGTCTTTGGCACAAACCTGACCATTTTCTTCCAGCCAGGCACTTACCCTGCCACAGATTCTTGTGACAGATTCTGCTTGGATCTTCTCATCTTTGGAAGAAAGACTATCTAAAAAACTTTTACGTTCAGACTAACAACGTATGTCTGGAGAACTTCTGCCAAAATTTTCTCAGCAAATAAAGTTTATTTGATGAGAAACTTTTTGTCTTAAGCTTTCCAGACACAGGTTCCAAGTCTGAACGTAAAGTTTTTAAATAACAAGATCTTTTTTCCAAAGATGAGAAGAAGAGGAAGTCCATACACATTTTATTCTCAGCTGATTAAAGCATAGTTTAACTATGATACATGTGTGAATTGGCAGCAATCCAGTGATGGGTTCCTCCCGATTCCGCACGGTTCCGCCGAGCCGGTAGCTGTGACGATATGATGTCACCGAACTGGTTCTGCCCCCCCGCCCCCCACCCCCCACATTATTCTTACCTTTTATTTGGCCCCACCCCCAATCTATTGCTGCCTCCTGAGTCCCAGCTGATGGCTAGAGGGAAAAAAACTGTTTAAACTCTTGCCCTGGGGCTTCAAAGGGCCACCCTACAGCTGATCAGTGTTAAAAGAAAACAAATGAGTAGACTGGTGCCTGCAAAAATAAATGGGTAGACCAGTGCCTGCAAAAATACATGAGTAAACCGGTGCCTGCAAAAATAAATGGGTAGACCAGTGCCTGCAAAAATAAATGGGTAGATCGGTACAGCTGTGCAAGCAGTTATTTTTGTAGACCAGTACCTCTGCTAAATCCTAAATAATTGTCACATGACCAACAAACCACACCCACAAAATAAGCCACGCCCACAGAACCGGTAGTAAAAAAAATTAGAACCCACCCCTGCAGCAATCCATCACAGTGGGTCAGTTCACCTTGATGAGAACATGACTTTGTATTAACAAGTGTCAAGGCAAGGTTGATATGATTGTCAGCCAATTCTTCAAGTAAAGAACAGGCACAAAAGTTACTTGGATTTCTCTCTAAACAAATTCCAGTCCATTCCTTTGCAACAGAATCTCCTTCAATGAGATTTTGGGAATCTCTTTAGTCAAAATTTAATAAATTAAACCACTGCCTTGAAGCATTGCATAGCCATACAGCTCTAATTATTATTCCCAGTTTGCTCAGTTGGAGTAACTGTCGGAGTAACTCAGTTGGAGTAACTGGAGCCAACTGTCAGAAACGGTACAATCAAACTAGAATTATAAAAACGAGCTTGTTTAGGATGAGTAGTATTGGTGAATATGAAGATGTGATCTGTAATTGATATCTCATTACAGAATATTTCTGATTTGTTAAAGGTAACAAATAATTTATCTGAGAAATTACAATCTTTTGATGTTGTAGGTGGTTTAAAAAAGCAAGTAAAGCAAATGGTAACAAGAAAAATCAATATTTATTAATCTCACTATTATGCAAATCACATGTTACTAGTTTAATTATGGAAAGTAAGATTTTGCTGTGATTTTATAATATCTTGGTCATACTTATTTAGAAATGAAGATTGCATAATTTCATAATGGAAATGTGGATGTAACTGAATCCAGTGTTTGGAAGATTTAAAAAATAATGCTTGCTTCTCAGATTCAGGATTACACCGTTGGTCAAAATTCTTGTATATAAATCCCATACTATGAAACAGAAATGTGCCAAATGTGTTTACTTCAGTGTCTTCATGTAGTCCTTGGTACCTATCCTATTTGTGTACTTCATCCCTGAAGTTTGATGACAAGGTGTCAAGTGGAGGGTTTGGGAAAAATAAAAGTTAGAAACAGATATTTTTCATTTGGTTTTTGCTGAGTTTGAAACCATCTGTTCCAAAATATATTTATCCTTTCTCCATTCACTTTGTATAGTTCTCAGTGCACCAAACGTTAAACGTAGCTCTTGTCCCTCCATATTGCAAGTACTGTATGCTCTTCTCCATACATTCTGTAAATCATATTTGGTTGGTAAAGCTTTGTTGTGGGAACTAAATCTGCTTAGATCCCAAATAAGTAGAAGAGATAAAGGGTCTGTCTAGGCAGGAAGGCCAAAGATTTGAGCACTGGGCATAGTTTTGCAACTTAAAAGAGAGAGAGGAAGCAACGTAACACTTCAGTTTACAATTACAAATAATTGTATAGCCTTATGCATCCAGATTTTACATCCCTTGATAAATGGGATAAAGATATGCATCCATACAATCACTAAAACAACAAATATTCATTGTTAGTAAAAAAAAAACAACAATCATTTTTGTTCCCCCTCTCCCATGTAAACACTTAAACATACACAAATATATGCAATATTCATTCTCAAAACACTTTGAAAAATATGCCACTAGATAATGCAGGGAAATTATGTGGAATGCAAAGTACCTCTCCCAGCTGCTCATCCCTCTGGTGAGCATTTGCTTGCTGCTTATTTGACCTAAAGCTGGCAGGCAGGCAGTGTGGCACCAGCAAGCTTAAAGTGAGCAGCTGAGCATCACAAAGATATTTGTAATTGTAGCTGGAATATCTACTCCTGGGCTCACTACCTGCTACCTTGCACATTGGGATAGGAACTTTTCCATTCGCTCTGTCCTTAATTGGATGACTTGGTAGAAGATAAGGCAGTGAAACACTCTGCTAACCCAGGATCCATGTTTGTCTTATTGTGGCTTGGGTGCTAAACAGTAGTGAACAATTAGGGAGACTTGTTCCTCCTTCCTCTTCCGTTACATTTCTCATCAAGTAATAGGACCGGCCCAATGGGGATTAAATCATAAAATCAGCTGCAAGGCAAATTCTCAATAGCAACCAAAGCTAAATAGAAACAGCTTCATTTAATATGTAACTCAATAAAGTATGTGCTACAAAAATAGATGTGACCAACAGCAGGCTAAATATGAAGGCAGTAGAAAGATGTTTTTAACCTTTGTATGAGGTTGTTTTCAGAAACAATCTCATTAGCATAATTTGCTAGCAGCAGCATAAATTGATGAAGCATATTAATTAAGGATCCTCCAGATTAATTGAATTAAAGTGCATATTACATTTATTTTAAAAAAAGGGTCCTGTTGAATTAATCTTGGCCGCCACCGCCACCATAAGACATTGACTGGACCAAGGAAGGAATAAAAGTAAAAAACTCGTAGTCCCTGTTTGTACCAATTTAGCAAAGTAATCAGAAGCAATCTGTTTAATTTGTTCAGAAGAGTTGTGAAGTGTATTTAAAATTGGGATGTACTGAGTAAAGTAAACAGCTAATCTATTAAGACTATAATTCCCAAACTGGCCCATAAGGCATTCTGATATATACTTTCACGCTGAGAACTGCATAAAATACAAACAAAAACCCATCTTCTCTGAAAACTTTTGGATTTACTGCATGAAGCATTTAGCGGAGAATATTGAAAAGCCACAGTCGTGTTTTTCAGCGTATGACATTGATAAGTAAGTGTGACATTTAACATTTGCAAGAAGAAATAAGTATTTAAAATACTTCCTTGCCCCATTCTGTAACAAAACTGTGTAGAAAAAGCCAGTTCTGTCATTGGAAAGGTAACAAAACATGAGCTCAATCTAAGACAAGAAAACATGAAAAAGAAACTTATTGTATCAAATATAATGGAATTAATCAAAATAAACAGACTTTAGGATGTCTTATTTCTTTCAATTGTCTTGGGTTGTACAGTATTTTATAGTATTATATCTCTATTTTTTTTAAAAAAGACATCCACAAAGAATGTTTTGCAATGATACAAATTGGGTTCCAGTATGCCATTTTTTTAAAAAAAATCCTTTTTTTATTCTTCTGTTAACAGAAAATTTCCATCTGCCTTTGTTTCTTTAGCACAAGTTAATTGTTATACTTTTGTTTGTACCAACCCAAAAGGAAGCAGCTCTGCTAAAATCAGTGATACTTGCTCAATGTAGATGCCTAGAAACTTCAGATTTTTTTCAACTTTTTTTAAGATACAGGACTGAAATGGAAAAACTGGTTTAGTGTTTATCCAGACAGAAACCAAGAGTGAACCTTCATAGCCTAAGAAGATTAATAACTGAGGGAGTTTTTACAAGAAAGTTAAAAGCATACATTAATACACAAAATCTTGTACAATTTTATCTAGGGGATTCAGCTATAAGTGAGCATTAAGAAACACTAATTTTTCACCTTGTGTACCTTATGCATGCATGTATACTAAGTAGTAGAATTTCCTTCAATTAATTTTTTTTTTGCCTAGCCTTTACTCTGTCAACAATTTTTAATGATTTATTTTTTTTACTTTGCTATTTTTGTCCACTTCTTACAAAGGACAAGTTCATTTCTAGGCATTACCAGGTTTCGCTTTTAAAATGCAAAACATTCAGGCAATGGATTCCTGAGGTAATTGAATGCAGCCCACCCAATGTAGCCCATTTGCTAAAGTGGAGGAGTAGGATGGCCAGTCATTAAAATATGTGGTTCAGTAATTTCATAAGTGTGATAGAGACATTTCTGAATAGTTGAGCAAGTACAGTGCTGGTGGTCCCTCCGCTTGGCCTCTAGGCACAACAGGAAAAAAAAAAACCCAGTTATTTCAAACTTAAATTGCTTTGCTGCAAAGTAAGCGATTGAACAGAAAAGTAAACCAAGACATGAATGTTAAACAGAATGTCAGACTAGAGCTCGAAGGGACATTGGCAGTCTTCTAGACCAACCCTGCTCAAGCAGGAGACCCTATATCTGTGATGGCGAACCTATGGCACACGTGCCTCAGGTGACACGCATAGCCATATCAGTGGGCACACCAGCTCAGCTCCGGCATGCATGTGCGTGCCGGCCAGCTGATTTTTGGGCCTTCTGGGCCCACCAGAAGTAGGGAAACAACCTGTTTCCTGCCTCCGGAGGGCCTGGGGGTGGGGGGGGAGGCCCGTTTTTCTTTCTCACCTGACTCCAGATCCTCTCCCCCACCCCCCGGAGGCCCTCCAGAGGCCCAAAACGGCCCGTTTCCCAACTTACAGTTGGACAGGAAGTGATGTTTTTTGCTGTCCCCAGCCTCCAGAGCCTCTCTAAGAGTCTCTGGAGCTTGGGGACAGCAAAAAATGTCACTTCCTGTCCAACCAGAAGTTGGGAAATGGGCCGTTTCGGGCCTCTGGAGGGCCTCCGGGGGGTGGGGAAGGCTGTTTTTTCCCTCCCCAGATGCATAGAGAGGATCTGGAGCCAGGTGAGAAAGGAAAAACGAGTCTACCAGGCCATCACATGCCAGGAGCGGGGAGGAGGGAGAGTCACCTCCCCCGCCCCCCGCCCCCCGGCATACAATGGCAAAAAGGTTAGCCATCACTGCCCTATATACCATTTCAGCCAAATAACTGTCCACTCTCTTCTTAAAAACACCCAGTGATGAAGCACCCACAACTTCTGAAGGCAAGCTGTTCCAAAGGTTAATTGTCCTCACTGTTAGGAAGTTTAATTAAGCCTTAATTCCAGGCTGCTTCTCTCCTTGATTAGTTTCCACCCATTGTTTCTTGTTCTGCTCTCTGGCGCTTTGGAAATTAAATAGACCCCCCCCCCCCTTTGTGGCAGCCTCTCAAATACTGGAATACTATTATGTTCCTCCTAGTTCTTCTTTTCTCTAGACTAGTCAAACTCAAATCCTACAACCATTCTTCATCTGTTTTAGTCTCCAGGCTTTTAATCATCTTAGTTGCTCTTCTTTGCACTTTTTCCAAAGGCTCAACATCTTTTTTGTAATGTGGTGACCAAATCTGGATGCAGTATTCCAGGTGTGGCCTTACTAAGGCTTTATAAAGCAGTATTAATACTTCACATGATTTTGATTCTATTTATACAACCAAGGATTGTCATGAGTGCAAACCAGTGAATTGGGGAGGATTTGGGTTCTGTAAAATAACATAAAAGCACCCTGTTAATAACTTAAAAAGCATTTCTTTTGATGTACATGCTTTAATGCTCCCTAGTGAGAAGTGTTGCAAGAAAAGAGCTACAATCTGCCCGCTTGCCTGACTTTACAGCACGTACTAACTAATATTCTCTTTCTGAATGTTAAACATTTCTTAAATTTTCCTAGCAAGTGCTAGCAGAACCCAGCAAGTATCTGAATTGAAAATTTCATTGAATGAAACTTAAGAGGCATTTTTCTCTTTTCTTCCCTACATAAATCTACATAAATATATATTTTTTAATTCGATCCCTTACATGTTTCCAGTCACCCCTTTATTTTTTTTGTTGTTCTTGTGCTTGTCTTAATTGTCAGACAAAACATTTCTCCACCCTCATCATGTAGTCTGGAAAGAAGGATGAGAGAATTGCAGGCAAGGCGGGGGGGGGGGGGGGAGAGGCCAAAGGAAGTTTGAAGCGATTTGAATTTTTAATTACTGAATTTACAAAGAAAACTTTCCTCCTTTGGAAAAAAAAGAAGAAGATCTACTTGAAAAATAGAACAAAGAAGTGTACAAGCCCAAGAATTATTTTGAAGGAACGTTAACTCAAGAAGAGAAATGCGAATTTTTTAAAAAACTTTTTTTTATTTATATGCCGCCCTTCTCCGGAGACTCAGGGCGGCTTACAATGCGTTAAGCAATAGCCTTCATACTTTTGTATATTTTATACAAAGTCAGCTTATTGCCCCCACAAACTGGGTCCAGAATTGAGGTAATCTTCAAGATACAGAGATCATTTAATTAATGTTCGAAATTATGTTAGGAGCCCCCCCTCCCCCAATCTACATATGGCCCCATATGGCAGGGATTTGGAACTATGGCCCTTTTATTTCTTATGGACTTCGATTCCCAGAATTCTTGAGCCGGCCATGCCAGTTCAGGAACTCTGGGAGTTGAAGTCCATGAGTCATAAAGGGACCATCATTCCCCACCTCTTCTCTACTTCACCCTTATGACCTACCACAGGATTGCTGCAGCATCTTCCCATTTCTATTCTCACCCATCACCATTGCTGGAATCCTGTCACGCTTGGGCTTCTCTCTACATGCCCTTCACACCCCCACATTTACCTCCTGAAGCTCTCTTGAGCACATGTTGTGGAAGAAGGGCAGGCCATGTGTCCCTGGGCCACAGAGCATCAATCCAAATGTGTGTGCCATTTTGTCCCCATTCATTTGCCCCATAAATACAGGAAGTCCTCAAGATATTCTTGAGATACGATTGTATTGGAGTCTGTCCATTATAGTTGCATGTCACAGAGAAAATGGCGGCCTCCAGTCAAGCTGCTTCATTCTGCTGCCTTAGAGAGGTCTCCACAGTTCCGTGCACGCTTTGAATGTTGCAGAAAGCTTCTGCAATGCTGTTCAAAATGCTGTTTGTTAAGGCAGCAAAACGAAGCAGTTTGCCCCTTTGGTGGTGACCCAAGTGCGACTGCCATTTTGTGAGTGGGACAAAGTGGCAATCACTTTTGGAACCATGCCCTGCAGCCATTCAAAAAAGCAAGTCATCCCAGCCTTCTGGAAGGCCTATAGTCCTAAGAAAGAACCCTTTTTGGGTGATGATAAAATGTTTGTTGCAGAAACCATTGTTAGTTTTGTGATCCGTATCTCAAACTGGATGGTGGCAGAATTGTAACTTTTACCCTGAAGCTTCTTGTAAAATCTCTGTTTCTGTTGAGGTAGTTAGCTTCCATGATAGGTTTCCTGCTTTTGTCTTATGTGATGATACAAAATCCAGAAAGGAGAAATGATAGAAATTGGGTCTATTATGTCCAGTGGGGATTTGGCTTATATTGGTGATAACGAAAGAAAAGCTTAGTAAATGTTTTATATTATTTTACTTTTTAAGAATATTTTCTCCCATCATTTGCAGAATGACCATTTTCCTCATGGGAGTTTCACTTGAGAAGATTGCAACCTGACACTGGTGTTGTTTAGATATGACAAGGACAATATTTCTATGGCTGGCACAATTCCTACTTGGCAAAGGCTGCTAATCATGTCATTCTGTCAACACAATATGATTCCCATCAGACTTTTTGCCACAACTGATTTTATTTTTTTAAATAATGGGATGGTGGCTGACTGAAAAACGCCAGACTCATTTTAAAATTATTATTATGAAAATATCTCTGGATCCAACATATGGGAGTCTACAAGAGTGAGTGGCTGTAATGTATTAAAACAATTATAGTAACAACAACAGCAACTTTCATGGAAAGATAGTGTTTATATGAAAGTGAATATATTTGCCCCTGTAAAAAAGAGAAGAATAAAAAGGAGTGGAACAGTATTTCTCCTCCTTGTCAACTTTTAAGAAATCTGGACTTCAGCTCCCAGATTCAAGGATGCTTCTTTGCTGGCTGGGGAATTAGGACACGCTGGCGAAGGAATTCTGGGAATTACTGGTCTAAGGCAGGGGTCAGCAACCTGTGGCTCTGGAGCCACATGCGGCTCTTTCATCCCTCTGCTGCGGCTTCCTGTCGCTCAAAATAGGCGTCACAACCGCCAATGTGCGACACCTCCCGGCACATGATTTATTGAGCTTTTTGATCCTCAGTAGGCCAACCATGGATAAATCCAAGAAAAGAAAAGTTTCAGAATAAAACAGAATGTTTAATTCAACTACATATGCTAGATTTTTGACTGCTCAAGAAATAGTCAGGCACAGGAAGTGTTTGTGGCTCCTGGTGTTTTCTTTTCTGTGGGAAAGAGGTCTAAATAGGGAACTGCAAGAGGGAAAACGACCATCCAAGGTTTTTGCCTTTCAGCAAATGTGTGTTTTATAACTGATCATACTCATAGACAGCCACTTTGTGTAAGCCTCCACCAAAATTCCTAATGCACCTATGGGTCATTAGCTGGGGTTTTCACCAGCTGAATGTGTTTTCTAAGATTTATAATATTCAAGTCTCAAACTAGAGGGAGAAATTTTGCAATGTGAAGAAGCACCTTTGAGAGAAATAGGCAGGGTGATGACAGTTATGTCAAGATCTGTAAAGCTAATTTAATTAAAAATATAAAATGGAACAAGGTATAAAAAGACTGTATGGGAGCATTACTAATTAGCTTTACCAATACAGTACTGTAGCAAGGGCATTCCGACTGTGAAATACGTTTTAAGGTGTGATTTAAGGTGTGAGAGCCACTAGACTA
Organism: Ptyas mucosa; assembly: GCA_012654045.1. Taxonomy (NCBI): domain Eukaryota; kingdom Metazoa; phylum Chordata; class Lepidosauria; order Squamata; family Colubridae; genus Ptyas; species Ptyas mucosa. The sequence continues at coordinate 8,219,499 of WNWU01000034.1, forward strand.
ACTAAACATGGTTTAGTTAAATGCTACTAAACATGGCTTCAGAGTCTTGCAGTAAGTGGTTGCTGCTTCCTGCCAACGTGTTGATAATGCCACGTCATGGTATCATATTCCAAGGATTTTCTTCTTGCAGCATGGAAGTCTTATGCAAATGAATCTGAATTTCTCATCATGCTTGGTAATAGTCTGAGATGTCATCTGTTTTCACCCAATTCAGAAAATCTCTATTCTTTTCCATCGGTTTTTTTCTGGAATATTAAAGGATTAAAGGAAAATTAAACAAAGCAAAAGTAAAACAGAACAATAAAATAACCAGGGAAAAAGAAAACAAGGAAAATACTTCAATATGATTAGTAAACAAAAGATGGGCAAGTAATAGAAAGCTGGGGTAAATGGGCAGAGGTAGCATCTGCTATCAGTCTAGAGCCATCTCCAGAGTTGAACTCCTCCCCCATTGAGTCCCCAGTCCAACTTGCAGAGCCAGGTCTGGAAGTTGGAATGATAGGAGGAATGATAGGAGGTTGGGAGCAGGATGTCCCAAAGTAAGATGTTCCAAAGGATGTTCCAAGTGTTGAGGTAGAGAAGATTCTTCTGGATCCTGACAGTTGAAGTTCTTTGACTGATGGGATCAGCAGTAGGCCCTCTGTTAAGGAATTCGCAGAGCAACCCTTGAGTAGCAAGGGTGTGCACATGAAAGCGTCTGAGAGCACTTACAAATAATCACAGCCAACACAGAGATACACTGAGTTGTGTTTTATTTTTAGGAAATAGTAATAAGGCACAGTCAAATAAACAGTCCAGGTCATACACAGATAAAGCAGCAGATAGTAAAATAATAGTCCAGGGATATTCCAATAACAAAGTCTTCTTACCAGTCGTTGTAGTCATACACAATAAACAGTTGCACAGTAGCAAACACAGCAAATAGCAGTATCGAGCAGTAACGTTCAGCAAAGATCAGCAGAGAGAAATTAACCATGTTTCAAGCTTTCTCTTAAGGACATTGGCTACAGAGCTAACCAATCAGGACACCGTATGATGCAATACAGCAATACAGTCTTAAAGCTATATTGAGGGTTTATATATTGCCAACCTAACAAGTTAGGTAATTATCATTTCCTAACACCCTCTCTGTTGGCCCAAGTAGGACAGACAGGCTAGTCTTAACAGGACAATATGGTTCATCAAATAGCATGGACCTATATCATTAAGGGCTTTAGTGGTCATAACCAACATCTTGAACTGCACCTATGGCTAAAGTGGGATCAAAACTCATGGAACACCTGCTTTTGAGCCTGATGCCTTGACCATTTGATCAAACCGCTAGCCTTCTTAAGCCTTCTGTGTGGCTTTCCATTTACTTTTGGATATAATGTTTTTGATCCTGTGTTGGATTATTTCATGAAACTTAATTTTTCTGTGAACACTATAGTAAATTTTTGAAGGGTAACAACTAGATGCCTTAAATGAGTGAGAGAAAGACAACAGAGCTTTTGGTCAAATGGATAATGTAATGCCTATCTGATAATAAACAAGACTAAACAGATCATGAGATCGCAGCTATTGTCTCCATTGATGGCAAGCAGATGTCACAGTATGGGTGACCTGAAGCAATGTTAGATGTGACATGGAATTTGTTCCCCAAAAATATTTATAAATTCTCTATATACCCATCCATTGCATATTCTCTCTAGATGTTAAAAAAATATTTGTTTTGATGAAAGGTTGTATTTAAATAGTCCTAGTAATAAATTCATAATTTTGCAAACAGAATTTGCAAAAATGTTTCTACTTGCAGCTGTCAGTAATGGAGAACCTTTAGCATTACTAAGTATCTTCTTTTAAAAAAGCATGATGTAATTTCTGCCCATTAAATAAGTTTTTCTTCTCCACTGGAAAGATAATCCTAAATGGTAGTTTAAATTTGGACTTCATTAGGTTTTTTTTTAATGCATCCATTCACAAATTATTCTTCCCTATAGATATCCTCTAATGGATATCTTCGATATGCAGTATGGTGTAGTAACAGTAAATGGAAATATTGATTTACTTCTCTTTGAGTTCATACAAATTCATGAAGGAAAGGGCTTAATGCATTGCTTTTAAATGGCAGACCAGAATCTTTAGGTAACAAAAGGTGATAGGTAGACCAAAAAGAAAAAGAAAAAAACCCCAGCATAATTAATTGACATTTTGGACATTTACTCAGGCCTATGATAACTCTGGATTGAATTTCTCAGTTTCTGTGCTCAGGTGTATAAAGTATAAAAAAATAAAAACCATCATAATTAATTGACATATTGGGCATCTATTCAGGCCAATGATAAATCGAAATTAAATTTCTCAGTTTCTGGGCCCAGTTGTTCTATTTGCCAGTCAAGCTTTCCTGTCTAGCTTATGTCCATTAAGTTTGCAGCTGCTGTATCCTATGCCAAGCTTCGCTGTCCAACCTATCTATTAATGTTCAGTCTCAATGAAGCTCGGAATTTACAGTGTGGTGAGCTTCCAATATGTTGATACTGCAACTCTCAGAATACACAATCAGCATCATGAGCAGAATTCCCACCAGAATGAAAAGGAGGCTAGGAGCTTCATTTTTAGTTTAGCATGGTTTGGTTTGTGTTCATCTTCCCTACAAGTAATTAGAAGTAGCTAGCAGTACTTCATCTCCAATCTCTTGGCAGCCTTGCTGAGTTAGTAGACAGACTGATGGAGTATTGCACAAGACACTGAAGAACAAATATTGCTGGAACAGCCTTTGCTTATCCCATTCAGATGTGGCTGTCAGGAAAACAAAGGAAGCTATCATAGACTTGGCTACTGGCAGAATCAAGTTTATTTTAATATGTTTCCACATCAAGTGAGACAATCTATTAAGGGGGAGGGACGGTTGCCTTGACTAGCTGATCTGCCTTAGCGATTGACTTAATTATAGAAAAGACTTGTGAGATTCTTACTGTTGATGTTTTTAATTTTTCATTGAATGCATTATTTGATTTTAATTTATTGATTTGGTCTTTTATTTCATACTTCATTTAATCCATTTTATCAGTCTCACACTTTTTTAAAAAAAAAATTGGTCTCTAATTCTGAATTCATTAAAATAAAATAGTTTGTTCATCCCATACATTTTTTGCATCAGTTTCTGACAATCAACTCTGTTATGTTCAAGGAACACCTTCACTCTGTGACAGCACATCTTTTAGGCTCCTTCAGTGTCTCCATATGAAATGACACGTGAGTGCTCCCCATTATAGCAACCACTATTCTTGGAAATGTCATTACATTTTTAACCATTTTTTTAAATCAAATGTTGAGTTTTCCACTGTCATCTAAAGTTTGAATCTTTCTCTGTATTTCATCTAATTGAATTTAAAAACATTTGTGGATTCCTCACACACACACACACACACACACACACCATTTTCCCCTAGAATGTTATTACTGATTTTGGCATTGGATCAGACTGGATCACTTCCAGATTTACTATTTTGGGAGCTCTAGGAAAAGGATTGGGTTGTCTTTCTATCCCCTCATTTCCCATTAGAGGCATGAGTGATAGCAAGCTGTTGTTGCATTGTAAATTGAAAATTGTATGTCATTTATCCCAAATGTCCTCCTCCTTCCATAAATACTTTCCTTGTTATCTGTGATGGAATGTGTAGCTGATTTTGGAAACACTGAGGAGGCAGTTAAGGGAACAACGGAGGCAATACAAAGAGATTCTTACTTCCAGGGGTGGACAAGAAATGAGAAATTATGCTAAGTACAAGTTGTATGGAAGAATTACTTTGGTAGGCCTTCAACATTCTGTTACATTGCCCAATTAGCAATAATTTTTTTTCCCAGAACTAGCAGTGGTTCTTGTTTTTGAACTTGCCAGCCTCATAAAGCTGGACATTATCTCAAGAGATTAAAGGATCCACAATTGTTTTGCTCAGCTTCATGCCTCTCAAACGGGACTTTTGCAAATAATTTCCTCCAGTTTCCAAAGATAATTGATGCTAGTCATCAGCCACATTGAAATACTGTAAGCAATTAGAAATGGAAGGGGCAGACAGTTAACTCTGCCATTGGAGAAGTCATAGCATATTTTGCCTGTATTTTAAGGTAAAGGTTCCCCTTGCACATAAGTGCTAGTCGTTCCCAACTCTAGGGAGCGATGCTCATCTCCATTTCAAAGCTGAAGAGCCAGCACTGTATGAAGACGTCTCTGTGGTCATGTGGCCGGCATGACTAAGTGCCAAAGGAGCATGGAACTCTGTTACCTTCCCACCAAAGGTGGTCCCTATTTTTCTACTTGCATTTTTTACGTGCTTTTGAACTGCTAGGTTGGCAGAAGCTGGGACAAGTAACAGTGCCGTTACGTGGCACTAGGGATTCAAACCGCTGCACTGCTGACCTTTCAATCGACAAGCTCAGCATCTTAGTCACTGAGCCACCGCATCCCTTTGTTATTATATTGCCAGCATTACCTGGATGCAAAAGGAATAGTGACTGAAATGTAAAGGAAGCCTCTGTCATTTCCACATATCCCCATGTGTTTCAATTTTCTTGTTCCTTCTAAATCCTGTAGACTGATTTCTACTCTAATAGAATAATAAGTAAGAATTTATTCTGAGTAAGAACTTATTGTCATGCTGTTTTAAAAAGGAAGCAAGGCTACCACTTTCATTTATATTGATTGTTCCATATTTTATTGGAGGAAGTAATAGAAATGAAGACTTATGTCCGATTTCTGCTAGCTGGGTTTTTATGTACTTACCAATTAGCTTGATCACTTTGTGTCACCCAGGTGTAGGTACTCTCTTGATTTCAAACTAATGTGAGGGTGGATGCCTGTTAAAATGCCATTAGAAAATTCAGTATGAAGACAGTGGTTGAAAATAGACTAAACAAGTCCATCTCCCTTCATATTACTGCGTCTCTTAATTAGTAGAAAATTAGGAATTGATAATGGTGGTAGTTAGTAGTGATTGTGTGAATAGTTTGATTTGGAAAAGAGGTACAAAATTTAGGTATTTTGTTTTATATTTGGGAACATGATTAATATCCTGTGTCAATTAAGATTGAGCACTTCACAACCTCATGCCAATCTTGACCTGCCCAGCAATTAGCTAACTAATGAGTGTCCAGGAAGTACTGTTGCACTTCAGAAGACAATGCATTAAGACAGTGATGAGTAACCTTTTTGTTGTCACGTGCTGAAAACCATAATGCAATGCATGCGCAACCCCCCCCATGGGCCCCACAACTGTGCATGTGCGTGGGACCCCGGCCCCCTCCCGCATGCGCTCCACCCCCACGCATGTGCAGCAGAGACCCGAAAATCAGCTGGCCGGTGGGAGACGCACACACATGTGCGGTGGAGCTGAGCTGGGGTGATGGCTCACGTGCCATCAGAGAGGGCGCTCCGTGCCACCTCTTGCATGTGTGCCATAGGTTCCCCATCATGGCATTAAGACATCTTCTCAGGAAGCAGGAATCCAGTGATCTGAAACAAGATTCTAGGATAAAGTTCAAAACTAGATGGTAAGGACCACTTAGTAAGCCCAAGAAGAGGTGATGGAAGGAAGAGAGAAGGTTAAGATAAGGTTAAGGTAAAGGACTCAAGACTCTTAACCGTTTAATGGTCCTGTTCAAGATTGCTGTGTTTATGTGGCTGGGGACCCCTTGATTTTTAATCCAGTCACTAAAATGAAAGAAGAGAGGTAGGATTTCCATCTTGTTCCGTTATTTTGTTTATGATATAATAATCTGCCCTGGGTACATAATCAAAATTGCTCAGGTTTGTCTCAATGAGAGATCTCTGTGTATGTATGTGTATACATACTTAGAGGAGTTTGCATCTGTGCATGCATACATACATTCATATAACCCTAAAACCACCTCTCAACCTTGAGATTTAGTGGGATTACTGAATTATTGATCTTGCTTCTCAGATTTTCATATTTCACATATTTATTTCCTTGGCACCATGCATTGCTTCTGGAACTGGTCTAAAGCAGTACTGACTTTGCTAAAACCAAAGTGGGTGATTAAGAGAGGGAAACACAGAGAAATTGTTCAGTTCACACATATGCCATGACCTATATAGTGGTGGTGACTATATATTTGGCTCCTGGGAACATAGTTTTTATGAACAAATAGCATGACCTATTTTCTGGTTTATGTTCTCTCTCTCTCTCTCTCTCTCTCTCTCTCTTTGTTATGTTGTTGCCTTGTATGAAGCCAGATCAAAATAAAGAGAATATTTTCATCCTTCACCTTGGAGGTTTGTCTTTTGAGAGGTAGAATATGTGAGAAGCATTGCCACTGCTACCTAGAAAGCAACAATTGATGATGAATTGTTAGCAGCTAAATCATTGTTGCTTTAACTTTCTCATTATGTAGCGTTCACCAATCAGGCCTCGTGTTTTTGAGATGTGAATTTACCTGGTTGCTTCTTGTGATGATGCCCATGGATTGATTGCTAGTCTTCCAGATGGAAAGATAGACTGAAAAAGAAGAGGATTTGCTTGATGCAGGGAGTTCCATGACTGATCAGAAAAGAGATGTGACATTTTTTTTCAGGCCATGAGCGGGCATTGGTAATTGGTGATTTTACACAATGTCACAGGTGCCAAAGGATAAAAATTGTTAAAAGAATTGAATGGCCAAGCTCTTATCGGAGATCTCAGAAGATCTCCGCCTATCTCTGTATCTTGGAGGTCACTGGGCGCCATCTAGTGTTCCTGGCACCGCATTGTCAGTTTCATCTAATAGAAATGGCAATGATCCTTCTTCCAGGCCACATTAAAGAAAGGATATTGATTGTGGAGAACCTGAAATAGGTCCACCCACATATGGAAATATGATATTTGGAGCAGAATATATTATGCCAAAGAACTTTTGTTCCACTTTAGAAAAGGTAAATATATTACCCTTAACGGCTGTGAAAATTAAGCTTTAAAATTAAAAAGGGAGAGCCTTTTCTGTAGCGGCACCCGCCCTGTGGAATGACCTACCCCCAGAGATACGCATGATACCTGACCTCCGGGCTTTCCGACGAGCCCTGAAAACACATTTATTTCATCTAGCCGGCCTGGCTTGACCCTATTGTTTTGGTTTTAAATTATAAATTGGTTTTAACTTGGTTGTTTTAAATTGTGGGCCAAAACTATTTAATTATTTTAAATTGTTTTTTAATTTTGTATGCTCTATTTTATTTTGGCTGTTCACCGCCCTGAGTCCAGCTGGAGAAGGGCGGTATACAAATTAAATAAATAAATAAATAAATAAATAAATAAATAAAATTTATTAAAAGTATTACCATTGCCTGGAGATATCTCAAATGCTCCAAAGAAACTGTGTAAAGGATTGGGGTTTCTATCCCAGAAGCAAACTAAAGTATGTTAATATAGCCTTGTTTATATAGTGTATGTTGGCTTACATTTCCACAAATGTGAATACTTGCATACAACTTTTCCATTCTCATGAGTTATGTGTAGATATAGCAGAATTTCCATAACACAAAAAAAAATTGTGAGTTTCTAGATGCAGAAGAGAGAGAGAGAGAAAAAGAAAATAATTCTATGTGTCCCCCAGAAATAGGGATTAAGAAAAGTCCTGGAGGACTGATAAGATCTTTAGTTTTATCATTAGTCCCATCTCACTGTTGCCCAATCTCTCATCATGCATGACTTTTTGTGCATTCATTAGCAAGCTTGACTTAGTCTAGCAATTTTTTTAAGATAAAGGAAAATAAATTCACTTTTTTGCCTCATCCTACAATAATCAGCTCTACTATCTTTCAGACAGTGGCATCCTTGTTCTTTAAGATTACTCCTTCCTTTAATCCAGTCCCTTACCTAAAATATCTGTCTAATCCAGTGGTGGATTTCAATTTTTTTTACTACCGGTTCTATGGGTGTGGCTTGGTGGGCATGGCATGGCTTGGTGAGCATGGCAGGGGAAGGATACTGTAAAATCTCCATTCCCTCCCCAATCCAGGGGAAGGTTACTGCAAAATCCCCATTTCCTCCCGAACAGCTGGGACTTGGGAGGCAGAGAATAGATAGGGGCGGGGCCAGTCAGAATTTTTACTACTGGTTCTCCGAACGATTCAAAATTTCCGCTACCGGTTCTCCAGAACTGGTCAGGACCTGCTGAAACCCACCTCTGGTCTAATCCAGTGTTTCCCAACCTTGGCAACTTGAAGATATCTGGATTCAACTCCCAGAATTCCCCAGCCAGCATTCGCCAGCATATTCCCCAGCCAGGTTATCTTCAAGTTGCCAAGGTTGGGAAACACTGGTTTAATCTAGGTGGATATTCTCTGTCATATGAATTGCTGTATAGAATTTTTCCTATTCTGTGCCCAGTTACAAACCCTTAACAACAAATGTTTTAATGAATGTAATTCAAAATCTCTGCACAAATGTTTATGAAATTTTCCATTCTTCATCTTCCTTAATGGTTCAAGCTTTTGTGCAGGTATCAGCCTACTTAATTGGATGCAGAAGGAGTGCTCTGTTTTCATTTCTTCGAATTTTGTTCCATGATTCTAGTGCTCTTGAATAAATGATACTTGCACACTCCTAGACCATGCTCAACCCTGTATAGATTTTTTTTTCATTCATTTCTATCTGTGTGGATTAGAAAGCCACACTTTTCTGAAGGGCATCAATAAGAAATAAATTAGTAGTAGAAGTTGCAGAAGTAATGGTAGTATTTATATATGGTATATACTTATATAAGATGTGGGAAATGGGACTAGGATTTCCCCCCATGCATTCATGTACAGGTGGTGAACAATATACGAACTTTGGTCTCTCTTGTATATTATTGTATTCAATAAATAATAAATAAATCTGAGTCAATTTTACATGTATTTGTTTATAAATAAACAAATTTATTTATGACCATCAAGGTTCTGAATCAACTTGAAATTTAAGGGTTTCTTTAAACCTCGCCTGAAAACTTTCCTCTGTGAAATTTTTCCTCTTAAAATATAGCTTCACCATATTTTGCAACTTTTTATTCTCTTATTAACAATATTGCAGCATTATTGTGTTGAACTGGTTTGTGGAAATAGGCACCATAGATATACATGAAGTAAAGAACTGTGAACGGATTAAATTTATGGTGTTCAGTACATTTGTAGTAAATATGGTGCTGATCTTGAAATTATCATATAACCACAGATCCTAAATACTTTTGATGTACAGATAAGTCAACTTGCCTGAAATATTATTGGGGGAAGATGGCTGTTTTATGTTTGTGTGTCTTGTGATGTTTCCTGTTTAGTGTGTTCCTAAATATGTTCAGCTTATAGCTTCTTATGCAAAGAGGGATAGGAAGCGTTTTCAATTCACATCAGGGGTGGGTTCTAAAATGTTTTACTACCGGTTCTGTGGGCGTGGCTTATTTTGTGGGCATGGTTTGATGGTCATGTGACAATTCTTTAGGATTTAGCAGAGGTACGGGTCTACCAGGCTTTTAACTGCTTGCAGAGCTGTACCTGTCTATCCATTTGTTCTTGGAGCGTTCCAGTCTACCCATTTGTTTTTGGAATGCACCGGTCTACCCATTTATTTTTGGAGCGCACTGGTCAACCACCACACTGCCTTTTAACACTGATCAGCTGTAAGGCGGCCTTTTGAAGCCCGGGGCAAGAGTTTAAACAGTTTTTTGCCTTCTAGCCGATCAGCTGGGACTCAGGAGGCAGCCAATAGATTGGGGGCGGGGCCAAATAAAAGGTAAGAATAACTTGGGGGCGGGTGGGAGGGCCCAGCTCCCGAACAAAGAGAACCAGTTCGGTGACATCATATCGTCACTGCTACTGGCTCGGCCGAACCAGGCCGAACCGGGAGGAACCCACCACTGAATAACATATACAGAACTCCAAACTATGCAGCATCCCTTTAGGGAAAGAAAAACTGATGCAGAAGTTTACTTTCAACAGATGGGGAGACAGTAGGAATCATAGAACCTTGTGCGCAGAACCATAGGCATCATTTGAGGATGGAGAGTAATGTTCTATTAAGATAAGCATAATTAGATAGATTCATCAGCCAGCACTGCTGGCTTATTGTGAGATCAGTGGGAGCAGATATGTAGCTTAAATACTCATAAGGAGCTTTGTCAATCTAGGCTTGAGTTAAGACATTTTTAAAACTTTGTCTAGTGCAAAATTAACCTTACGGAGCATACTCTCATTAGCAATAATTGTTGTTCTAGCTAGGGAATGCCTGTAGACAACTGAGTTTTTAAGAAAGCTGGCAGGAGCTGATATTCCATGATTAGTTTCTAGAAAGTGGATATTCCAGTTCTTAAGATACCTGCTGTTCAAATAAACCTTCCTTAGAAATGATGTAACAGTTTAAACATTGCATGGATTTTACAAAATAGCAGCATCTTTTCAATAGCGGCTAGTGACTAGAGATTGGATGTATCTGACTTAATCTATTTTGATAATCAAAGAATAGAAGTTCTCATTTTGGACTAAGCCATTCAGCAGCAGGTACATGGAGAAGTTAAAATTTGGGCCCTGCATAATAATTTAGCATCTTTAAGCTTTTTGCTAGCACAGAGTAATTTAAAGCTGTACGAATCCATGTAAGTTAGTAGAGTTTATTCAACAATTTAATAACACATTATTCCTGCATACATAAAGGATGTTTTTCTGCTAGAACTGTACTGACATTCAATTTCTAATATATAATTATGGGTAAGAGGTGCTAGTTTTTATATCAGATTTTAATGAGTATCTCTTCATCAAAGCTTGCTATTGCTGTATTTACAGAAACTGAATTACTGCTACAAACTGACTTTGTGGGGCAAAGGAATAAGTCAATGATTCCAGGAAGCAAAGGAACAAGGCATGGGTTCAGGAAGCAAAGCAATTAGTCCAGGAAGCAAGGAATAAAGCAAGAAGTCCAGGAAACTCCAAACGTCAGCAAAGGCACACAAAACTCCACAAATTTAGCGTTTCTTTCAAACACCCCTCCCTACAGTGTCTCAAGTCTCAGTCCCCAGGTGTGCCTTGTGAAGAGGGGCGGGGCGCTCTCCTGAGTTGTTGAGTTGGCCTGCACTGTTTCCACCTCCTCTCCAGTCTCCGTGCTTGGGCATCAGGAGGGGATGGTCCTTGCTCATTGCCTGAGCACCGTTGCTCTTCATCTCCACTGCCTCCCCTCTCTCAGTTGTCCTGCCCCTGTTCCTTCATGTTGGCAAGCTGTCCCAAGCCTGAGAGGCACAGGGCTGCCTCGTCCTGCTCCTCCCCACCCTGTTCCTCCAAAAGCAATGAAACCACCCGCTCAGTCTCTGTCGGCCACAGCTCTGGCTCATCCTCCCCCACGGATTCAGGCTTCAACGGGGCCATGATAGTGTATATGACCCCTAGAGGCATTCAAGCCTTGAAAATAATCAGTTTGTTCCCCAAGATAGTTGTGATGCCTGTTCACTTGCCCAGGTTGTGCGTGGATATACAGGTAGTCATTGACTTACAACAGTTCGTTTGGTGACCATTTAAAGTTACAACACTGAAAAATGTGACTTATGACTGTTTTTCACAGTTACAACCTTTGCAGCATCCCCATGATCATGTGATCAATATTCAGACACTTGGCAACTGACTCATATTTATGAGGGTCGCAGTGTCCCAGGGTCACGTGGTCACCTTTTTGCAACCTTCTCACAAGCAAAGTCTATGGGGAAACCAGATTCATTTAACAACTGGGTTACTAGTCAACTGCATCAACTGATTCTGTCAGAGTTTAGGCAGCGTGACCAGTATTATGAGATAAACCCAGGAGCAAAACACAGCACACAGCCTTTAGATAATTAACAGTGGTTTTATCTACAGCTAAATATATACAGTTTTATATGCGGTAAATACCTTATCATACAGCTACTGACACAAGGAGAGCAATGAGATACACAATGAGAGAGAACATGAGGAGAAAGGAGATGCCCTCTAATGGCTTCCCTTATATAGACAGTTTCTTACCCAGCTTCTTAAAGTGGCAGTAACCCGGCTGCCTCATTCCCATTGCATCATTTTACAATTGCCTCCACTTACAACCTTCCATCAGCTTACAGCTATTAAATCTACATACCCTGACGGATTCACTTAACAACTGTGGCAAGAAAATGAGGCAAAAGTCACTTAGCAAATGTCGCACTTAACAACAGAAACAGTTATCATAAGTTGAGGACTAGCTGTAATGCAGTGGCAAGCAACTAGATTAAAATGGCCTCACCAGACTATTTCTGAAGGTGTCATTAGCTGCATAATTGGATATAGGCAAAGGCCTCTTTAGTGTGTTACTAAAGCTACAGAGCAGGACTGTCATCTTTGAGCTAGAAGGCAAAGGAGGAGTTACGACAATTGCCTTTGAAATGCAATGTCGTATCATTCATCAGAACTTTGAATCCCCTTCAATATCTTGCTGAGTATTCAGTCTGTGGGTTGCTTCTTCACTCTACTGTATGTAATGAGTTTAATGCTGTCAAAATCAGGTAAAAAAAAATAGTAACTTTGAGGATCCTTGCCAGATAGTGGCATAAAAATACTAGATTTTCAGAGTAATCTGCCCAGGATTTCAGAATGTTATTGGTTGGGAGTTCTATGGATCAAAAACACCATGCAAGAGAAAGTTATGCTTCCTTGGTTCTGAAAGGCAACAGTCTTTAACCAAGGGCCATGGAGCACATCTAACTTTTCCTAATCTCACTGGATGGAAGAAAGAAACTATTAGAGATAGAAACCAACTGGCTACTAGGCAAGCATATCCATGGGCATACTGTGGTATTCCTATCACTTTCATATGCTGAATCAGCTGTAGCTTCTGGGCAGTGTTAAAGGTCACTCTACATAGACACCCTGCAATATTCCACTCGGTTAAGTGACTAGACCAGGAGTGACCATCTAGAAGTGGATGCAACTGTCATAGCAGATGGATCTGGTCAAAAGAGAGTTGTCAAGCAAGAGCTGTGAGTGCAGGCTGATGCTCATGTTGTACACCTGGCTTGAATGAGGAAGTGCTACTCCATCCAAGCTTAAAAATAAGAGTCCTCAGATGTAGGATGCCCAAATATCTACAGCCACTTAGTCTTGTCAGGATTGTTATATACATCTAAAACTGAACAGCTTCCAAGCAGTGGGAGCATCACCTGGCAGCAGGGGTGAAATGTAAAATTTGTTACTACCAGTTTTGTGGGCGTAGCTTGGTGGGGTGGTGGTGGTAATGTGACTGGCTGGCCAATTTTTTTAAAAAAAAACTTTTCAAAGCATTTTTTCTAATGCTTTGAAAAGCCTCTGCTGATCAGGCAACTCAGCTAGGATCGTCAGAGAGGCTTTTTAAAAAATACCTCTCTGATGATCCCAGCTGAGTTGCCTGATCGGCAGAGAGGTATTTTTTAATACCTTTTTTAATACCGATCAGGCAACTCAGCTGGGATCGTCAGAGACTTTTCAAAGCATTTTTTTTACCACCTCTTCGGCCAAGAGGTTGCAGAAAAAATGCTTTCAAAAGTAAAAAAAAAAAGCCTCTGATGATCGTGCGGCTCAGCTGGGCATGGGGGGGGGGGCGCAGGGATTTTTGCTACCGGTTCTCTGAACCACCCGCCACCATCGCTACCGGATCGGGCGATCTGGTCCGAACCGGGAGCATTTCACCCCTGCCTGGCAGCCTAGGCCAGGATGCATAATTGGATTTCATATGCATTCTGATGATTCTTGCTGCCAATATGATATGGTACATTAGCAAGAGTTACTGAACATCTAAAAAAAAATTTTAAACTTACTTTTGCTGATTTTTGTGATTTCATTAATACTTGAACGAAATAATTGTTTGATGAAGTGGGAGGATGTAAAAAGCTAGAAAAAGTCAGATCAGAGATTATATCCATCAATAGAGAAAGATTTTGAAGGATTTATCTTAGGAATTGCATATGGGGAATTTATTGTCACTGATAATGGAAATTCATACTGACACCTACTTTCAAACAGACTGAAAAATGATACACCCTTAGAGTTGGTAGCTAGGCAAGTGACAGTATATAAATATGAATGCTTAATGTGTTGCTTAAATTACGGACTCATAGGTATGGAATAGTGACAAAAAAGCAGAACTGCAATATATTCTAATAAAGTATGCAAATTGTGTATCAACACTGATTACCTAATTCAGAGGAAAAGCTTTATGAATTTATTTATTTATTTATTTATTTATTTATTTATTCATTCATTCATCCATTCATTCAGTCATTCATTCATTCATTCAGTCATTCATATTTGCTTAAACTATTCATTAGAAAGCACAAGAATACTAGGGAGAAGTTTGTAATAGCAGTGAGTGAACAAGTTTGGGGACTAAATTACACACAAAATAAATAATGGGTTCCAACCTTTCTGACCTCAAATTATAACTCCTCAGATTGTAGCTAAGGGATTGTGTTATTCAACAAGCTTTAAAAGTGCACAGAATTTCTTTCTTTCTTTCTTTCTTTCTTTCTTTCTTTCTTTCTTTCTTTCTTTC
>WNWU01000034.1:8248535-8310565 GCA_012654045.1 Ptyas mucosa
ATCCTATCCTATCCTATCCTATCCTATCCTATCCTATCCTATCCTATTCAACTGTCTTTCATACATGCGGAGGCACATATACTCTCAGTACTATGATCCCATTATATTAATTTTGCAAGTCCTACATTGGTTTTTGGGTACAATTCAAAATGTGAATTTTAACTTATAAAGGGTTTTATGGCTTGGCAATTAGAGGTCTCTTACTTTCTCCAGTCAGATTTCACTCCATGATATCTCTCTCTCAAGGAAAGCTCCTGGTATAGACTTTGCAGAATTTTCTATTTACAAATTTTCTAGTTATGAGTTATTTTTGCCAATACAAATAAACCTGTCTGCAAGTCTAGTCTAGAAGGCTCCAGATGTCAGGAGTGATGTAAACTAATCCTTTCCTGCCTGTGTGTTTTTCTGTAACTCATCCAAATAAAACATGTATCAGAAAGGTTGGTGAAGATACCAATTCAAGTTTGCAGTTAGGAGGGAAATCCTGTTTCAATACCTCAAAATAAAACGGGGTTATCCAGAATAACCTGGTTTAGTGTGAGGTTCTTTTAAAACCATTGTATATCTTCTGTGTCTGCATAGATATACATACACCATTAGAGTTACATTTTGCTTTATATGTAAGTGTAAGAGAGTAAGTGTCAACCCTGAAGTTGACCTGACCGAAGCCATCTTGGAGCTTTGGTATTGCCACACTAGAACTGTTGATGGGGAAGGAAGGTTCTGCTGAAGAGCCGTATAATTATAGACAATTTATTTCTCAATGCATTTTAAAGTGGTTGCTTTGAGTTTTTAAAGTATCTGAGATTTCAAGACTAATGTTATTTATTGTTTAGTACATTCGTATACTACTTTCAATTGTGATTATTAGTTGCCTTGAATCTTTGGCAAAGGGTTAGCATTCGAAGAGCAGCAATGATATTTCACCTAGGACCGTGATGGCGAATCTATGGCACGTGTGCCAGAGGTGGCGCGCAGCGCCCTCTCTGGTGGCACGTGAGCTGTCGCCCCAATTCAGCTTTGCTGCACATGCGTGTGTGCCTCCCGCCGGCCAGCTGGTTTTTGGGTCTCTGCTGTGCATGGGCGGGGCGTGTGTGGGGGGTACGTGCGTGTGCATGCACAGGGAGTGGTGTGGATGCGGGTGCCCCGCATGTGTGGGGGATGGGGCACATGTGGGGTGCATACGGGGGCCCATGTGTGCATGCAGGGGTGGGGCACATGCACGGGGGCCGCACCCATATTGCATTTTGGGGGTTTGCACGCGTGTTTTGGGCACTGGGTCCGGAAAAGGTTAGCCATCAGTGACCTAGGGAATAACTGTTCCTGCTGACAAATGTGTCATTCACCAGATCAACCAGTTTTGAACTACAAATGACATGTGTTCAAGTCCCTATTTATTTCTGGAGACTTCCTAGATTAGTTCCTGCAGTTTTTGACATACATAGAAACAGAATCGATCTATACCTTTTAAAAAGGCAACATTCTTACATCATTACATCTAATGAAATTTCAAGCAAAATCATTGACATCTCACAGGATTCGATGATTTTGCAAATTTTTGTATGATTTCTTTTCTTTCTCTCTTTTTTTTTTCAGAGTGGAGCACAGAGCATCTAATACCTAAAAAGTTGCCGAACTTAAGTTTGGAGGGCCCAGAGAAATTTAATTTATTGTTTGCATGGTTTGAGTCAAATCAACTTGAAGTTGTGTTTATGTGATGTAGTATGAATTCTTAAGATACTGTATTTTTTATTTCCTTGCAGAAAATATACTGCCAAATTAAGAACTGTGCTTCTTGAGTGTCTCTCAAAATGTTTCCCTGCTTGAAGGAGGAGGATGAAAACAATGCTGCTTTAGGGTAAGTTCATGCAATCTTTAGAGTCAGGAATTTTGGATAGGTATTTAACAAACAACACAAGAAGGTAATTGGGCAAAAATAACTGCCCTAGGAAAAATCTTGTAGCAACCTTTATATAACAACCTTATCTATAATAGGTTTAGGTTTTTCCTGAAGTTATCTGCTTGTACAAACAATTATTTATCTGCTTTTGGGATTAGTACAACACCTAGAGTTGAGATGGGTGTCTATATCTATATTATGATAAGCAAATAAATAAATAAGTTGGAAGACTAAGATTCTTGGTGGCTTTAATACAAAATCCATAAAAATTCACACAATCCTTTTTCATTTTTCAGAAATCTGGTAGAACTTCCATTTTGTTTGACCTTGGAATAGGAAAGAAAGACACCTCTGTTTCAGAGTTTGCATGATGTACTGCTGTAAATATATCACAGTTGTTTCATCTAACAAAGAATTTAGGAGTAAAAAACAAAACAAACCAGACTCCATTATCCAAAAGGCTCTTTTTTTTTTTTTGCACAGAACATCAAGTGTTTCTTTTCATAATAGTGGGTTTGTAAATTGTAAATCTATACTTAGGAAAATATTCTTTTTTTAAAAGGTGTGATTAATTTATTTATCCCCCTTCTTCTTCTGCAGTAAGTTAGATATTCATTGTTTTATTTTGGCTTGGCAAGGTTTTTTTTTTAAAAAAAAAATCATAGCAGCAGCATCTTCAGTAGGCTGCACTAATAACATGATTTCTTCTCTCTGTCAGGACACGAATATGACAGTTAAAGTATTGTCAGTGAGGATGTTACAACACATGATTATCTATGTGCTTACCTTGAATCGGTTCAGTTATCAAGAAGTATTTTATGATGATTTCCATTCCAGAATGAAAAAGCTTGATATGGGTTCTTAATGGATTTAACAACTGTCCAGTTTGGTATTCGACAGTGCCCCTGCTACCCTGTTTTCCCCAAAATAAGACATCCCCTGATAATTACTGCAAGTTCAATTCTCACCGGGCTCAAGGTTGACTCAGCCTTCCATCCTTTCTAAGGTGGGTAAAACGAGGACCCGGTTGTGGGGGCAATAAGCTGACTTTGTATAAAATATACAAAAGTATGAAGGCTATTGCTTAATGCATTGTAAGCCACCCTGAGTCTCTGGAGAAGGGTGGCATATAAATAAAATAAAAATAAAAATAATCCCAATCGGGCTTTTGAGTGCATGGCAATAAGGCCAAGTACTTATTTCAGGGTTCAAAAAAATATAAAACAGGGTCTTATTTTCAGGGAAACACGGGTAGCAACTTAAGTAGTTCTATGCCAGGTGCAGCTAATAACGTTTTGTAAATATTAGAGAATGAGGGCACTCTTCTGAGACCAACTCATGCAGGATTTTTTGTTTAGATAGATGTTCTCTGATCCTTCCAGCAGTGTTCCCCCTCCTAAGGCACTCCTTTTTTTGGCATTTTTCTCAGAGTATATTCAGAGACTGTTTTTCAACCTGGGAGACCTGTTAAGAGAGCTTGAAGTGGGGAGAAAACAAGGCCATATAGATGGCCCTGCTCCTTCCAATGTGCAAATCTTCATACAGATGTGGAAAAGGTACCTCATTTCCTTGAGTGCAAAGGCAGCTCACCATGTAATTTGGAGCCCCAAATAAACCAAGTGTGCAGATCAGATAAATTTGCTTTAAACAAACTGAATGTGTCTTCCTT
The DNA here is from genome assembly GCA_012654045.1 of Ptyas mucosa. Taxonomy (NCBI): domain Eukaryota; kingdom Metazoa; phylum Chordata; class Lepidosauria; order Squamata; family Colubridae; genus Ptyas; species Ptyas mucosa. Next base: position 8,252,105 of record WNWU01000034.1, read on the forward strand.
GACTCTCCTGCCTAGAGAGATTGAGGAGAGGAAGAAAGAAATCTGCTTTTGTAGATTCTTTTCCCATTCTGATTCATCACATACTTAAGGAAATGTTAGCATTGAGTTTTTGGGACAAGCACAACACATGACTTACTACCAACATTTCCATTGCTCAATAAGAGAGTTGTTAAGTGAGTTTTCCTTATTTTATGACCTTCCTTGTCACAGTTGTTAAGTGAATCACTGCAGTTGTTAATTTAGTCACATGGTTGTTAAGTGAATCTGGCTTCCCTATTGACTTTGCTTGTCAGAAGGTCACTAAATTTGATCACGTGACCCCTGAACACTGACATATGTCAGTTACCAAGCATCTCAGAGGTGGATTTCAGCAGGTTCTGACCAGTTCTGGAGAACTGGTAGTGGAAATTTTGAGTAGTTTGGAGAACCGGTAGTAAAAATTCTGACTGATCCCGCCCCCATCTATTCTCTGCCTCCCAAGTCCCATCTGATTGGGAGGAAATGGGGATTTTGCAGCAACCTTCCCCTAGAGTGGGGTGGAAATGGAGATTTAACAGTATCTTTCCCCTGCCACGCCCACCAAGCCATGCCACGCTCACCAAGCCACACCCACAGAACCGGTAGTAAAAATTTTTGAAACCCACCACTGAAGCATCTCAATTATGATCATGTGACCATGGGGATGCTGTGATCTTAAGTGTGAAAAATGGCTAAAAGTCACTTTGTTCAGTGCTGTTGTAAATTCTGATGGTCACTAAATGAATGGTTATAAGTCGAGAACTGCATCTAAAAATGAAAAAAGGAATCTGGAGCAGAGCTTTAACTAGGGCTACTGAACAATTTTTTTTTATCCATTACCACTGTTTTGTGATGTTAGGCAGGATGCTTTATACTTCTGTTTATTTCCTTTGTTTTATCTTTGGCTGATAAGAATACTATATTAGATCCCACTTATCTCTCCATCTCTGCAACAGCCATGATAAGCATGATTGTGAGATAGTTGGTATAATTAAAACTGCTGTGAATGCCAAATGTGAATTCATGCTCCTTTGGTGATTTCAAAAGAACATCAGGGTTTCTGGCCATCTCTCTCTCCTTTCTCTCTCAAATCACAGCTGAAGTTCTGTCTGCAGTGCTTATGTCACTCCACATTTCCAAATGAATCACGTCATGCCTTATCACACATTCTTCCCTGAAAAATGTATATCCGTGCATGCACACAGACAGACACACATTCCATTGAGATTAATATCTAAGACAATGTGGTTTTTTTGTTTTTTCTTTTTGCTTCAAGGACATTTCAGGCAGAAAAAGAATAATAAAATTATTTTCCAAACTCCCTTGGGAACCTGTCAAAGTTCTGAAGAATGCAGACAATATAAGTGGCAGTATGTATTCAGAGAAGTCTAGGCAAACAGCAGGACCCTTAAGCTGCTACTTAAATGGGATAAATCTGCTGCTAAGGAAATGCCTATGAATGGTTTTGCACTGATTATTGGAGGAAGTGGACTTAAGTGTTGAGTTTTTCCTCGTATCCATCTATGAATGTCAATCATTTAATTGGGAGCCTTCCCAGATTGGTTAAGTGCTTGTAAAGGACCCAGGTTTGATTTTCTAACTCTATTTAAACTATGCCAGTCAGTAAGTGATAAAAGCAAGTAGATGTGTGTATGTGAACCTTTCATCCCTTTGATTGCAGCTTCAAGCTCCTCCCTCCTTGCGCTGAAGTGTGTTTATGATACTACGTGTTAATGTAGACACAATTTCTTACGTATAAACCCTAAACCAGGGGTCAGCAACCTGAGGCTCTGGAGCCGCATGTGGCTCTTTCACCCCTCTGCTGCGGCTCCCTGTCACTCAAAATATGCATCACACCTGCCAATGTGCATCACCTGCCGGCACATGATTAATTGAACTTTTCAACCCCCGGTAGGCCAACCATGAATAATCCAAGAAAAGAAAAGTTTCAGAAGAAAACAGAACATTTAATTCAACTACATATGCTAGTTTTGTGTCCGCTCAAGAAATAGTTAGGCACAGGAAGGGTTTTGTGGCTCCTGGTGTTTTCTTTTCTGTGGGAAATGAGTCCAAATGGCTCTTTGAGTGTTTTAGGTTGCAGACCGCTGCCCTAAACCAAGCAAAAAAAAGTGAGATTGCATCCTTTTCTCCCTGTCAAATTCTGTTCATCTTTTTGCCTATCAGATTGAAATTGACCCTCCCTGCCCCAGAACACCCCCCCCCCCAGGGCAATCTCATCTAAACCAAAGAAGAGAAACCTTCTTAGCAGCTCAAGGAGAGCCCTAAGAAGGAAATTGAAGATAGAGCAACTCCAACCTTCCATCCTGTATCAGCTGATGACCTCAACATTCCATCTTCTTTTAACAATGGACATCCTGCTGTCCTCCTGCAAGGCACATTTTGCCTAACCAGAGAACTAACCTCAGGTGCACTGGCAGTGACCTGCCTAGCTTCCCCAAACTGATTAGCCAATGAGATTCCTAGGATTTCCCACCTTGTAGCCCTCAACTTCTATAAAAAACATTTGCTTTCCCATTGTTCATCCCTGTCCATCCCAAGGATGAACTAGCTCAGCTTCCCCAGTTTAGTGCTCTTCAAATGGGTTGGTTAACAACTTCTATAATTCCACATCAACATGACCTGAATGGGGCGATGTAGTATTTTTTAATATTACAGACAATTCTATATATATTGAAAAGTAGAAATTAGCAAATTGTAGTATTGTGATTTCATAAGATATTTGAGTCGGCTAACAGTCTATAAAAATATAAAATACAGAATATAAAAAAATTAAAATCTACTGCAAGCAAATAAATCATTATTGATCCAACTCCAAAAAACCAGCTGAAAAAAATATTACAATGCTAATTATTATTTACCACTATTGTGACATATTGTATAGTTCTTGTCTACCTTCAGAATTTCAGCACAAGTGATTTAATTATACAGTGGATTTTTTCAATTGTGCTGAGAAACATAGTGAATTTATTATCAACATCATATTTGGCTATATAATCTCAAATTTAATCCCACACTGTTTGTGCATTGTCCTTATGGTAGTTATTCCAGCAGGAAGTATGAGTTGTACTGTTAGCTGCAAATTATGATTTCCATGGTAATTTTTTCACATTTTCACCTATTATCCCACAGGCTTATTATTGTTGCCCAGAATTAAGGCTCATGTTCAACCTGTCCTATAGAAGGACATTATTAATTTAAAGAAACAAATACTCTGTAGACAAGATTTTTCCATTGTCTTTAAATCAATAGGTCACATTATTTTAAAACTGAGCTCATTAAATTGCTCAATTTAAAGTTTCTATTAAATTTTTTTGTTTCCATTTCTTCCCCTTTTGGAATTGTTCATGGAAACGCACTGAACTACGTATTATTAAGAAAGCTAAGGTAACTTGAATTATTCTACTTTCATTAGAGCTGACTCCAAGCAGAATTGTTCTTTTCTGATGACAGAAGAAAAGAGCCGGAGGGACATTAATACGTTCTTCTATATCAACGTTTTTTGGGGGTAAAAGTTAAAATCTACTTTAATTTGTGGTGAAATTTATTTATTTATTTATTTATTGGTTCGATTTATATGCCGTCCTTCTCCAGAGACTCAGGGCGGCTTACAATGCGTTAAGCAATAGCCTTCATACTTTTGTATATACCTGCTTAGTAGGGCTTTCGGGGGGCTTTCTTTTTTATACAAAGTCAGTTTATTGCCCCCACAATCCAGGTCCTTATTTTACCTACCTGGGAAAGATGGAAGGCTGAGTCAACCTTGAGCCTGGTGAGATCTGAACTTGCAGTAATTGCAGACAGCTGTTGCTATTTAACAGCACTTTAGTCTGCTGCGCCACCAAGGCTCATTACAACATTTTTTTAAAAAAATTAATACCTAGGAATTTTATCTTTACCATGGAACTGATATAGTATTATACTGAAAAGGAATGGGGGGAATGGGATCTTAACTTTTCCTTTAGGATTTCCTTTGTTGTTCCCTGAGGGAGGAATTTAATGCCAAAAGTTTAGTATTGAGATTGTATCTTCACTTCTAAAATGTTTTGTTGGTCTCCTTTTACCAATGAAGCCATAGTCAGCTGAATGTTTGGAGGGCTTCCAGTTGGGCAGACAAATCATGCAGCTCAATCTCATATTACCATTGGTTTCCACACATTCAGCAGAAGGTCTGAAGGTGAGTTATATCTGAATTCAAGTACCCTTCTTCCTGTGATTCAGGTGCCTAAGAAAGTGGGATCCTAGGTCTCATGGACACCTAGATTCACACTGAAGCAAATAACGCTTCTTCAGATCTTTCAGCTGAATGTATGGAACTGAGGGGAAAAGAAAGGTGAGAATGGGACAGGCCAGACTGCATGGCCTGTTCTTCATGCAGGTTGAACACCCTCTGCCTTTAACACAATGTTTGAATACACAGTTTACTTTATTTATTTATTTATTTAATTTATTTGTTCAACTTGTATGCTGCCTTTCTCTGAAGACTCAAGGCGGCTTACAATGCATTTAAAAACCATATATAAAAACATTAAAAATTAAAACATTAAAAACAATTAAAACCCATTCACACCATTCATGGCCGGATCTCGCCAGATCGCAACAGCGAGATCAACGGCCCCAGACCTGCCAGAAAAGCCAGACCTTCACCGCTTTCCGGAAGGCCAATAGGGTGGGGATGGTCCAGATCTCAGGAGGTAACTGGTTCCAGAGAGCTGGGGCGGCCAAAGAGAAGGCCCTCCTCCACGGGCCCACAAGCTGGCACTGTTTAGCTGATGGGACCCGGAGGAGACCAACTCTGTGGGATCTTACCAGTCACTGGGAGCTATGCGGTACTTACTATTCTGTTATGAGTTGTGGTTCTGTCTTTGAAAGAATCTGTGACCCACAGGCCCACTGAGTTGTTCTGGGTTTTATTTATTTTAAAAGGTTTATATGGCAGTTCATCTTATCTATATATACAAAAGCGAAAACCACTCATGCATTAATCATGAAATCTCAAGAACCGTAAAGCCTACGAACTTGAAATTTGCCACGTATGTTCCTCTTGGCTTCTAGGTGCTCACTAAGAAAGGATTTTTCGAAATGACCATCAGAGCATTAGTATTTCCTATATTATTATAACATGCTCTGATGCTAATTAGTTAGACGTTCTACACCCTCTCCCAACTTGAAAATAACTCTGGAGAGAATGGGATAGCATAGGACAGGCTTCTGTGGGGCAAGCCTCATGGAGAGAAGAGGTTAGAAAGCCTGAGGGAGAGAAGGGGATAGGATAGGGGAACATTCAAGCTGTAAGTGTCGATTTATCAAGCCCAATCACATATTTTCATAGCAAAGCACAGGGATCCACTAGTATATGATAACCATGAGTGACTCTGAAGGGCACAATAAAACTTTAAGACCCCATAAAATTAGCATGAGAATAAGTTCCAGTGTCTGAGATACAGCACATGAACATTTAGTGGGCTCCAACCTTATTTTAGCCCAATGCTTGGGGGAAGACCCAAGTCTTTAAAGACTTTTCGAGACAAGGGAAACAAGTCAATGTAAGACCATTGTTTCCACTTCATACTGTAGTGCTAGCTGATATAATTCTTTTGTTAATTTCATAAACCTAAATATGATGGCTTTTCTAATTTTACATTTCCAAAGGTTGTCAGGGAAAAAGAAAAGGTGTGGTGCACATTATGAAAAAAAATGCACAAAAATAGCTATGATTATCAACATACCTCCCCCCCTCCCATATTAGAGGGAAATTCCTTTAGATGGTCTAAGATATTGGCAATATTGCTATGATTTTTGTGAGACTCTAAAAAAGACCTACTAAATCTTACCTCTTGAACGACAAAGGCTGAAACCATTAGACTAAAATAGGTTGTTCCTTTTATTGGTTTCTGTTCTTAGTAAACTCATGACTCTGGGGAGAGGCAATTGGGAAAAGGTAAGTAGCTGTAGAATGGAGAATGGAGAATGGAGTGCTACATTCAGCCTATCAGCTCACTTCTGTGTACTTTCAAGCAAAAAAATACGCAGAATCTAGTCTGTTGCAGGTAGCTTGGTGCATAAAGTGAAATTTTCTTTTTAATACAGAAAGTGGTCTTTTTAATGACATATTTCTTACCACCGTTATTTTTAAATGGTTGCTTTGAATAAAACATGCCACATGAAATAACAATCCTTGTTGTTAATGAAGTACATGCCGTGCTGTATTATGAAAGGGTACATGAGGCCTACATTTTTGTTCCTTGAGAAACGAAGCTCTCATGGCTAGTAATTTATAATACTGGAAAAAAAGAATGCAGCTTGCTGTGCAGAAGCAGAAAAATGCTAGTCAAGCAACAAAATATGTAGCTAAAACAGCAGTGAGACAGTGCAAGTTGTCTATCGGAATCTAAAAAGGAACTGCAAATTAAGAACTGTGGGTTGTTCCATTGCTATCTTCTAATTTTTATTAAAACCCACTATTGGTATATTTTAAAATGTAATTATTATTATGCTTTTGAACACTTGGGATTTTGTAAAATCAACATGCAACATATTCTTAGCTTTGATTGGAGCCTAAATCATTTAAAAATTAATCTGTGATTAAATAGAAAGGCCTGGGTTTCTGAGTTCTATCATAATGCCATTCTTCAGTTTTACATCATATGAATTTAAGATGGCGAAGAATTCATTCAGTTTTCACTGAAATGCAAATGTTCCTGTGTTACCAAAATGTGAAACTTAGTGCCTTTGATGCAGGGGTGAAATCCCGCATGTTCTGACAGGTTCTGGAGAACCGGTAGCGGAAATTTTGAGCCGTTCAGAGAACCGGTAGCAGAAATTTTGAGTAGTTCAGAAAACAGGCAAATACCACCTCCTGCTGGCCCCAGAGTGGGGTGGGAATGGAGATTTTGCAATAACCTTCCCTCCAGGAGTGGGGTGGGAATGGAGATTTTGTAATATCCTTCCCCTGCCACACCCACCAAGCCACATCATGCCCACCAAGCCATGCTCACAGAACCGATAGTAAAATAATTTGGATTTTACCACTGCTTTGATGTTCTCCAAGAAGTTTCTGAATTAACATTTGACTATTTGAATATATTCTATACAGGGCTATTGTGGTGGTGGTGGGGGGGAATCTCCAGAATTTGCAGTTGTTGCAACATTTTCATTAATAACCATATTTATTAGCTGAATCCTGCTAATTAATCCAAGGGACAGGGATCCTTTGATGGCTTAGCTGAAATAACTTCACTGACTTCCTATTGTTTAATTGGCTGAACAAAGAGAACAGAAATGCATACAGTGGGGAAAAGTGTCTAAAAATATGGTTGTTAATGAAAATCTGGTTTTAGTTATTAAGGGTTTAATAGCACAATATTTTCAAGGAAAGAGGCTTAATATGAAAGAAAGCAGCATGTATAGATTTACAGTTGGACTATAAATCTTTTGGGATCTGCACATTTGGGAATAGCAGAGTTGAAAGTCTATACTTTAATGACTGTGCTAGTGTTACCACCTTTGCTTTCTTTTTGACTTTATAAACGAATAAAACTTGCTATTTTTAAATTGAATTCTGTACAACCTTATCTGAGTTTGGAAACTAATCAGTTTCCGGTCCGGTTAGCATTGGATAATGAGGCATATCAGGACATGAGACTAAACTAGTTCGGTGAAGTAGTTAAGATGCTGAACCAGAAACTGGGAGACAGTGAATTCTAGTCCTCCCTTAGGCATGAAAACTAGCTCGTGACTTGGGCCTGTTACTGTCTCCCAGACCAAGTCATTGTGCAAGGTGATTGTGAGGAAAAATCTGTATTATATATGATTTCTTGAGTTGTACAAAATACAGCTGGGATATCATCATTGTCCAGAAATCTGGGTCAGTTCAACTTTGTCTCCCTCCTCCTACTAGGTGTAACTCATACCAGTTCAGTAATTTCATACTGGGTAAAATTCTGAAGGGTAGGGTTATTTTTTCTTTTTGTTTTGACTAAGCTCAAATTACCATATTTTGGACACATAGCTCTCTTGAGAAGTCTACAAGGCTGGAAAAGAAGGAAGGAAAGAAGAAATCGGCAGCAGTGCCAATGGATGTACCTCTGAAAGACCTAAAAGGTCAAGTTGGGGATATCCTGGAGAACATATGTCCATGAAGTCAACATTGACTTGTTGGCATGTAATCAATCAAAAACAGAATAACAGAGTTGGAAGGGACCTTGGAGTTCTTCTATCAGGGGTGTCAAATTGGCAGCCCGTGGGCCAGATGCGTCATGCTCAGGCCACGCCCAACCCAGCTCTGTGAAAGAAAAAGTCACGAAATGTCATGTGACAGCAATGTGATGCGACGAGTTTGACACCCATGTATGTAGTCCAACCCTTTGCTCAGGCAGGAAACCCTATACCCGTGATGGCGAACCTATGGCACGGGTGCCACAGGTGGCACACAGAGCCATATTAGTGGGCACGTGAGCATTGCCATAGCTCACCTACAGCGTGCATGTGTGCACCGGCCAGCTGACTTTTGGGTCTTGTGGTCTCACCAGAAGTTGGGAAATGGGATGTTTCTGGCCTCCGGAGGGCCTCCGGGGGTGGGGGAGGCTGTTTTTGCCCTCCCCAGGCTCCTAGAAAGCCTCTGGAGCCTGGGGAGGGTGAAAAACGGGTCTACCAGGCCCACCGTGCCATCACATATTAAAAGCAGGGGGAGCATGGGGGGCACGCATGCATGCGCGGGTGAATTATAGGTGTGGACACGCACGTGGGCAACCTCGTGCTCCCCCGGCTTTTGGCATGCGACGGCAAAAAGGTTAGCCATCACTGCCCTATACCATTTCAGACAAATTCATTGATTCATCATCAATGAATTAAAGGAGCTTTTTATGATTTAATACTGGCAGCTAAGATGACAACTTTCCTGCTATTAACTCAGTATTTGTTCCCAAGATAAGTTTCATTTCTGAGTCTCCCCATTTTCTTGACATGTTTTGCAACACCAAAGAATTGTAAGACTAGAAGATGAAAAGGACTTCTACCAAAACTTGGCTCCCTTTCAATATCCTTACTATATAGAGCAGCAGTTCCCAACCTTTCCACTTTGGCAGCCTCGCATGGCACGGGGGAAGGGAGCATTTGAGTGGCAGGTGCACGTGTGCATACACAGCTCCATTCGTGTGAGTGGAGGGCGCTTGTGGTTGTACATGAAACTCCACTCCACTGGAGCTTCGTGCATGAACACAATGATCCGCCCCTGGTTAGAGTGGAACTGCACATGTGCATGTGCCCTTGCCCATCGCTCGCGCAGCCTGGTTTCAAACAGGCCATGGCCCACTACTTGGGAACCCCTGATATAGAGATATATGCCCCCCCTAAGAATCACGTATGGGGCCTCCCAATTCTTTGGAATTGGCCCTTTGGCAATGATCTCATTCCTCCAGGTAAATATATTATATTTGGAGAGCTGATGAAATCTCCTACTGAATGGTTTTAGCAGAATGCTAGTTCTAGGTCAGGGGTCAGCAACCTGTGGCTCTGGAGCCACATGTGGCTCTTTACACCCCTCTGCTGTGGCTCCCTGTCACTCAAAATATGTGTCACAACTGCCAATGTGCGACACCCACCGGCATATGAGTTATTGAGCTTTTCAACTCCCGGGAGGCCAGCCATGGATAAATCCAAGAAAAGAAAAGTTTCAGAAGAAAACAGAACGTTTAATTCAACTACATATGCTAGTTTTGGGGCCGCTCAAGAAATAGTCAGGCACGGGAAGCGTTTTGTGGCTCCCGGTGTTTTCTTTTCTGAGGGAAACGGGTCCAAATGGCTCTTTGAGTGTCTAAGGTTGCAGACCCCTGTTCTAGGTCTTGTTTCCAATCTCAATAGCAGGTAGAGAAAGATAGAGGCAAGGAGCTGAATAATAAAGCCAAGAGAAATAATGAGATGGAGCAAGTAGTTGCTGCTTTTACAACTTTTTTCACCGCCCGCTCCATCTCTTTTATTATTTCCCTTGGCTTGTTTTATAGCTTTTCAAACTTTACGATATTCTTGTTGAGGTATGGTGAAATTGTACTGATTGCGGCACAGATTTGTAAAACAGGAGGTGGGGGGAAGGCATTTTGTTACTGGCAATTTATATTTGATGTATTTCAAAGTCATTCCCAGCGTGGAGTTTGCCATTTTCTCAATAGCTCTATGCTATGTCTCTATGCTAAGCTGACATTCTCATCGCACCAACCTCCACGCCCCAGGATCATTTTTTCTGGTCCATTGGAGCTGCTTCAGATGATCTCAAATATCTGTGAGTTAGGCTTTTTGTTCATAATTTGTATCAGTTCATGATTATACAAAATCATTCTCGCATGTTAACACTTATCTCACCAGTTTGCAGAGATCCTTTTGAGATTGTTGTCTTTTTGTCTCCCTTCCCTCTCTAAATAATCTGTCAACAGGCTTGCACAACTCACCGTTCACTCCTGACTCTCAATCATTATTAACAAATTACAACAGTCATAAAGCACATTCTTAAAAACCCACATTTCTCACAAGAAATGATAATTATTTCAGGACTTACTCTTGTCTGTATTTAAACAATTTAATCACAACTTGAAAACTAATACATTTAGAATGAATGAGATTTCTATGAGTGATAATGCTACTGTCAGCCCTTTAAGGCTGCCATAAAGAGGAGGAGATGAGGCTTGAACTTTTACCTACTTATTTTTCTCTGTAGATAGGGTCGCTTGGAGATGGGATGGGAGGGGGGAATTCCTGGGTTTGGAGGCAGGAGCTGAGAAGATTGAGCTGGAAGATGGCCAATAAGAAGATGAGGTTTGGGGGCCCGGAAGGGGAAGGTTTTGGAGTCAGAGGGTTAGTATTGGCTACGATGAAGTTGGGACAAGATCTGTCGTTCTCAATAAATGAAATATTTCAGCAAAGACTAATTGCTTGGGAGTGAAATTTATTTGAGATGACATCGGAACCTGACAGCTACTAGCACTACTGATAGTTTTATAGTACTACCACAACTGGTGACTGGCTCCACGTATTATGCTACGGCAAATGCAGCTTGCATATCTCAATTGTGTGGACAGGTTATAACTTAACCATTGTGCTTGATTTACATCAGGTTGTTAACATCCAGGATAAGAGCCGTGGTGAAACAGTGGTTAAAAAGAATTATTGCAGGCTAACTCACTGCCGACTGCCAGGAGTTCGAACCTGACTGGCTCAAGGTTGATTCAGCCTTCCATCCTTCCGAGGATGGTAAAATAAGGACCCAGATTGTTGGGGACAACATGCTGACTCTGTAAATCGTTTAGAGATGGCCTGTAAAGCACTATGAAGCGGTATATAAGTTTAAATGCTAGTGCTGGTGCTATTCAAGGTCCCTTACAACTCTGTTGTTCTGTTTGTCTGTTTAATCATGATTACGAAGCTAGTTAAGTGAGCTTACACTTTATTTTCTTTGACAAATTTCACAAGCACTCCTCTAAGCAGCTGTTCTTTCCTCACTGTCACAGTACTCGTATAAACCTGCTATATCCACAATATTGCACAATAGTATGCAGTGAACTATTTCATTCATTTACCCGTATTCATGGGTTGCTGGGATTCTAAAATATCTCCCCAAAGCTATTAATTAATTGATTAATATTAAAATAACACATTAATAATTAACTTGTATGCCGCCAAACTTCAGTTAGTGAGCTGCAACTTGCCTTGCAGAGGTTATACCGATTCTTCTTTAAGAAACCTATATATTTTTGAACTTTCTGCTTGAAGTGGAAAAGAACGAAACTTTGATTTTGGATTTTACTGATTAGATTGATAGATCTTTATAGAAATGACTTGTTCATATGATTATGAAAAAAGAAAAAGTTGTGATTTGATGCTAATGCCTTATTTTGCTGCAGCAGAGAGAGTCAGGAGTCGATGTTTCTTTTTCTTTTTTTCTTATCTTCCTCACTTCCCTTCCTCCTCTTCCTCCCCATTTCCGTTTTCCTATTTATTTTGTATCTTATTTTATTTTATAACTAAAAAAAAGTTAAACCTTAAAAAAAAGAAAAAGAAACTTGAATATTTAATAATTTGGTATTTAATAAATTTGAAGGAATTTACCCAAACTAACAATATTATAATTGACTGCATACATCCTCAGCAGTGGTGGGTTTCTTTTGGTTCACCCCGTTTCAGGAAAACCAGTAGCAGCGGCGGCGGGAGGCTCCGCCCACCCACCTTGGCATCATCATGGACGCTCTGCACATTCGCAGAAGCGCCATGGGCACGCTCATAGTCCCAAACCGGTAGCAAAGGTAAGTAAAAACTACTACTGATTCTCAGCCCCCTCTTTTTTTTAAAAAAAAACAAACACTTTCATTGCCCACTTATCTTGCACTATATTCCATCTTATAAATAGCTTAAAATGTTATATCGGAAGCTGGGTTTTAATAATGTAGAAAGTTTTGCATCAAAAATAGTTATCAAAACACATTGAGATTATGTAGTAGCTGGGTGTATTTGTGTGTGTGTGTGTGTGTGTGTGTGTGTGTGTGTGTACTAAAAAGATCATTTATTTTATTGACTGATATATATCCCAACATTTCAAATTAATCAAACAAATACTAAATAAATAAACAAACTGGGCTTAGCAAGGGAATGAGTTATGTCTGAGCTATGTAGCATGGGAAAAATCTGGGCAAATCTGCATAATCAGATTTCTTTAAAAAAAGCAAAGGAAAGAAAACGTGCCTACAAGACAAACTCGGGTGCCAAATTAGCATTATTTCTAAAAATATTTCAGCAAAGGCTATCTTAATGACTGTAGAAGAAATATTGTCAGTTGTGATTAAAAAATATTTGATACAAAAGTGTTGGGCAATTTCATTTGTAGGAAAAAATGCGCCTTTATTAGTTGCTTTAAATATTATGCTTTTCACTTCAACCATTGAAATGTTGGGGTTTTATTCCCTTGACTTTCTGGAGAACATCCAAATGCTTCAAAACTGCATTTTCCAGCAAATCCTGCCAGCAGACTCAGTGGTAAAAGGAAGGCTGGATATGATAGTTCAGCTGTATCCTGGGGAATCCTTCTTGGATTGGTTTCAGATGGCTACTATTGTTTAGGTCTGCTAACGTCTTTAGGAGAAATAACTTGTAAAGCAGGAGTCCCCAATCCCCGGTCCGTGGACTGGCACCAGTCTTCATCATGCCAGAAACCAGTCTGTGCAAACAAGCGAAGCCCCAGGCAGGGGATTCAGGCAGCACACAAAACCATGCACCCTCCACAGAAAAACCTCTCTCCACAGAACTGGTCCCTGGTGTCCAAAAGGTTGGAGGCCACTGTTCTAAAGTATCTTCTGTATTTTTTATGTCTTCTATATAAAAAGCACGTTTAGGGGCAATTAAAACCTAGGATGTATATCAGAGATGGGTTTCAGCAGGTTCTGACCAGTTTTGGAGAACTGGTAACAGAAATTTTGAGTAGTTCAGAGAACTGATAGTAAAAATTCCGACTGGCCCCACCCCCATCTATTCTCTGCCTCCCAAGTCCCAGCTGATCAGGAAGAAATGGCGATTTTGCAGTAACCTTTCCCTGGATTGGTGAGGGAATGGAGATTTTACAGTTCCTTCCCCTGGAGTGGAGGGGGAATGGAGATTTTACAGTATCCTTCTCCTGTCACACCCACCGTGCCACGCCCACCATGCCATGCCACGCCCACCAAGCCACACCCACAGAACCGATAGTAAAAAAATTTGAAACCCACCACTGATGTATATCATTCCTTTTTTGCTGTGTTTTCCAATCATCTGGTATAAGATTATATCTGGTTTAGTTATCTCCTTTGTCTAGGTTGGATGCATTTCATTCCCTTCCTCTAGCCTAAATTTTGGAATTGGTATTGTTGACCAAAGAGACAACAATGTTGAATCACAAGAGATGCCCAGAAAATCATTTACCTTCAAGGAGTTAACTCTTTGGAAGCCAAGAAAAGGAAGAACAAGGAATCAATTCAAGTTTCAATTTCCTTTCAGTATTGGCGTATTTAGAGTCTACGTAGCAACATGAAGGCCCATGCTCAAATTACCATAATTCAAAATCCAAACGTCAGTCTTATCACATTGAACAATGGCAAAACTGCTAGATCTTACAGGGAATCCTAATGTTGTTTTTAGGAATTTCATTAAAAGGGGGTGCAGTTTATAAGAGGGAAAAAAAGTGTATTATGAAAATCTATTTGATCAGTGAGTTGAATAAATAAGCACCCACTTCCATTCCAAGTAATTCCCTCTTCCTGCCTTATTACAAAAAAAACCCTGTAGCAATAATTCATGGACCACCTGTAAGTAATTAGCCTGCATATTAATTGATTCTGTGGTGATTTTGGAAGGAAGGAAGCCTTAAAAAATACAAAAGTCATGGGAAAATCAAGTTGCAGCTGAAAACATTGTACTTTCTTCTGAAATGGATTTGACTGGATCAGTGTTTACTCTGATTTTGGGACAAGTGAGCAAAATAAGCAATTAAATTAGTAGATAGGCAAAGTTGACATGAATTGAAGGGAAAGTGTTCTTCTTAGGGAAAATCTTACTTTTAATTGACAATTTTGCCATGAATTTTGATTGGAGTGCCAAGAGAAAGGATCCTTTATGTTAATGGGTTTGCTTAATGTGCCTGGCTGGCCATTTCGTGACAAAAGCTAGAGTAGACAAACCATCACTCATTCAGCAGGAGTGTTTCTATTTTTACTTTAAGAAAATCTCTTTTTTTCCATTTTGGAGAGCCACTAAAGCTCTGTGAGATGATCAGATATACCTGTAGATTAATGTGGGGAGGGGGAAAAAATAAAAAGTACACCTTACTGAATTTGGTGGTTCCTTCTTAATAAACTATTACCGTGATGGTGAACCTATGGCACGCATGCCACAGGTGGCACACAGAGCCATATTGGTGGGCACATGAGTGTTGCCCTAGCTCAGCTCCAGCACACATGTGCATGCTGGCCAGCTGATTTTTGGGCCTTCTGGGCCCAATGGAAGTCGGCAAATAGGCTGTTTCTGGCCTCCGGAGGGCCTCCAGGGAGGTGGGGAAGGCTGTTTTTGCCCTCCCCAGACTCCTAGAAAGCCTCTGGAGCCCTCCCCAGACTCCTAGAAAGCCTCTGGAGCCTGGGGAGGGCAAAAAAACGGGCCTACTGGGCCCACCAAGCCATCATATGCCAAAAGTGGGGGGAACTTGCCAAAAGTGGGGGAGCATGCATGGGGGGGCAGGGCGCATAGAATTATGGGTGAGGGCACACACACACGCGCGACCACCTCACACTCCCCCTGCTTTTGGCATGCGATGGCAAAAAGGTTAGCCATCTCTGAACTATGCTTTACATCAGGGCTCTCCAAACTTGGCAACTTTAAGACTTGAAGACTTCAACTTTGGAATTTGGATTCTGAAAATTCTGGAAGTTGAAGTCCACAAGTCTTAAAGTTGCCAAGTTTGGAGACCCCTGCTTTACATGAACAGTAAATAGCCTACCTTGGGCTCTTTGTCAATGGAAAGACATCTCTATAAGCTCACATTTGGGCCACACTTTTTTTTTTCATGAAGCAGTGGGCGTTATGAAACACATAATGTTGTTAGTTGCCTGATAAAAAATTAAAGAACATATTTTTATTTCCTGGCAGACTATTCCCTCCTATAAATATTGCATCCCTCTGTTGAGAGTCTCTCTCAGTATCTTCTCAAGAACCCAGGGCTAAATAAAGAAGTATTTTTGGCATGTTCGCCTGCCCTCTCTTCAACTTTTGAACTTCAAAGTCAAGTAAAGAGTTCCTGTAGTTGTACTAGAACTGGCATCCTCAAAGACTTTTCCCCCTCAACTATCTTTTTTTTTTTTTAGAATAGCCTGCCCCAGATTCCTTGCATTCAGGACTGATTTGGTGCCTGTTCTCACACTGTTCTCTTGTTATTGTTGCTGCTCCTATTATTGTTGCTACTGCCGCTTACTCACAACTTCAGCTTTTCAGCCACCTTTTCTTCTCCATCACACAATCACTTTGCAGCTGTTTTCTTCTCTTTGAAAGCTGCTAGCCCATCTAGAAGTGCCAATTCAGCAGTTTCCGTAGCTTACCTCCAGCTGTCTTCCTGTTATCTTGTGGAAATATCTTTGCTTGCCTAAAATAGTTCGCTGGTTTGGTTTTTTTTTAAGAGTAGTGGAAAAGAAAAATGGGCCAAAGTGCAGACTTCAACGTGTGCTAGTTCTTGAAAAGTTAATATCTAGAACATTCCCAGATATGTATGCCAGCCCTGGGCAAAGCTTTAAAGAAATGTGTCACTTTAACAAAACTCTCCCTCTCAAAGTTGCTTTACAAAGCAAGGAGGAAGTGCCCAGCTAGACTATTTCTCAAATACGACAGCTTCAAAATCCATACTTACTTCATCTAGGATTAGGTCTAAGCCTGTTTCTTCCATTTATATTTTAGCAACCTCTAGGCAGCGGGAAAGAATCTCCTCAGCGTCTCCTGTTTGGCCCAGGAAGAAGAGAAGACAGTTGAATTTCATATGTACATTGATCATACCTCATCCTGTGTCAAACAGATGACCACTCCCAGTAGCTTAACGTAGATGTTAAATAATAACACACAGTGTGCAGAGAGTCTCTTGTATCTGTACCACTGCCTTAACTACTCACTCAGGATAAACTACTCTAAATACAAAATTCTCTGCTCCTGACCTCTTCTAGTAGTCCAAAAAGATACCATGATCAGTTGAACACCACTGAGAGCTCCAGAAGAACATTTCCCCCCCATCCCAGTCTTTTCATGGGTCATCAGCAAGAGTAATAAAAAAAAATCAATCCCATATCAGGCCTATGTCTCAACTGAAGACTGAATAAGCAGGTCATCCAGGGCTCTCTGCAATTGCAGCATTATCACCTTCTCCATTATCTTCTCTATGAAGCAGCTTGCTGTCCAAGATAACTAGCTCAAGTGGTAGGTTCATAAGGATGGGAAGTACTGCTGCCTCCTTCAAGTTACATGGCATAACTTCCTCACTCAAAAGTTTTATTAATCACCACCCACAGCGAGACTTCTGTCACCATCCTGCTGCTTTCCCTAATAAGGTCTGATACTGCTCAGACTGGGAAGTAACCTCTGACTAAGGTTGCCGAACTATAGTTTTAAATGTAATAGCAATAGCACTTAGACTTATATACCGCTTCACAGTGCTTTACAGCCCTCTCTAAGCAATTTACAGAGTCAGCAGATTGCCTCCAACAATCTGAGTCCTCATTTTACTGACCTTAGAAGGATGGAAGGCTGAATCAACCTTGAGCTGGTGAGAATCAAACTGCTGGCAGCTGGCAGTCAGCAGAAGTAGTCTGCAGTACTGTGCCACCACAGCTCTTAGGTAAAAAGGATAGAGAAGCTCTGATGCTAGCTGTAATTACTGCAATGGAGTTGGCTTAATTAAATCCAGACTCTTAGCAATGTTCAGCTATATTTGCTCTTTGTCGAATTCCATATATCTCTTCTGCTGCTTCATCTCTTGGAGCTTCTTGGTATTCCAAAGAGGTCCTCCGGAATTGGCATGTAGGAGAGCAAATCCAGAAATAAATCTGCTAAATGGGTGGTGGGTGGATCTTAGTAAGTTCTTCTTTTCTGAAAGAGATTACAATAAACTGTTAGAATGCTATTACCATTCTTATTCTAAATGTATCGTCCATTAGGCTTGCTACTACTGTGACCTTATTGTGGAATTTATGCCATTTATAATTTATATGTGAGGAGTACCTTTGTTTCAAATAGCCAGAGATGATCACCATGGAGGGTATTTTGGGAATGAGCTGCTCAGTTGGGAGGAGGATTGCTTACCCTCCATATTCACATTGCTTATGACAAGGATGAGCAATCTGCAGCTCAGAGTGCTCTTTATATGGGTCCCCAGTGCTCTTTTTAATTATAACTTCTGAAAACGGAAGAGAATTTCCTGCTGCTTTTTAGGTAGGGAACGTATGAAAATTATACTTTCAACCCTAAAACAGGCGCAGAACAATTTGAGGAAGGAAGAAAAATTGCTTCTCAAACTTAGTCCCACCAACATAACTGCGTCTCAAACTTAGTCTTCCCCCCAGCCAAGATGACCTATGGAGAAGAAAAACGGCCTTCAGACTGAAAATCGCAAAAGAGCTTTTTCGAGAGGCAATAACAATAGCACTTAGACTTATATACCGCTTGATAGTGCTTTTACAGCCCTCTCTAAGCGGTTTACCAAGTCAGCCTATTGCCCCCAACAATCTGGGTCCTCATTTTACCCACTTCGGAAGGATGGAAGGCTGAGTCAACCTTCAGCCTGGTGAGATTCGATCTGCTGAACTGCAGCTAGCAGTCAGCTGAAGTAGCCTGCAGTACTGCACTCTAACCACTGCGCCATCTCAACAACTCAACTTTCTGTTTTTTCTTTGAAGACATTTCGCTTCTCATCCAAGAATCTTTTTCAGCTCTGAAGCTTCTTGGATGAGAAGTGAAACGTCTTCAAAGAAAAACCAAAAAGTCCAATTGCCTCTTGAAAAAGCACCTTTGGAACAACCATTACCTGGGTGACTGAGAATCTCCATAGACATTCAGACTGAAAAGTTCAAAGTTGAAATTTGTCCTACTGATCAAGATGTAGATGCTGGGACTTTTTTCAGCCTGTGAGCTCAGCTGCCTGTTTGTTGGAGTCAGGTATCTCCTGCAATATTCATTGGTTCTGTGGAGTGAAGTCTTTTTCTCTGAGGGAGGAGGGATCTCCCTCAGCCATGAAGGAAGCTATGGTGCACTTTTCTGGACCCAACTATTATGGACAGAATTTATCCAGTCTTCAACCAGAGGTTGATGGGGAGGGTGTTCAGGCTTTAGCTCCGTAGGTCCCTGGAGGAAACAGATTATCAGTTAGAGTTCAAGCCAGGGTTCAGAGGCAGCATTGGTAGCATGTGCTGATGACCTGGTGGTGAGCTGGTATCTATCCAAATTGTCTTTGATCTCTCAGTGGCTTTTGGTACCATTGATCACAGTATTCTTTTGCACTTGCTTCAGGAACTACTATAATTCAGATTTAGTTGAGGCTGCCATTGAAGATCACCGGATAGCTGGTCCAGAAGACTTGGTTTGGGCAGGGATGGGCTTATCACAACATACTGATGTGGCTTCACCTCTTCACAATTGCACTACCATCTGGGTGACAATCAAGGTGCTGGTTATCACCTATAAAGCCCTTCATCAAAACCTATTTGAGAGATTGCCTGTTTCCAAATCTTTCTGCCTGTCCAGTGAAGTCAGGCAGGCTGAGCATGCTTTAAATCCTGTTGAATTGAGTATCATCTTACAGACCCTGGAGACATACCTTCTCTGTGGTAGCACTTGCCCTATGGCACCACCATCACTGCTGGCTGTCAAGATAGCTAGCTGCTTGCCTGCACAGCCCAGTGAAGCACAAGCTTAGGCAACACTTTTAGAATTTAACAGATTTAACAGATTAACAGAGTTGGAAGGGACCTTGCAGTTCATCTAGTCCAACCCCCTGCCCAAGCAGGAGACCCTACATCTGCCTCTACCTAGGATCGAACTCACAGCCTCCTGATTGTGAGGCAAGAGCTCTACCTCTAGGCCACAGCAGGTGAATAAAATAGAATAAAAGAGTCTATTTTAGCAATGTCTTAAGATGGCAACTACAAATGTAGTCAAAGGCTTGGTCTGGGCTGGGACTCTCAATAAACAAGCAACAAATCCAAGGAGGAAAAAAGTCACGGTGTGGTGGAACTCAGCAGAATCAAAGCTTTGAAAAGCTGTTTCTTTCAGAGCAGGAGGCCAATAAATATACCAGGTTGAATGCACAACTGAAGTACCTTACACAGTAGAGTGTACTGTCCTAATTTTTGGGCAGTCTATCTGATCTGTAGAGATTAGTCCTCTGCTTCTTTATATGCTTCTGCTTGGACTGGGTGGCTGAGTTTTAGATTTGAGACACTGTCAGTGGGCGCAGGCAGGGAGTCCTGGGGGCTTACAATCTCACCCATAATCCAGTAATTGATGTCAGCACTGCTGGAATTGCTGGACTATTACCTCTATATGTCCCATCTCAATTTTCTCTTTCTCCTCAAAAGACCTGGCCATAATATCGGTTCCCTTTATTACTCCCACATTCCCTGTTATTGTAAACTGTCCAGAGTTGCTCTGTAAGGCAGGCTCTAAATTGAAATACTAATTCTACCGCAGTCTAAACATCTGGTTGACTGTGTGACCAACCACAATAATCCCATTCAATATGGTGAGAATACACAATTTGAATTTCATGCTGGATCAACCGTCACCCAGATTAACAAGAGTCACATCAGATGCTACGGCTCCTGGGCATCCATTGGAAAATGTACTGCAGGTTCAGGTCCGCTTGGGACATGGAGCTGGCAGGCTACTGGAAGGCAATGAAAGTGAAGAATTTGGTAAAAGCAAGAAAATTACTCCCTTGTGGTATGTTTCTACTAATCAAAACTATTAAAATGTGTGTCATGTCCCTGTCGGAGTCGGGATCTGAGGGGGAAGATGAGCTGGAACAAGAACTGACAGCGATTGAGAGGGCAGCTCCGTTGGCCTTGGAGGAAACTGGGGAAGGGCAGAGTCAGTCCTGGCAAGACTTTTTGGAATTAGTAAGGCCTGCAGGCAAGAAGGAACAGAGGCAGGATGAACATGAGAGACAGAGCTCAGACAAGGAGCAAGAACCACCCCCTCATAATCCAAAGGCTGGGAGAGTGCAGAGAAGGCATGATCAGTGCAGATTGAGCAGGCTATTCATGAGGAGAATGCCCCACCCATCTTCAACAGGTACACTGGGGATTGAGACTTAAGGAGAGGCTGTGG
Source organism: Ptyas mucosa (assembly GCA_012654045.1). NCBI lineage: Eukaryota > Metazoa > Chordata > Lepidosauria > Squamata > Colubridae > Ptyas > Ptyas mucosa. The sequence continues at coordinate 8,273,003 of WNWU01000034.1, forward strand.
AGAGGGGCATTTGTCGGGAACAAACACTGAAGTATTGCGTGCCAACGTTTGAACTCCCAAGAGTCCTTGCATTCCTTTTGGCATTCTGGACTAATTACCTGGATCTTTTGCTCCCTGAACTCCATGATTTGCCTTTGAATTGCTAAATACATTTGGATTTATTGCCATACAGCCTTGGTGCAGACAGCACCAGGCTGGAGTAATTGCAGCCAGAGGCTGCTTGAGGTTTGTGTGGAGGTTTGTTATCACTCTGCTCTGGGACTTGTCAGAAATATGGGAGCATTTGGGGAGTTTTGGAGCAATAAAGGGGTTGTTTGAACTGCCAGTTGTTTGTGTTATCTCTGTGCCGTGCCCTGGGTCATCACAATGTGGATTTCAAAAGTGAATGACCGGCTTTTGAAATAAAGGCATCTAGATTCAGAAATCAATGAGCAGAGACTTATAGAGTAATGGCATCTGATTTTGAAACACACATTCTTTACCAATGCTGAATTGGAAACAGTTGAAAAACAAGTAAAATTTCAGGTTTATTTAGAACAGGGAAGTCAAACTCAAGGCTTGCGGCCAGATCTGGCCCACGGGGTGCTTAGATCTCACTTACCCTGGAAACAGTGAAGGGCGGACCCATGGTGTCTCTGCCACTGAAAACAGAGTCCGGTGGGCCTGCACACAGCGCCCCTGAGCTCCATTTTCACTGGCAGAGGACTGCAGGAGCCCACCGTGGCTGAAAACGGAGCCTGGGCGGGCCGTACATGTCCCCCCCCCATGCTCTGTTTTCTCTGGCAGAGGGTTGCAGGAGGCTGTCATGGTTGGGCTCTGTTTTCGTTGGCAGACGACTGCAGGAAGCTGTCACGGCCGAAAATAGAACCTCGACAAGTGACTTCGAGCTGGTCACACACCCCCTGGCCCCCCACAGTCAAACACAACCCTCAATGAAATCGAGTTTGACACCCCTGATTTAGAACTACGAATAATAATGCTAATTTGCAAAGTGAACAATGAGCAGTAGAAAGTAAAGAGACTATTGATGTTAATGAAGAATAACAAGGAGAAAAAACTAAAGTTGCTAAAAATTGCAAGCACTATCAGTTAATGAAGAACTGGTTGGGAAAAAAAATCAAAGACCAAATGAAAGAATTTAAAAGAATATGTTTTCTAAAACTGAATCAAGTTAACAAGAAGATTTTGACTAAAACAGTAAAGAATACTAACAAAGCTGTCAAAGTTATTACAACTGAAACATAGATCCAAACAAACAAGCTGATGTTTGCTGTAACTATTGAAGAATTGGGACTTAAAATGCAAAGGAAGGAAGCCATTAAGAAGAGAAAATCTAAATGGAAAATTTGCTTTGAATTGAAGATAAAATCCACATGGATTTGAGCTATTTGAAGAATTTGAGGTAAGGGGATTGAAAGAATAAGAAAAGCAAAATTACCCTGTGTGTGAAGTACAACCAGGAAAACAAAAGAATTGCAGAGGTTGTAGAACAATATAAACGAAGAGCTGTAGTTATTGCTGAGAAGATCAAGCAATATGACAATCAAATAACCCAATTCCTGATTGGAAGTGTCTATATCCTCAGATACTACATTAATAATTCTTAGTTATTAATGGTTTTATTGATTCTATTAACTAGAACCAAATTCAAGTTCTTGGTTAGGATTGAATTATTAAGTTTCCACCTGTCTTTGACTGTGAATCAAATTGTAGATTACCTATACAAACAACAGCAGCAGCAGCAGCAGCAACAGCAGCTCAAAGGATACCAACAGCTCAGTGGCTAAGACACTGAGCTTGTCGATCAGAAAGGTCGGCAGTTCGGCGGTTCGAATCCCTAGTACAGGTCTCCTGCGTGAGCAGGGGGTTGGACTAGATGACCTCCAAGGTCCCTTCCAACTCTGTTACTGTTACCTCCATCACCCCATTCCAGGTCTGATGCTTTCAGAATCTTTCTTTTAGAGCACCGTTTTTTAAAAAAAGAGTTCATCATCCTGAATACTCCAAGAAAAAAAAAGGGCTTGACTCTACCTTTGCAAAAATCCCTCTAGGCCGTCAGTGATCCTGAAAGGAGGAAATTAAAGGAGAACCCAGCACATGAACTGTGAATACAACGTGATCACTTTTTGAGTTAAAGATCAAGCACACCCTTGGAAGACATTACTTCTTTCAGATGGTTGTTATTAGCAGAATCCTTCTGAGAGAACAGGGCTCTTTACCCCAGAAGGACTCTCCACAAACTAAAGTAGGCCAGTTAACTCCACTTTTGTTTTTATTGTTGTTTTCGGCTTTCCTACCTTTCTCTCTTTGAAACCAGGTACTTGATGAATTTGTGTACCATCCAATTAACATTTTTAGGCTTCAAAGAAGATTATGGAACTTTAAAGATTCTTGTAATGGGGCTTATCGGCAACTCAAAATGACTGTTTATAATATCTGTGTTAATACTTTACCTTCTTGTTGGGTTTGTTTGAAGAAGTCAAAGAGCACCTCAGAGTGCTTCAGTTCTCCACTAACCTTATTGAAGTATCCTTTAGTAACCATCCGATGCAGTTTCAGTGAGGGAGTTGAGGTTTATGTCACTTCAGTAGCTAACTCTGGGGATTAAAATAGGCTTAAGTGAGTGTTTAAAAATATCTGAAGTACAACAAAAAACTTTCTTGAAAACATAAGACAGAATGGAGCTGTTTCTGAAAATAATGGCCTGAACTGTTTAAAAGATTTATTTCTTCATTTATCTGTATCCTGACCATGGGTGGGATTCTACCGGTTCGAACCGGTTTGGGAGAACTGGTAGCTCTGATGATCAGCTAGGAGCAAACCGGTTCACCCCGACGATCAGATGGGCCCATCCGCCCACCTGTGCTATTTTCCTACTTTTATCTTCTCAGCTGATTCGGGTGGCAGAGCAGATTTTTTTAAAAAAAATAATTTATATACCGCTCTACTTCTGAAAGACTCAGGGTGGTGAACAGCCATGAGATAAAACACATAATACAAAATTTAAAAGCAGAATAAAATCGAATTAAACAATTTGGCCGTAAACAAATTTAAAACACCCCAATAATTTAAAACAAATTAAAATTTACATTAATTAAAAAAGAAAGAGGGAAAAATTAGGCCAGGCCAGCCTGGTGGAATAAGAAGGTCTTGAGAGCACGGCGGAAGGTGCATAGATCCGGGATCCTCCGAATCTCTGGGGGGAGCTCATTCCAGATAATAGGTGCCCCCACAGAGAAGGCTCTCCCCCTGGGGGCCGCCAGTCGACATTGTTTGGCCGACGGCACCCAGAGGAGCCCCTCTCTATGAGAGCGTACCGGCCGGTGGAAGGCTACTGGTGGCAGCAGGCGGTCCCGTAAATAACCAGGTCCTAAGCCATTGTTGCGGCTCAGCTGTGTTTCTTCTCTGAAGAAATGCGGAAGTGAAAATTTCTTCAAACTGTGCATGCATGCAGAGCGCGTGTCAGGCACCCACATGCGCAAAGCACGTGATCTCAGAACCGGCAGTTAAACTGGGAGGATCCCACCACTGGTCCTGACTTTAGTATTTTACAACTAACTCAAGACAACAAACATATCCAACACATTTTCCTCCTCCTATTTTCCCCACAGCAATAACTCTGTGAGTTGGGCTGAGAGAGAATGACTGGTCAACCAGCTGGCTTTCATAGCTAAGGTGGGATTAGACCACACCATATCTCACTTTCTAGCTTGGTGACTTAACCACTAGACCAAATTGACTATTATTATATTATATTATTAATCTATATTATGAGATGTGTTTTTCATACTTTTCTACTGCTAAATGAATAGGCGGAATACTGTTTTGGTATGTAAATACTGAATCTGTGTGTCATGGAATGTGTATAGGAAAACAGAGGTGGCCTTGGAGAAAGGATATGGCAGTCATTACAAAACATCAGTTTAGCCCAGAAAGACAGGAAAAGAGTGAGAAAGAAAGTCAATAGTGTCCTGTTTTGACTCTCAAGAGGGAATGAAAAAGAAACTGTAGCAGGCTTTGTTAGTTAGTTAGGTTCTGTTAGTATAGGCTATATCAATAAATTAGTTTCAGTATTTCTTGTGGCAGTGACCCAGTCTGCCTCAAAGGGCTGACAATGAAAGAACTTACTCTAATTAGGAAAAAGAAAACAATAGAGCAAGAATCTTCAGCAACTTTAAAACTAATGCATTTATTACAGCTTAGACTTTCTTGGAATACAGTTCACCTCACTGTTGTTTAAGATCAGATAATTAAATTTGTATGAATTCTGTTCTAGTGTATATATTGAAGTATGACACCATTATGGTGCTTGACTAACATAAAATGAATTGAACTACGGTATTATTCAAATCTACTGGACTTTTTGAAACAATTTTTTAAAGTTCCATTAAGAGAAAAAAATATCCCTTACCTCACTTAGAATTCCTGTGCACATTTTCTGCAAATATACATTGTTGAGTTCCTTGACAATCAATGCAAGTTCTCTTGATGTTATTCTTTGTTATGTAATTTTTCCTACTACTAGCTCTTTTGAAAAAATTGCTAACAGGATTTTAGATGAAAGCTTTTGAAACATTTTTCAGATTGGTCCTGTGTATCTTTTATTTTTGTTTTTGTTTTACTAATCCACAAAAATGGATAATATATGAAGAACCATGTAGAGCCTAGTTCTTGTAAGACTTTAAACTCTAAGATGTAGAACTATTAATTGCATCATTGATATTAAATCTAATCAGTGTAAAGTTAAGGATTTTCATCTCTCTGCATGTCAGATTTTGGTAGGCTGATCCCAGATTCCTGTACCATACATTTTTCTTTTTGTCTCTTTTTCTTAATGACCAAAATCCAATTTGTTTGCCTATCTTAAAGAGTTCTATTTAAACATTTTTGAAGTTTGTAACTACTGTAAGATGTTGCTAATCTGAACCAGCACTTCAAAAACTGAAATTTTCTTTTTAACGCGGCAATAAGATTTATTAATTTTAATGAATTGTTTGGGTTTTTAAGTAATATTTTTAGATTGATGATTCATAAAGTTTCAATGTCAGTAATATCGACAACAATAATAATATTCTAAGCAGTGGTGTGAACATCTGGTGCAAGAATTGTGATATTTCTATAAGTTTCATAATAGAAGCTTTCTCCCACTCAAGCACATGTATTTTCTTAAAAGGCTATGGTGGATAATGATATAAAATAAGAAATGTGTCATGTTGAGAACAGATTATATATTTTTCAGATTTTCTCTTTTGACAGTTCTCATTACACTGCATTAGAGACAAATTTTGGGGCTCAAGGAGGAAAAAGAAAAAAAAATCTTCCTAAATATTTCTGTTCTTTTGATTTTCAGTACTCTAGTTTTCTATAATATCCTCATCATCCTTCTTACGCTCCTATCCTCTTGTCACAACTTATTGATTTTTGTCTTATTCAGACTACAATTCTTACAAGCATGCTGTCACATGAAAACATCCATAGGTAGCGCTTGGTATCTTAAATGAAGTAAAGAAGAATTTTCAGAGCAAATGCACGTATTATCGGTAATTAAACTCATGAAAACAAAGCATAACATATATCCAGGAGTGAAATCCAAAATTTTTCCCTACCAATTCTGTGGGCATGGCTTAGTGTGCGTGGCAGAGAAAGGATATTGCAAAATCTCCATTCCCACCCCACTCCAGGAGAAGGATGCTGCAAAATCTCCATTCCCTCCCCTTCTGGGGTTAGGATATTGCAAAATCTCCATTCCCATCCCACTCCGGGACCAGCCAGAGGTGGTATTTGCTGGTTCTCCGAACTACTCAAAATTTTCGCTACCAGTTCTCCAGAACCTGTTAGAACCTGCTGGATTTCACCCCTGCATATATCCCACCTCTATCATGAAACACTTCTAAAATTATTGGACCTTTTCTGCCAATCATTACAACTTCTATCTTGAGTTATGCTTTAAAAATATGTTGTCAATAGAATGAAGGGAGGGCAAAGGAGTTGGGGGATTGTTTTTGCATTTACTCTTTTCTCCTTTCTCTCCTGCTGTATTTTTCTTGAAAATGACATAACCATCCAGAGCAAATTTTCAAGAGGTGTATTATAGGAAAGTAAAAAAATCATCATCAACAACAACAGGAACAAAAAATAATTTATTCTAAGCTGTTTTGTCAAAGTTTAAATTACCATTATCAGGCAACAAAAAGAGTTTTAAGTGTCTCTTTATTGCCATCTGGTGATTCTCCAGATTTTTGCATTAAATATATTATAACCCTAATTTCCTTTCTTCTAAAAGTTGCATTTTATCCCACCACTACATCAGACTTATGTGGATGAAAATAACTTAAAGCAATGTTTAGATTCATACCTCCCTTCTAATGCCTCTCCTGGAACATCAAAAGGTCAGAGATACTAAATCCAGCTGAATTATCAGGTTGTCTTTCTCTGGAAGTTGTACCAAGAACTACTAGGAGGTGGTGACTCTTTGGAGCAAGGTAAATTTAGTATCCAACTTCATAATTGATTTCAAAGTCTCAGTTGGAGTATGATTTGCAGAACAGCTGCTATCATAGCGTCATTGGCAAGAATAAAGATCACTTTATGGAAGTGATTCATCATTGTCAATTTGCACATCCACCTTCACATCAGCTATTACTTTTTATAACTGTTTATTAAGCATTTTCACATATTACACAAGCTGTGATACATTAACACACAAGGTATTCTGAGATGTTTGAAATTAAATGGAAGTTCTGGAGCAGAGTACTGCAGGAATTGTTCAAAATGTGAAGAACAGCTCTTAAGGATATTTTTGTTTTCCGAGGAACAAATTTTGGATGTTTAATGCATCTCAGTATACCTTATGTGAGCTTCGTATGTCAGTTGCAGTACATGAATATGGGACATGTTATTCCCAAAAAAAGTTCAGGGCAACTGGATTGATGGTTTAGGTCAATGTTGGCAAACGTTTTCAGTAGTGAGTGCTGAAATGGGAGCATGCATGTGGGAGAGCACCAGAAACCAGAAAAGCAGCTCCCTGGCGTGCACGTGTGGGAGTGCCAGAAACTGGAAGAGCAGTTCCCCAGCGCACCCTAGTCACTCGGTTTTTCAGTTTCTGGTGCACATGCCTGTGCGAAGACCAGCTGGCTGGCATGCATGTGCGTGCCGGAAACTGGAAGCTCAGCTTCCTGGCACACGCATGCGCACCAGGGAGCTGCTCTTCCGGTTTCCGGCACGCGAAGACCAGCACCGGAACCTGGAAGAGCAATGGGCGATGGCTGGCGTGCCCGGAGAGTTGGCTCTGTGTGCCATTTCCGACACGCATGCCATAGATTTGCCATCACGGGTTTCAGTTGTTTTGCTGTGTGTTTCAACTTTAAACCTTTTCAATTCACAAAGCAACGTTTTATAAAGATGAATCAATTCCACTTTACTTTAGCTGAGAGGGAAGAGGCAGAGAGACAAATTACAATTGTTCTGAGGCAGAATAGCTTAAGAACCTAGTTGTCTGGGTTTTATAGTAATTTAGGTAGGTAAACTACAAACAGACAACTCTAGGAGAGGGGAGGGTTCTGGTTAGGCCCTTAGGGAGGGCATGATGTGAAAATGTCTGAATTGGGTTGGAGAAAATCTTAAATGGAGGTAAATAAATGTGTTAGAACCATCCCTCCTCTACTTTCACAAGAGATTTCAATAACATAGAGCAACAGTCTATTGAAAACCATTCAGCATTTTGTCTGTGAATTTACAGCAGATCTCAAAGATTTGAAACTTTCCTACACCAAGAGGCAAACTAACCAATAGGTGAAATTTGCATTTTCATGCCTGCCTGGAGATTGTCGTGTCCTTAAATGAAAAGGAAAAGTGGCTCATGTCAGATCACAGCAGCTGCACATGAAGTATGGGAACCGTTGTCTTTTTAACACAATTGTATCATCCATTGAATCCCCATCCCACCCCCAAAGCAACCCACTTGTGGCATTTGAAGAATATTTTATTAAGCATACCCGCATAGGCACACCATTAAAAAGTATATCAGGGGACTGGTGGAAAGAAATGATTTTTCTATCCCATGAACTAGGGATAGAAATGTTGACTAGGATTGGGCCACATGCTTTTACAATTAAAGAAATTAAGAAGGAAAGTAGAGCAGCAGCATGCAAATTCTATACTTGTACTTTGTTTATCTGTTAAATTCACTGAAAAAGAAGTTCTTCTCAGACCTAAAACACAGTTCTCAGGTTATTCTGATAACCTCTTCCCTGGATGAGTAATTACTTTCTCCTGAGAGCTAGTCTGCATCAGTAATTTAGTGTGTGCGTGTGTGTTTGTGTGTAGAAATTAAGTAGCGCTGATTCAGCAAAGGATGTAACGGCACTCACATCGAGTTAGCTACCTTCCGGATCCTTCTTGGTTATTTCTCTGCAACTCTAGAATCAATCTATCTCCAAGAGGGCTGCTGATTAATATCAGTAGTAGTCTTTAGACACAGAGAGCAAAGGTTACTCAGGCATCTAAAATTGTTTTAATTTCTTGTTGCTCCTTCTGATTACCTAATAAATTTTGATGATGCCCATTGGTTTTCAAGAATGATTTATTTTCAACTTTGATTTAATTAGGAGCAAATAGGACATTCAGCAGAAAGTTGCACATAACTACACAGCCCAAAGACAACTCTAGATATAACATGATTCCTTCCTTCTCTCCCCTCACCCTCTGACATATACCAAAAGAAAAGTAGTGGAATAAACTTAGTTAGCATAGACAAGGGTTCTATGCAGTGGGCTAGACTTCCTAGATTGTTAACTCCACTCCTGCCCCATAGATGTTTGTGCATGATTAGGAGTGTGTCTGTTTAGGGTACTTGTGAATACACAGTAATGACAATTCTTCCTGGAGGCCTCATTCCAAAAAAGAAAAGGGCAGGAAGAAGAGAAAATAAATCTATGTTAATTAACAACTAATTAAAAAGAACTGCCTGTAAGATAAGATACTTCATTCTTTAAAAAAAAAAATCATAAAATTGATTTCCTCAGCTGTATACAGTATATCAACTATTAGCCACTGTTAACATGTAGAAGCAACAAAAACAGGATGTTGTTGTTAATTGCGAAGTCGTACCCGACCCATCGCGACCCAATGGACAACATTCCTCCAGGCCTTCCTGTCCTCTTCCATCCCCTGGAGACCATTTAACCTCACACCAACTGCTTCAGTGACTCCATCCAGCCACCTCGTTTTCTGTCATCCCTTTCTTCTTTTGCCCTCAATTGTTCCCAGGATTAGCCTCTTCTCCAGTGAGTCCTTCCTTCTCATTAGGTGGCCAAAGTATTTGAGTTTCATCTCCAGGATCTGGCCTTCTAAAGAGCAGTCAGGGTTGATCTCCTGTAGGACTGACCAGTTTGATCGTCTTGCAGTCCAAGGGACTCGCAGGAGTCTTCTCCGGCACCATAGTTCAAAGGCCTTAATTCTTAGGCGCTCAGTCTTTCTTATGGTCCAACTTTCACAGCCATACATTGCAACTGGGAAAACCATAGCCTTGACTATACACACTTTTGTTGGCAGGGTGATGTCTCTGCTTTTTAGTATGCTGTCTAACTTTGCCATAGCTTTCCTCCCCAGGAGCAAGCATCTTTTAATTTCTAAAAGCAGGGTAGAGATGGGAAAAACAACTGAAAAAGGGAAAGATTACAAAATGAAAGTAAAGGGGAAGGATAACTAGAAAGGCAATGGATTAGAAATCTACTAGTTCACAAAAACAGAAAAAAAGAACCCTACCCCAGTGTATGTTGGGGCTATTTTTTCATTGCCAGAATTGATGTGAGATGGAATGACTTTTCACACATCTGCACAGATGTTTTTACTGTTCATTGGCTCTAATATGACTAAATCGTTGGCAATCTTCACCTAAGTTTGCTGCTAGGAATATTTACATACTCATATCAAAGGTGCTTTGGAGAAAAGGGTTGAATTGCATTAGAATTGAAAGGTTTAAACTATATTAGAATTATGTTATATTAAACTATATTAAAACATTCAGCGAAAGAGAGCCAGTTTGGTGTTACCAATTAAAGTACTAGGCTAGAAAGCAGGAGATCTGAGTTCTAGTCCCGCCTTAGCCATGAAAGCCATTAAACCTTGGGCCAGTCACTCTCTCTCAGCTCTGCTCACCTCCCAGATTTGTTGCTGTGGGGAGGAAGATGTGTTTGTGCATATGTGTTGGAAACATTCACCGTCTTGAGCTACCGTATTTTTCGGAGTATAAGACACATCTTTCCCCCCCCCTAAAAGGGGGTGAAAATTTGGGTGCGTCTTATACACCGAATGTAGCCCCACCCACCCATTGGCCCCCACCCTTTGTCCTCTGCCTCCCAGCAATTTACCTCCTTGCAGCAAGCAGCAAGAAGAAACAGCCCATTTCAGCTTCAGCACAGCCTAATTAGCACAAGTTGATTGTCCCTTGGATCGGCCTCCCGACTCTCAGCTGTTTCAGGCTGCAGGGATTGCCATTGCATATTGCTGCGTGGGCTGCTTGCTGCAAGGAGGTAAATTGCTGGGAGCAGATTTTTTTTTCTTGTGCTAATCAAGCTATGCTGAAAACGAAAATGAAAGTAAAGCAGGTTATTTGCTGATTGCTGCAATGAGGCAAAATTGCTGGGAGGCAGAGGCAGATTTCTTTTTCTTGTTTTCCTCACCAAAAAAGGTAGGTGCGTCTTATAGTCCGGTGCGTCTTATACTCAGTAAAAATAATAAATAAAAAAGGTACCCAATATATTTTGTAAAGTAAATTAGAAATTGGGAACCAAGATAGAATGCATTTCCATATTATATTGATAACACAAATCTGGGATTTCTTCTTTTGCACTGTGTAAAGTATGCTGTGGACTGGAATGTGAACAGGCTTTTGTTAGCTGTTTAACTAGGGAGATACAGCAAAAGGAAAATAGTTTCTGTATCAATAACATCTGTGGATAATGGAGACCAGTTACTCAGTCTTGAAAAATGTGGGGCTGATGTAGCAGGGAACCATACCTATGACCATAGCCAGGTTAAGGTCTAGCAAGCCACTTGCTTCAAATAAAGTGCACCTTTCAAAGGAAGTGAGAAATGTTGGGCTATTCCTTCGTAACTCGCATTGCAAATAGGAACCCAAAAGTACTCCAGCATGGATTTCTTTTACAATTCTGTGGCGTGGCTGACAGTACAGATTCCTTTGCAGCACAGATGGCAAGCGGTGCTAGTGGCATCTGCTAGCATCCGTCATTCGCAGCTCAGAACTTTCATACAAAGCAGCATATATTTGCCAAGGAAGTGTGCAGAGTGTATTTTAGGAGACGCTGCCTTAAAAATAGGCATTAGGGGGAAATTACGAATAAAACCATATTTTTAATGATAAGCTAGCTATAGCAGCCACTTAGATACATTTTCTTTCTTAAAAGCCAAGAATTGGATGGAGCAAAGAAAAATGTAAACACAAGCGAGTTCTTCCTCGGTCAAGGTTTATCCTGATCTACACATCCAAACTGCAGATATTCCCTGTGGCATGCCTATTATCGATATCATTATTTCCTGTGTGCGTTTGTTGTTCAATTTGCCATATAAGACCAACGCATCAATATTCTACACATCTTGGTCAGGTTTCCTGTTCTGAAGAGTGCATTTACTTGATGGATGCTGAGTGCCTAGCAGCAATCCATTCTGCTGTGGTGCATAGAATTTGAGTGCAACGTTGCTTTTTGAAAACATTAAAGGGTTGTATTTTTTTTTTCTCCCCCTATTGATCCTAAACTCCTTTCCGGGCTGAACCTGGCCACGATGTAAAAAGGACACGAAAAATAAGCCATCAAAAGAATAAATGGATTTTTCAGGCTATGTGCAAATCCCAGATAAACAAGCACATATATTTTCAGTACATCAAGCCTAGAGCTTCCCCCCCATCCCCCGCCAGGGAAAAGCAAATGATAGCTGAATGATAAGTGTCTTAAGCTTCAGAAAAAGGAAATCTTGCATAGCAAATGCAGCTTGTCAAATCTTGGCATCGTTTGTCTTAGCCAATTCAGACTAGCAAATATTCTAATATGTGCGTTTTGTGGCTTCATAGCATTGTTGTTGTGATTGCTGTGATACTAAATTTAAAAAGAGCACCTTTGTCCATATGCTGTTTTCATATTGTTAGATTCTGACAGTCTGAGGGAAGTTGCAATTTGTTCTTTTTTTTTATTGGTGACTTATGTCCTTCGTGACGCCAACATTTTAATCATGTTACCATTACAATGGTTGATTCCCCACCCCATCCAGTAAAAAGCATACGCATATCACTGTCAGCTATGTTTAAGAGTCTGTCTGTTTTACCTCTGATTTTATGTGGAAATTGCTGCATCCAAGAGGGATAAAGAAAAGTGGGAAGTCACTGCTTTGTGGTGCCTTCTTTGACGGGGAACTTTGAAGTTTTCATCGAACAGTGCAGTGAAATTAACTATTTCTAAGCAGAGACATCACCCTGCCAGCATCTTGCCTATAGTCAAGGCTATGGTGTTCTCAGTTGCAATGTATGGTTGTGAAAGTTGGACCATAAGGAAATCTGTGCCCCAAAGAATTGAAGCCTTTGAACTATGGTGCTGGAGAAGACTCCTGCGAGTCCCTTGGACTGCAAGACAATCAAATCGGTCAGTCCTACAGGAGATCAACCCTGACTGCTCTTTAGAAGGCTAGATCCTGAAGATGAAACTCAAATACTTTGGCCACCTAATGAGAAGGAAGGAGTCACTGGACAAGAGCCTAATGCTGGGAACGATTGAGGGCAAAAGAAGAAGGGAACGACAGAGAATGAGGTAGCTGGATGGAGTCACTGAAGCAGTAGGCATGAGCTTAAATGGACTCCAGAGGATGGTAGAGGATGGGCAGGTCCATGGGGTCGTGATGGGTTGGACATAACTTCACGACTAACAACAACAAACCACAGACTGCTCATTGCACTTGGCAAAGATGGCCTCTGTAGATGAACAAACCACAGGAGAAAACATGTCAGGAACTTCAGAACCAAATGGCCAGTTAATAAAAACTTTTCAAACTTGGCTGAGGCATTGTAGCTGACTTATTGCAAAAAGGCAGATTAAAGCATCTTCCTGAAACACAGACCAGCTGTGATGCATAGAATCCAAATTTGTATGTTTCGTCTCCATTCCAGTGATTTCTCCCCCACAGAATGCCAGTTGACTATCTCTAGGTTTTTGTTTTAATCTGAAATTAAACTACACGCTATTGCAGGGGTGTCAAACTCAAGGCCCGTGGTCCAGGTCTGGCCCACGGGGTGCTTAGATCTGGCCAGCGGGGCCACCCTGGAAACAATGAAGGACTGATTGGCAGTGTCTCTGCCAGCAAAAATGGCACACGGGAGGGCTGCATGCGGCCCTCCTGAGCTCCGTTTTTGACCCTCCTGAGCTCTGTTTTCGCTGGCAGAGCGGTTCGGCAACCAGAGGCACCCAAAACATGAGTGACATCGAGCTGACCATGCCCACCTGGCCTATCAAGGTCAAACACATGCTGCCCTCAATGAAATCGAGTTTGACACCCCTTCTCTATTGACTCAACTGAATGCTATTTATCCTATGTTAGGGACTTACATTCCTCATTAGTCTTTCCATTCACAAACTGTGAAAGCATATGGTAGGCATACCATTTTGTCCCCTTTTCGGTGTAAGGCTTGGATGTTGGGCTGGAATTAGATATGATGAGGACTCAATTTATAGGAAACCGTAGGGGTTTTATTTGACAAATACTAACAGAGAAGGTGACAGTGTCACAAATGAACCTCACAACAATACCGCCAAGATACATCATGAACCCATGATGGTGTTTGAATAGAAGGTATGAATAGATGCAGAATCAAAGCATATCTTTATCAATCAGTAAGGGTCATGTGAGCCAAATGGGAGAGCTTAATTTACTTTCAATAAACAGGTAGTCCTAGGGAGTGGTGCGGTGGCCTAGAGGTGGAGCTCTTGCCTCACAATCAGGAGGCTGTGAGTTCGATCCTATGTAGAGGAAGATATTTCTCTCTCTGGGCACGATGAGAATATATCATCTGAACAAAACTCTGCATTGGTGACAGGAAGGGCATCAGGCCAGTAAACACACTGCTAGCTTCATTCAGTTGCCCAGACTCCAGGGGTCATTAAAAGATGATGATACAGGCAATCCTTGACTTAATCATTCATTTAATGACTGTTCAAAGTTACAACAGCACTAAAATGACATACGGACTTTTGTCACAATTACAATTTTTGCGGCATCGCCATGGTCACATGATCAAAATCCAGGTGCTTGACAACTAACATGCATTTATGTCAGTTTATATTTATTATGTCAGACTATATTCCACCACCTGTAATCTTCCCAGCTGACTTTCAACAAGCCAAGCCAATGGAGGAAGCCAGATTTACTTAACGGCCATGTTGCTAACAACCATTAGCAATGCAGTGACTTGTTTAACAATTATGGCACGAAAAGTTGTAAAATGGGGACTACTCACTTAACCAATTGCCTTCCTTGGTAATGGAAATTTTTGGCTCAGTTGTCATCTACCTCATGGGTGTCAAACTTGTGACGTCATGTGGTACATTGTGATTTTTTTTTTGCCTTTGTGGAACTGGGGTAGACATGGCTTGCACATGATGTATCCGGCCTGCAGGCAGCCAGTTTGGTCTATCTGTATCAAATTAAAATGTAAACTCTAACATGGAAAAAAATAATCCTTAAATTTTGAGAGGCCCCTTCAGACATCAAGGCTGCAGCTCGTTTCACTTATGTCTAAATATGGTTCTGCTTGGAGGTATGTGGCGGCTTCATGAGGAGCAATTGGTAAGCAAGCACACTTTGTAACATAGTACAAATCCATTCTTGATTGTGACACACAGCTGTTAAGACGTCAGCCTTAGTTTCCAGTTTCTTGATTTTATGAGGCAGACTTACTTGCAGGGCAGTGCAAAAATAACTTCTCTCTAGATGGGCATTTTTTGCTCTCCTGCAGATGTGTTGTGATAATACAGTTTTTATTATTAGCAGTAAAAGGATATGTTATAGTTTAATTCTGCACTCTGCCTTTTAGCTGGTATATTACAGTAGCTTTTAGCTTTTTGGACTTGTGGGTTCTTTGCTTTGGAAATGCCATTTCCTGTGAATCCTAAATACCATTAAGAAATGCTGGGGAAATCACGCCCATTTTTTTTTTTTTGTCCTGTGGAGATCTGCTATTTCTGATCATATCCGTGATAATCTCCCTCCAGTCTCCAAGTAGGCTGTCAAGGACAATTAGGTGACTCTGGGCTGTCTTCAAAAATATGCAGATAAATGACAGATTATCTACCAAATAGCCCCTCTTCATCTTTCTTTCTTTTTTTTTTTTGGTGGAAAGGGATGAGGATGAGGGGATCCCAGAGCTTTTCAGGAAAAAAAAATAGCTGGAGTTATTTTTATAATACTATCAGAGACTGCATACTGAAATGACATTACTACCCATCAGCAGCATTTTGGTAAGCTTTCAGATAAAGCCAATTTTGACTCTCTAAAATAATTTTGACTTGATTGGCTGATCCCATTCCCGCAGTTAGTTCAGCAGAGTTGTCTCCTCAGGTAGCCAAGAGAATACTTCCTCTAGGTGAGGAAATCTGCTTTCCTACAGCTGACAGACTCCAGAACAGGGGTCTCCAACCTTGGCAACTTTAAGACTTGTGGTCTTCAACTCCCAGAATTCCCCTGCTCAGGGGAGAAATCCAGCAGGTTCTGACAGGTTCTATAGAACCAGTAGCGGAAATTTTGAGTAGTTCGAAGAACTGGCAAATACCACCTCTGGCTGGCCCCAGAGTGGCGGGGGAATGGAGATTTTTGCAGTATCCTTCCCCCAGAAGTGGGGAGGGAATGGAAATTTTGCAGTATCCTTCCCCTGCCACACCCACCAAGCCACACCACACCCACCAAGCCACACCCACAGAACCAATAGTAAAAAAATTTGGATTTCACCACTGCCCCTGCGCCACAAGTATTCCATAATGTACCACTCAGGACCAGGGGTGGATTCTTAAAATTTTTTACTACCATTCCTGTGTGCATGGCTTATTTTAAACAGTTTTTTTTCCCCTCTAGCCATCAGCTGGGACTCAGGAGGCAGCAATAGATTGGGGGTGGGGCCAAATAAAAGGTAAGAATAACACGGGTGGGTGGGGCTGAGTGCGGGGGGTGGGTGGGGGAGCGAGGGGGCAGAACCGGTTCGATGACATCATATTGTTACCGCTACCAGCTCTGGAGAACCGGGCCAAACCGGGAGGAACCCACCACTGCTCAGGACCCCTCCGATAGGGGTGGTCAGCCAGTGGGTGTATCTTTGGCAAAAGGAAATGGCTCAGGTCAAGTGGGAGATTGGCTCCAATCATGCCCAGCCTCCCATCCTGCTCAAGTTTCATTTATTGTATATAATGGAAGATCAGTCCCTCATCATCTACAGGGATCAAAGTTTCCTCTGCTTGATTAAAAAAACAACACCTCTGTTGACTTTCTTGATGCTCAGTTTACTGAGGGATTCATGATACCTCATTCTTAGACTCATCCTCTCTTCTATGCATTTTAAAGGGAGTGAAGGGTCTTCTGGCTACATTAATTGCAGTAACTAGGGGGTGGCCGGTGGTATTTTTCTTCTGGGATAAAGGCCAATATTCCTTCCATAGCAGTCTTCAGTTCATATACATAACCCAATTAGAGTTTTATTTCAATACTGGTGAACCTCAGTAGACAGCAAGGTCAGGCAGCGGATGCTGCTACCTTTTTAACATTGAATGCCATTCATTGTTCCCCAGTTGCTGCTATGCCATATGAAACATCCTTGTTACCAGCTAATACAGGATTTTGCAGTTCAGTTTTATGATTCTAAGGATAAAACTGTAGGGGTGGGGCAGGGGTGGGCTCTAATTTTTTTTTACTACCGGTTCTGTGGGCGTGGCTTGATGGTCATGTGACAATTATTTAGGATTTAGCAGAGGTACTGGTCTACCAGGCTTTTAACTGCTTGCAGAGCTGTACCGATCTACCCATTTATTTTTTGCAGGCATTGATCCACTCATGTATTTTTGCAGGCACTGGCCTACCCATTTATTTTCGCAGGCACTGATCTACTCATGTATTTTTGCAGGCACTGGTCTACTCATTTGTTTTCTTTTAACACTGATCAGCTGTAGGGCGGCCCTTTGAAGTCCAGCGGCAAGACTTTAAACAGTTTTTTTCCCTCTAGCCATCAGCTGGGATTCAGGAGTCAACAATAGATTGGGGGTGGGGCCAAATAAAAGGTAAGAATAATGCGGGCGGTGGGTGGGGGGTGGGGTGGGGGCGCAGGGGGCAGAACGGGTTCGGTGACATTATATCGTCACTGCTACCGGCTCGGGAGAACCGGGCTGAACCGGGAGGAACCCATCACTGGGTGGGGGGTGGGGTTGTATGATAAATCTGAGACTAACAGTGGAGTAGATTTGATGCTACCTTCTCCCTTTTTCTAAGACCAACTTTTCTGTTCCCTAACAAGCAGAGATAGCTGGCTTCTGTTCATCTCCTCCATAGAATTATTCAAATTAGGTCAAAGGCTGCAGGTTGTCCACCACCGATCTAACAATAGGGCAACCAACAGGTGGATTTTTCAGTCTATCTCTATCATTGCTGCATATATTAACAACTTGACATTTAAGTCTCTGACTCCTATTATGAATCATTAGCACCAAATGCAATGTTCTGTTAAATGCATGCAGATATTTAATATATTTACATTATATATCCCTCCATGAAGTCTTTTCTTATCTACCCTGCTGATCAGCTTCGGGACATATTGCAGAACTAACAAAAGATCATTCCAAACATTTCTATTCTTCTATTCACATATTCTCAAAAAATATGTGTTTGAGAATAGATAATGGCATTAAATGAACGAGCCTTGTTTGTTTATTCATTTATAAGACTTATAGGGCCTCCATCTTAAAAACCATAACTCTGGGCAGTTCACACCCACAATGAAAATCAAAACTCAATAAAAACAATAAAAATTAAACAACAACAATCTGTCACTTCGATCAACATACTCTGATGCACTCAACACAGCCATTTCAGCTCCTACCTCATCTGTCCCAGCACTTGTGGAAGAGCCAACTCCTTATAGCCATCAGGAAGACTAAGAAGGTAGAAACCTGCTGAATCATTGGGGGTGGGGTGGGGGGAGCATTCATAGGGCAGGAGTGTTTTATGCTTCCTAGGTACCATTTGATGGCAATATTTAAGGGAAGACTCTTGAAACCTGTTCACTCTATTTGTCAGCCCTTCATGGAAGACTAGAGTAAGAAATGAATGCTATGCAAATTAGCACTATTTACTGCATCAGTATGGAGACGCGGTGGCTCGGTGGCTAAGACACTGAGCTTGTTGATCGAAAGGTCGGCAGTTCAGTGGTTCGAATCCCTAGTGCCGCATAACGGGGTGAGCTCCCATTACTTGTCACAGCTTCTGCCAACCTAGCAGGTAAAAAATGCAAGTAGAAAAATAGGGACCACCTTTGGTGGGAAGATAGCAGCGTTCCGTGTGCCTTTGGCATTTAGTCATGCCGGCCACATGACCACGGAGACGTCTTTGGACAGCGGTGGCTCTTCGGCTTTGAAACAGAGATGAGCCCTAGAGTCGGGAACGACTAGCACAGATGGGTGAGGGGAACCTTTACCTTTACCTTACTGCATCATAAATATTACTGTTGCAGATCTGAATGCACTTTCCCCTTCCCTCTCTAACTTTTTGTGAACTAGGAACGGGCTTACATTATCTGATATATTTATTCATATTACTTTCTTGGCCTAGGCTCAGGGTCTTTCCATTTTGCTTTGGTAGCACCTTCTGTCCCTCAAGGCTGTTCCCTCTTCCTTATCTCATCTGGCCTCATGCTAAGTGGGGCTTTAATTGTGGGGCTTTCAGCATTTTGAATTGCACCTAGAAAAAGAGTGAGAACATGCATAGCTTGCACAACAGTGGTGAAGTACAAAGAAAATCAAGGACTACCCAACACCATGTGTGCCCCCCACATTCTGAACCAGTTGTCAATTTTCAGTGTTCTTCAAGTGCAGTTATGTACAGAGCACATTACAGTAGTCCAGCCAGAAAGTGACTAAAATGTGAGTGACTATTAATGAAGTCTTGGTCCAGACAGGACATTTTAAACAGTTGCCGGTGTAACTTCATTATAAAAGAAAGGTTTTAAAGTACTGATTGGCTTTCCACCGTGCTTTAATTTTAGTAATTTATCAAAATAGATTTTGTGTACCTTGTGCCAAGGCATTGTCATATAGGCGGTAGGATTTGTAGTAATTTATGCAGCTTTCAGTACATCTTCTCAATGCTAAGAGGTGCAAAGTCCATCTCTTTAAATATTGGTAGAGATCTGTTTTGCTTGGCATAAAAATGATATAAAGATAATGTGATTTTTGGAATATAAAAGGTGAGTTATTGCACAGTAGCCCATCTAAAATAGCATCCTCTCTGTCATGTGACCTTCTGAATATCCAATAGCAAAGCATGAAGCATTAGCAGTCAATAATGTGATACTGGTAGGTAACTTTGGATTGGCTTTAATGGTACTGTGAAGAGTTCTCTTTAAGTGGATGGTGAGGTTATTAAATGTTAACCATAATTTTGTTACTGGAAACAATAAGTTGTTAGCACCAAGATGAGAGCACCAAGGACACCTCAGGAGCAAAAGTGGCGCAGTGGTTAGAATGCAATATTGCAGGCTAATTCTGCTGACTGCCAGCAGTTCGATTCTCACCGGCACAAGGTTGACTCAACCTTCCATCCTTCTGAAGTTGGTAAAAGAAGGATCCAGACTGTTGGGGACAACATGCTGACTCTGTAAATTGCTTAGAGAGGGATATAAAGCACTGTGAAATGCTATGTAAGTCTTTTCGTAAGTGCTATTGCTATTTCAATCCTGAGCTACAAATATTCTCCTTTATTAGATATTAAAGTATAAACATTGAACATCTATGGACGCACCATCTTCATAATTATACAATTATTTTAAACATATAAAAAAGTGTTATTGGCTCCCTGATCTTGAACATTTTTAGATCTACTTTCACTTTCTCGAGGTGAGAATTTGGGTGATTCTAGGCTACCAAAGTTTCAATTAAGTATCAGTACTTAGACAATCTTGGCTGATTTAGAAAGCTAAGCAGTGATGTCCTGGTTAGAATTAGATAGGAGGTAGACATTCAGTTTTTTTCTAGAACAGTTTTGGTTTCATATATGATACGAAGAGCCTTGGTGGTGCAGCACACTAAAGTGCTGTTAAGTGCTAGCACTTAGCTGCCAGCTGCCTGCAATTAGTGCAAGTTCGAATCTCACCAAGCTCAAGGTTGACTCAGCCTTCCATCCTTTCGAGGTAGGTAAATTGAGGACCCGGATTGTGGGGGCAAAAGCCAACTTTGTATAGAACAATACCGCTTGTGGGGGGGGGGGCGAAAGCCCTAATAAGCAGATACATACAAAAAAGTATGCAGGCTATTGCTATAATGCATTGTAAGCCGCCCTGAGTCTACGGAGAAGGGCGGCATATAAATTGGACTAATAAATAAATAAAAATAAATATCCTGACTCTGAGAGAACTTAGTCAGATCCAGGAAGACAATCTTGGTTTGGTAAGCAGTTGGCAGCATAAACAGCAGGAAGCATGAGCTCCGCTGTGGAAAACAACTTCAACATTGATCATTCATTGCAATTGTATCAGCATTTGGCTACTGTAAAGCCTATCTGGGACACTGCCTGTAAATCTAATATCTGTGTTTGCAATCATAATAGTACCCATTGCTTAACAAATTCTTGGAGGGAAAGTCAAAGATGTGTTTTTTACCTGGGTTTTATTTTATTTATTTTTTTGCCATTTTTTGAACTGAGTACTTTTTAAGAGGCTGGGAACATATAAGAAATTTATGTAAGGGCATCAAAGTACTGGCAATATGACAGGTAAGGTAACAGAGTCGGAAGGGACCTTGGAGGTCATTTAGTCCAACCCCCTGTTCACGCAGGAGACCTGTACTAGGGATTCGAACCACCAAACTGCCGGCCTTTCTGATCAACAAGCTCAGTGTCTTAGCCACTGAGCTGTTGGTATCCTTTGAGTTGCTGCTGCTGCTGCTGTTGTTTTTATAGGTAATCTACAATTTGATTCACAGTCAAAGACAGGTGGAAACTTAATAATTCAAGGACCTGAACTTGGTTCTAGTTAATAGAACCAATAAAACCATTAATAACTAAGAATTGTTAAGGTAGTATCTGAGGATACTGTAGTATCCTGACTTCCAATCAGGAATTGGGTTATTTGATTGTCATATTGCTTGATTTTCTCTGCAATAACTACAGCTCTTCGTTTATATTGTTCTACAACCTCTGCAATTCTTTTCTTTTCTATTATTATTATTATTATTATTATTATTATTATTATTATTATTATTATTATTTTATTAAATTTTTATACCGCCCTTCTCCTTTTGGACTCAGGGCGGTGAACAGCCAACTAAAAACATGGTATAGAAAAGTTAAAATGATTTAAAATGATTTAAATAAAGTTTGGCTCAAAATTACAAAAACATTTCGAATTAAAATCAATATCAAAACTTTCTAACCAGTATGGGGTCAGGCCAGCCCAGCTAACTGAAAGAAATGAATTTTAAGGGCCCGACGAAAAGTCCAGAGGTCTGGGATCACTCGTATCTCTGGGGGGAGGTCCTTCCAGAGGGTAGGCGCCACCACAGAGAAGGCTCTCCCCCTGGGGGTTGCCGGCTG
This sequence comes from Ptyas mucosa, assembly GCA_012654045.1. Classification (NCBI taxonomy): domain Eukaryota; kingdom Metazoa; phylum Chordata; class Lepidosauria; order Squamata; family Colubridae; genus Ptyas; species Ptyas mucosa. Next base: position 8,294,843 of record WNWU01000034.1, read on the forward strand.
ACATTGTCTGGCCGACGGCACCTTGAGGAGGCCCTCTCTGTGGGAGCGAATTGGCCAGTGGGAGGCGATTGGTGGCAGAAGGCGGTCCCGTAAGTACCCCGGCCCTAAGCCATGGAGCGCTTTAAAGGTGGTCACCAACACCTTGAAGCGCACCCGGAAGTCCACTGGAAGCCAATGCAGCTCACGCAGGAGAGGTGTCACACACAGGGTAATTTTGCTTTTCTTACTCTTTCAATTCCCTTACCTTAAATTCTTCAAATAGCTCAAATCCATGTGGATTTTCTTCATCTTTTTTGGTGTTCTTTTTCTAACAGTCCATAGCACACAAAAATGGCTTTTTTCATAGCTATTTCTTATAATTTGCTCATGATTTTAGTCATTATCATTCTTTACAATTGACTGCTAAGTCAAGGACTACCAGTACACATAATCAAATTGTTCTGACCAGATACATTTAGTAATAATTTGATATTTTCAAGTAGGCAAGATTTCTGGTGTACTAATACAGTATTTCAGATTACAGTATCAATATTACAGGTTCCATCGGAGGGAGAAGGTAGCCCAGGGATTCTTGGCTTCAGCAAGACGACTCATGCTGTTTGTTTTGGCTTTGATATATGGTTACAGCAGTCAGCCATGAGTGATTTTAATAAGATTTGATAATATGTTATCATTTTAAAGAGAATTAAATTGACCCATATAGATATTTGGTACAAACTTGATGTGATAAGTCGTGTCAAAAATATGAAACTCATTCCATGAAATGAAAAGAAAAGATGATGTGGTTTAAAATGTCACTCACTGTGAACGTGTGTGAAGAATCCATTAAAAAATCACTCGTCTAGATTAAAAGGAGATGTAGGAATTGAATGAGATGGGGAAAAACTGTATCTTTGTGTTCAGTGGGAAGAAAACTGATCAAGAAACCAGTACAAATTAAAATGGAGCTGGTGTTGCACTTTTGATTTAAGAATCAGCGGAGAAAATAATTTTATTTCATTTCATTTTATTTATTTTTGTCAAACATGTACAAGATAACAGGTATAAGTATAAACATAGACATGAACATAGGAAATGAGTACAAATAAATGGGGACAGTAGGACAGGGATGGTAGGCACGCTGATGCGCTTATGCACGCCCCCTTTACAGACCTCTGAGGAATGGGGTGAGGTCCATGGTAGACAGTTTAAAGTTGAAGCTGTGGGGGTTTGAGGATGTAACAACGGAGTCAGGTAGAGCATTCCAGGCATTGACCACCTTGAGTTTGTATTTATTGTTTGCCCAAGTTATTATTGAGGTTGAAGCTGAAGTAGTCGTTGACAGGTAGGACGTTGTAGCAGACAATTTTGTGTACTATGCTTAGGTCAGACTGTAGGTGGTGTAATTCCAGGTTGTCCAGGCCCAAAATTTCGAGCCTGGTGGCATAAGGGATTCTATTGTGAGCAGAGGAGTGGAGTTCTCTTCTCATGAAATACCTGTGGACCCACTCGATTGTATTAATGTCTGATATACAATGTGGATTTCAGGCAGACAAGCTGTATTTGAGAATTGGTCTGGCAAAGGTTTTGTATGCTCTAGTTAGCAGTACCATTTTACTGGAGAAGAAGCTTCACAAAATTAGGTTAACAACTCTTAATGCCTTTTTGGCATTAATTAAGCAAATAAATGTACAAGTAATGGCTGAGAGTCATGAGTGATTCAAATCTTGCTTTGACCATTAAATCAATATAAAACTTCCTATGTGGTTCCTTCTGTTGTCAAAGCCAGTCCCAGTGATCTAAACCATCCACAGGCCTGAGTTAATAAACAGAACTTTTCTGAAGATATTTGTTAGAATGACAATTGTTTTAATATGATTTTTCCTAGGCAACTATTTACTGAAACTATTTAAAAAGATTGTATTCATATTTATTCATTTCACTAACACATTTGTTCACGTTAACTAAATTTGATTGCCTTTAGTAGGCCTGGAAATATGAATCCGTCCAAGATTGTTCAGGTAAGACTTAATCTCCTGCAAAAGTGAATATTTATATGTCCACTTAGTTACTCTTCCAAAATAGATGACCTACTTTAGCCTGGAGTAACAAAGTTACTATATGATTAAGTTGCTCAAAAAAAGATTTTTTTAAAAAAAATATTTATAGCATGTTGTAATATCCTGGTATTATCCTTATTCCCATTTGCAAGGATTCATAATGGAAATCAGCTAGGTACTGTTACATAGAGTAGAAAATCACTGTGATGAAGCTTGAAGCAAGCAGTCAACACTATGAATTGGGCTATAAAGAATAAGGCTGGTTCATTTCCCCCCTCTCTCTTCCAAAATGAAAAAAAAAAAAACAACAGCCATCTTTAGAGAGTTTTATAGCAATAGCATTTAGACTTATATACCGCTTCATAGTGCTTTACACTATGCAGTTTACAGAGTCACTATATTGCCCCTAGCTATCTGGGTCCTCATTTTACCAACTTTGAAAGGTTGGAAGGCTGAGTCAACCTTGAGCTGGTCAGAATTGAACTCCTGGCAGTCGGCAGAATTAGTCTGCAATACTGCATTATAACCACGGCTCAAAGATTTATACTTTTCTTTTCCCTTCTTTTCCTCACAAGAGGGGAAAAAAAGGCAAAAGTGCAGGTTTTTTTTTAAAAACCCACAATGAAGAATGGAGAGACTCATATTTCTCCCTATTATCTACATAGCTGGCCTGTGAAATCTGTAAGATTGAGTGATGTTTATTGCGCTATTGTCATACAGTACATCTTTTGCATGAGTGATGTGTACTTAGCTATCCCTAGGCCCAGTATTTTAGAAACGGGTTGCTTAAAGAACTGTGCAGAGAATAATAGCATTTTGAGACAATTCGGTAAAACATGGAAAGGAGAACCTTACCTATATGTCTTATAGGGAGCAAACAGTACTAGATCACTCAACCTTGGTATTTCATCACTCTTGTATGATTAAACATTAACATACTCCATAAAACTCCATAATGCAGACTCAGTATAATAAGCATTGGGGTAATCAGGATATCAGATCGAATCCTGATGACATGTGGATGCTAATTGTCATAATCATCATACCTCCCTTTAACATCCTGAAATGTTTCCACTAATTAATGTTGATTGCAAGTTTGGACTCTTAAACGCCATCAGGCTCTTGATCATTGGATGGAAAAATTGTGGCTTTCATGGGCATTTTACTAGGAAGGCTTAATTAGGCTCAAAGAACGGGATAGCAAATCTTTAAATGCTTCAGTTAACTAGAAAATGGGACCCTCATCTACACCCAGCATTGCCTTATAATTATTCCCCTTTGAATTAAAACTATTGGTCATAATTAATTTTTTCCCTCTCCCTTTTTTTTAACAAAAGGTGGTATTGCGGGAAACAAAAAGAAGAATGCATAATTACTATACATTAAATTGATTCAAGTGATAATTAATTTTCAGAAGGTATAATATGAATTAATTTAATGCAGAATATAGTACTTATTATTGACCTAATTTAACCCCAGAGGAAGTGGAAGCCTTGGATCTTTTAAAGATTTCTTTCAAAGATAATTACATTAAAAACTAAAATCTCTTCTCTTTTGCAGTTGATGAACTGGAGTAAGTAATATCATGCATTGTGAAGCTACTGAGTTTGCCTTTTGTGTAATGTTAAAATGAATTACCGATTATAGCTCATTTCACAGACCTTAGTTATAAACCAAAATATTAATCACATCTAGGTGCCATGTATAATGGTCACTGATAGTGGACATTATACATAAAAACTGGTGGAGGTAATCTAGTTAGAAATGAATTTGAACTATTCAAAGCAACTCTACAAGGTTTAGGGACTGGAAAGAAATCTATCCCCCGTTTCTATTACTCTGAAATGCTTATTCTGTAAAAATAGACTCTGCTGTGACATAACAATGAGTTTACTCCACTGTGAATTATCAATCTTACCTTGAAAAATTCTCTTAATATTAGCAAGTATTTGTGAAACTTGCATAAAATAGAATTGCTTTTGAAAAATGCAAGAAAAATAGTGTAGAAGTGTAGGGAAGGAATATTTTCATACAGGAAAAAATACGTATTATAAAAATGTGACCTGATTATAAAATTACAACCTATTATAGATTTTGATTTAAAACTTCAAATTTTCCAAGGAATTGTTGAGACATTTCATTTGTCCCAGAGTCATAAATGAGCATTCTTGGTTGGAGATGGACATGAAATTGTTTTTCTCCATATACCATACAGTATCTCTCAGTTACATTCCTCACCATACTGGGCTAAGTAAATAATAGGTGAGCTTTTGTTTATTGACGTAGATCAGACTAACAAAGAATGGTCTCCAACATGTGTCCCATTCTACGAATGAATATTTCCTAAGATTCTTTGCAGAGATATTTTGGCTGTTAGTAAATCCTGTTGAATCTTCTAAATGGTAAAGGACTTTCTCCTGCCTTGGTCTACTTCATTGTCCTTCCTCTGTGGATTGATTGGGTTTAAGATCACTGCACTTCTGTTCTGATTAGACATTAACCCTTGGCATATGCTGAGGGCAATTTATTACTGTTGCCTTGGTGTCATTTGGGTTTGTTGAGATTTCAGTTCCCAGAATCCTTAGGGAAGGCTAAATTAGCAAACAAAAGGCTACAGTTAAAGTTCTTTCTATGGCATCATCATATGACAAGAGGAAAGGGAGGCTCCTAGTGCTTCCTATTGAAGAAATTTACTTCTATTCCACGACTTTCTCTTTTACATTTGTTAAGCCCGAATACCCACTGATGTGAGGCAAAAGCTAAAATAGCTTTGTGCGAGTTTGCCTGGAACTGAGTCAAACTGACGTTGTGACACCTTGGCATTTTGGTGGTTGACAAGGATGAAGAAAACAGCACACACTAATCAAAAGAGAAAACTTAGTAACTTCAGGCTCACAGATGTAGATGTATAGTACTGGATTTTATTATATTTCATTTTGGTAAGAATGGGTTGAAAATACATCAAAATCTTCCAAGCGTAGCCTACCACAATTGCACTTCTTTCATAGTCACAAGCATAACTGATATGTAACTCATGAAAGTTGCACTTACATAAAGAACAAAACTGACGCTAAGGACTGAAAGTTTGTTCTATTGTTCCGTCAAGTTGTGGCTGACTCCTAGTGACTCTGGATAAAAGCTCTTGCTTCATTACCCTATTCAGATAAGGCACATTCTGGTAGCTAACAATAGTTAATCTATCAACATCCTGTGTTATCTGCTCTTCTCCTTACATTCAACTTGCCGAATATTATTATCTTTTTCATAGATAACATGATGTGATCGCTTTTGATCATTTTTTAAAAAATCCTTCTTTCCAATGAATACTCTAGCTTGAGGTCCTATAGTATTGAATGGTTGAGTTCTCTTTGCTGTCAGAGGAATGCAAATCAGCTTTCTCCAGCATCGTAGTTCAAAGGAGTCAATATTTTTCCACCTGCTTTTGTGCAGAATCTAGCCTTCTTATCTGTACATCGTAGGAGGGAATAACACTGAGTTAACTTTCATGAGTTTATCCAAGCCCCAGTGGGTTTTCCTCCCATTTTTCAGTGAAATTCTTCAGCATACCAATCAACTGTGTTAATTCTGGAGCCCAAAATGTTATATCTGCCAACTGACTCTACTGTTTCATTATTTACCTTAAATTCCTTCAGTTTTCCAATTGACATTATCTTTCTTTGCTTTTCTAACTTTTTAAAAATGATCATTCTTCAGCTCTTTGCAAGCAGAGTAGTGTCACCTGCTTATCAGATAACAATATCCCTTCTACTGCTTTTGACAGCAGCTTTAAGTACTTCCAGACTTGTGGCCATTATGTTGCGCTCACTGTACAGACTGAACAGGTATGACCAATCTTTATGGAATTTAGGATATAAACAGACCTTTTCTAGTACTTGGGCCATTCCCCCCCCCCCATATTTGTTGTCACAAGGCTGTCATAATATTTATTATTTCCACACTACCTCCTTCAAGAGCTCTATGAGGATTTCATCCATCCCTGGGTCTTTCCTATTTGCCAGCTAATTTATGGCTCATCTGACTTCTTCCTCACTCACTATTGATTCCTCCTCATAATCTTCTCTCTCGGTCTGTTTTGGTCTTCTTCTTTTTCTTTTTTTTAAAAATGTACATACGTATTGAATACATGAATAGTGTGGCATCTGGGCATCGTTAGTTTTGATACATAATGATGGTGATAATATTGATAGTATTAGTTACATTAATCATACACACATAATTCTAATAATTATTCTAAATATTAAAATTAAAGTTGTTGACATGTTGGTATTTGCTCCACCCTTTGTATAATCCTTCATCATTTAATTATTCAATATTTTAATACACATATTTTGGTCTTCTTGTATAGATATTCCTTTTACCACCTCCACCTCCCCCCCCCGAAATATTCAATTCTTTATTCTTTTCTATGCTTATGACATTGATGCAAGATAGGAATGTTCTTGTAATTTGTTTATTTCTCCGAATATAACTTTGTAGTCTTCCGTTGAATTAATCATCCCCTTCTTCAGTTTCCATTGTTGATACCTATTCTATATCATCATAAAATTAGATGGTTGTCCTTGAATCCTGATGTAAAACTTTAATTTAAAAAAATCACTGATTTCGTTATTTCCCATTATATATGCAGTGATATTTCGGGGCAATAATAGCTGCTTATTTTTTCAGTGACTTTTATCTCCAGAGCAGAATTTTTTGAATTCATTTTATTAGAAATATCCATTTCTCAGTCCATTTTAGCTTATTTAGAATTTCACTGCTATCTTACGCCATTTCTGGGTTAAAATATCCATCTTTCTTTGGTTTACTGTAGATAGGTTTTCAATAAGTTTCACCTTTTTTTTTTTTAACTTCTGGCTATATCATCAGCTGACCTTCTTGAAGGCTTTGATCCAAACATATCAAATTCTTTGGTCTATCCCCAGTATTAAAATGGTTACCTCTAGACCGGGCAGACTCATAATATTCTTTCTAGTTGAGCCTCTTTCCATGAATTTTCCTGGTATAAAAAAGTAGCTTGCCATTGCTTCCTTCCTCAGAATACTTCATCCAATAGAGATGTTTCAATCTTGCCTTTGGTTGTCTGGTCATAAGACCCTCTGATTCCTTCCATTTTGGCTTATGCCAATACCGACTCAATGACAGCCTATAGCCAAGGAAATAGATTTTTAAGGTGAGCCATATTCAACCTCATACAAAGCCATCTTTGAATTTCTGTGTTCTCCCTCACAGTTCATCACATCCTGCTGACACTGAGTTGTGGGCTTATCAAATGCATAACTATAAGCTGTCCTACTGTCTGCCTCCTATAGACAGATCTCAATTAAGAAAGAAGTAGAAAGAACACAGATTTTGCAAAGTGTTTTGGCACCTTTACTTCCATCATATACCACTGTAGTTTCCATTCTTTTTCCCCCAATCATTTTATTTTGGATTTGACTCAACTGGGTCCAGTAGTTTTAGTTTTTTCACTTCACTGGCCTGGAATGTATAATTTGTTTGTGATACCAATAAGCTAAAGGTAAAGGTTCCCCTCGCACATATGTGCTAGTCATTCCTGACTCTAGGGGGCGGTGCTCATCTCCGTTTCAAAGCCGAAGATCCAGCGCTGTCCGAAGATGTCTCCCTGGTCATGTGGCTGGCATGACTAGATGCCGAAGGTGCAGGGAACACTGTTACCTTCCCACCAAAGGTGGTCCCTATTTCTCTACTTGCATTTTTTACATGCTTTTGAACTGCTAGGTTGGCAGAAGCTGGGACAAGTAACAGGAGCTCACCCTGTTATGCGGCACTAGGGATTCAAACTGCTGATCTTTCGATCAACAAGTTCAGCATCTTAGCCACTGAGCCACCGCGTCCCTCTCTGATACCAATAAAAGACAATATTTGTATCTCAGGGTTGAAATGAGGGGGTCGTCAGTACCCTCTGAACTTGGTTATACTGGTGCTAGTACTGATTATGTTATCTAATTTGGGTAATGAAAAGTCTGCAAGAAAACAACCAAGCTCAGAGAACATCAAGGACCCCTCAATTTGTATCTGAAGATGGTAGGAGATTTAGGACTTATTTTGAAACCTAGGGGAGACTTAGACCTAATTTTTTAAGAATAGAAGCCAAACTTTAGAGTTGGAAATATTAATCCTGGAATATCTTTTCAAATTAATTTATAGCATAATTTTTATCTCATATTTAAATCATATCTATGAACGTTTCTGTTGTTCTTTTTTCATTCTCTTTAACATTACCCTATTATTTTCTAAATAAATAATATGGTACCTAGTGATTTATTTTCTGATAAAATCTGAATGATCCGGTATTATTTGATATTGCTTAAGTATACCTCTGGCCTACTCATATAGTAGAGCAAATGTGAACCCATTAATCATTTTTACACTTTTCACAGCATGTTTTCATGAAAGGGAAATACCTAGGTGCATCTCTAGATAATCCTGCTCTAACACATTCTCTTCTTCAAACTATTTTCCTTGCTGGGTAAAGAGCACTTAGTGATGTCTTTGGAATCATCAATAAGCCACTATCATACAGTTGCTTGGCTTGCTGGTCAGTGGTGAGTTTCAAAATTTCCACTACCGGTTCTCCAGAACTGGTCAGAACCTGTTGAAACCCACCTCTGTTGTTGGTCTCTAACTCCAAGGAAGAATTTGATCTCCTTGATTGATGCCTAAATTAAACCATGTTTAATTCTGTAATCTTCCTTACAGTTAGGATACATAGTCAGGGCGGCTTACAATGCATTAAGCAATAGCCTTCGTACTTTTGTATATTTATACAAAGTCAGCTTATTGCCCCCACAATCTGGGTCCTCATTTTACCTACCTTAGAAAGGATGGAAGGCTGAGTCAACCTTGAACCTGGTGAGATTCGAACTTACAGTAATTGCAGGCAGCTGAATGTTAATAACATGCTTTAGTCTGCTGCGCCACCAGGCTCTTCTTTTTACCTGACTACTGCAATTTGTCCTGTGTAGGGCCATCCATTCAGAACTTTTAATTAGTGCAAAATGTGGCAGCAAATGGGGCACATATTATATTGGAATGAACAGTCTGCCCTGGCTGCTAGCTGGTTTTAACCTTTAAAGCCTTAAACAGTTTGAAACCTGACTACCTAAAGACTCACCTTTTACATGGCTAAATTAAATTTCCTTGGTTAGGGAAAATAACAATATATTTATGGTTGACCGGAAACCCCTTATAGCCCTTTTACATGAAACAGAAAATAACATCCTTCTGATTTGTTGCCTTGATGATAAAGAGAAAAAAGGAAGTGGATTTTTTTTTCTTTGTAGAGTAAGAAGATTTGTAAATGTACTTATATTTGCTGCAAAGGAGATCGGAAACTTCTATTTTTGTCTTTTCAATTCTTTTTTCTTCACTTTTGCTTTTGTTTCTTTCTTTACTGCTTCTGCTCTTTGTGAGTTTGTGTTAGTTTTTATGTGTTTTGTAAAACTCTAATAAAAATGTATAATAATAATAACAACAACCACCTCACTTTTTGGTGGTTCGTTTGTCAGGCACGAGGGTATCGTCAGTCTTGTTCACTAGCTCAATAAATTTGATAAGAAAGGGTTAACACCACTTCTAGGAAGAACACACAGCCAAAAATAAATACCATATTTTTCGGAGTATAAGACACACCAGAGTATAAGACGCACCTTAGTTTTTGGGGAGGAAAATAATAAAAAGGCTGATTGGTGGGTGGATCAGCCTCCTGGAATACCCCCAATCAGCTGTTCCCAGAGGTGAATTTTAGCAACAGGTTCGTTGGTTGTGAGCTCTGTGCCTTGCTTTCTTTTCTGCCTCTGAAACGTCTGAAACTCTGTTTCAGAAAAAACTTTTTTCTGCCTTTGAAAGCCTCCGAAACAGCGCTTCAGAAGAAAAAGGTTTTTTTTCCTAAAACTTCTTTCAGAGGCTTTTTTTCTGAAGGACTATCCATACTCTGTTCAATCTCCTTTCTTTGGTATTGGTATGTAGATTAACCTCTCGCAATCTGTTGGTTATTGTGTCATTCTCCACATTTGTTAACATAGTTTGGTTAGAACCTTTACTGTTTCTTTTTTTTGTTGCTTGCCATATTATTTTAGATAAAGCCTTTCAGAGGCTTTTTTTCTGAAGTTCTGTTTGGAGGCTTTTTTTCTGAAGCTCTGTTTGGAGGCTTTTTTTCTGAAGCTTCTTTCAGAGGCTTCTTTCAGCCTCTGAAATCTCCGTTTGCAAGGCTGGACGGGGCTACATTCGGAATATAAGATGCACCCAGATTTTCACCCTCTTTTTTGGGGGGAGAAGGTGTGTTTTATACTCCAAAAAAATATGGTGACTTCCTTTCTGATCATTAAAGGAAAATCTCCTTCAGTCTTTGACTTCGCCTTCTAGAGAAAAACAGTGGCATCTCATTTTCTCCAGAGATGCTTCCAAAAGAAAGAGAATCAGTCTACAGAAGAAGGGTGAATTCAAGATTATTGCACAGCAGAGTTGCAAATAAAAAGATAGCAAACCCACCCTCCAAACAAATTCATTACCCATCATAGATCATTGGGAATTTCCAAGGAAATATGACATGACTGGGTGGCATCTGGGCAAAGCTGATCTTTGCATTCTCCAGCTCCAGTGACCCCTTAGTCCCGATCACATTTCTCATTATCTATAGTACATCCTCCTATTCTGCAAGGTGGCAGCTTGGGCTATTCCTACCATGTTCATTGATAAAACAAATAGAGGTGTTTCTGTTGATGCACCTTTGATTGCACATTCAAAGGTCTTGGTTACCACCTTTAGAGCGCTCCATGGCTTAGGACCTGGCTATTTACGGGACCACCTACTACCACAAACAGCCTCCTACCGGCCGGTACGCTCTCATAGAGAGGGGCTCCTCCGGGTGCCGTCAGCCAAACAATGTCGACTGGCGCCCCCCAGGAGGAGAGCCTTCTCTGTGGGGGCACCTACTATCTGGAACGAGCTCCCCCAGAGATACGGAGGATCCCGGATCTGCGTACTTTCCGCCATGCTGTTAAGACCCTCCTATTCCAGCAAGCCGGCCCGGCCTAACTTTCTCCTCTTTTCTTTCTTTCTTTTAAAGATCTTTTAAATTTTCTAAAATGAAATTTTAATTCGTTTTAAATTATTGGGATTTTTAACTGTCGCGGGCTAAATTGTTTAATTTGGTTTTAATTATGTCTTAACTTTTGTATTTATATATTTTATCTTGTGCCTGTTCACCGCCCTGAGTCCTTCAGGAGTAGGGCGGTATACAAATCTAATTAAATAATGAAATGAAATGAAATTCAAGCAAAGTGTTCTAGGTTGGGAGAGGAAGATTGCTTTATATCCTTTTCCTGTAAGCTCAGTGGATCCACTGATTAGAAAGAAGTTGGACCTTCAGATTTCCAGATGATAAGCATCACAGTTCCTCCCATCACAATACAAAACACATATAAAAAGGAAACTTTTTTTAACCAAGTAATAGTCTAGATGTGGTGGCTCAGTGGCTAAGACGCTGAGCTTGTCGATCAAAAGGTCGGCAGTTCGGCAGTTCGAATCCCTAGTGCCACGTAACGGGGTGAGCTCCTGTTACTTGTCCCAGCTTCTGCCAACCTAGCAGTTTAAAAGCACATAAAAATGCAAGTAGAAAAATAGGGACCACCTTTGGTGGGAAGGTAACAGCGTTCCATGTGCCTTTGGCGTTTAGTCATTTATTTATTTATTTATTTATTTATTTCTTTATTTGGCAGTATTTATATGCCGCCTTTCTCCCGAAGGACTCAGGGCGGCGAACACAGGTTAAAAACATACAGTGATAAAATAATAAAATCCTGTTAAAACCAAATTAAAATCAATAAATAATAGAACCCAAGAATCAGCATCAGCCCATTCGTTGGAATAGTCAAGTCTTCAGGCCTCGACGGAAGGAGTGGAGATCCGGGACCGTCCAAAGCTCAGTTCAGTTCAGCTTCGTTCCAAAGAGTAGGGGCGCCCACAGAGAACGCCCTACCCCTAGGCGTCGCCAGACGGCATTGCCTGGTTGACGGTACCCTGAGGAGAGCGGCTCTATGAGAGCGGACAGGACGGTGGGAAGCAGGCAGGAGATGGTCCTGCAAGAACCCCAGGCCTAAGCCATGTAGGGCTTTATAGGTCAATACCAGCACCTTGAAGTGAATCCAGTGGACCACCAGGAACCAGTGCAGCTCGCGCAGGAGAGGTGTTACATGGGAATAACGAGGAGCTCCTGTAACCACCCGTGCAGCCGCATTCTGGACCAGCTGGAGCCCCCGGGTGCACCTCAAGGGCAGCCCCATGTAGAGGGAATGGCAGTAATCCAAGAGGGATGTCATGCCGGCCACATGACCACAGAGATGTCTTCAGACAGCGCTGGCTCTTCGGCTATGAAACGGAGATGAGCACCGCCCCCTAGGGTCAGGAAGGACTAACACATATGTGCGAGGGGAACCTTTACCTTTACCTAATGGTCTAGATGTGCCTTTTCCCTTTTTTTGGGATGTGGTTTGGAGTTGTGATTTTCATTATTTGATTACCGGTACTAAAACTGATTTTCTAATGAGAACTGTTTCTGAGACTGGAGAGGGTTTTTTCCCTACATCTGGAAGGAGTTTCTTTTTTGGCCATGCCTTCTCACTATAAATGGAGATAATAGTCTCCTGCTGGGCCCACCCACTGACGAGAAGGTATCTGCAGATTCCCTTCTGATATATTTTACCCTGATTATGGAATATCCTCTTGTAGGAGATGTTTTCTTTCTGATCCTAGGAGAGAAGATTTTAGCCAAAAGTGGTTTTAACTCTTTATGATATTTGACATGTATTTCGTATTGTTGAACTGTCTTAAATGTTTTTTTCAGATAGAACGGTGAGACATACACTACATACGTTGCCTACATACTTTCAGGCATGCATATATACATATAACTATTGCTCTTGCAGCAGCCTGGCTCGTAGCCAGAATTTTGTCCCTTCTATTCCAGATTCTTTGGAGTCCATCCATATTCTCCATTTTCTGTAAACTGAGACACAGCAAGAAGGTGCGAGAGAGAGACCAAGAGCTGATACTGCAGGATCAAAAGATGATTGAGGAAGTGAGATAGATAAACAAAGAAACAGTTCAGCAGCTATGAGAGAATGAGCTGAAAATAATGCCTGGTTTGAACGGCTTTTCCATTCTAGCAGGGCACAATTTCATGAGTTTTATGGGAGGAGGGAAGGAAAGTGAAAAAGTACAGAAGCTGCTTCCACATTAATTACACTCACTGGTTCAAGTTATGTTAGGATATTGCTTGTGGCTATTCCAAGACCCTGAGAAATTCTTTCATGCTACAAGATTCTTGCTGTTAACTTAATTAGCATTGCCTCTGAGAAATGAGAGTTTCATCATAGTGTCTGCAGGATACTGTAGACCACATAACATGTGTAGCCAAAGTTTGATATAAACAGTTCTGAATCCCAAGAAATTCCAAAATGGCAATAGCAATACCACTTATACACCACTTCATAGTGGTTTTACAGCCCTCCCCCAGTTGTTTTATGGAGTCAGCATATTGACCTCAACAATTTGGATCCTCATTTTACCGACCTCAGAAGGATGGAGGACTGTGTCAATCTTCAGACAGTGAGAATTAAACTCCTGGCAGTGGGCAGAATTAGCTTGCAATACAGCATTCTAACCACTGCACCATCACGGCTCCTATGCTATTTCATCCGTTGTATCTACAGACCCCAGCTCTCTATCCATGTTTTAATTTCCTCAGGGCATGTTTTATTACACCTTGAATTGCACATATAATTTATTTATTTTTTACTCCAAAGCCACCAACAAATTGTTGAGAACATTCCTATGTTCCTTCAATAACAACTAAGTCTGGCTACTCCCCCTTCATACAGATTGTCAGATTGTACAGATACATGGCAGATTTAGGCGTTGGTATGTGAAGAGGGGAAAATAAACAGGAATTATTTGACGGCATTTTATGGGGTCTTGCATAATTTATTGGAGGAGAAGCAACAGCGATGTCCTGCTGCAACAGCTAATCAGGGGATTTCACTCATCAGTTCAGCAGTTGACTGGGTTGTGCGATGGCCGGATATACATTGTGTATCAGGAAACGCATCTTCCCTAACTTCCATTGCAAACTAAAATCATTGGATGTGACAGGCAAAAAAAAAGCCCATCTTATTTGGCCCATGTTTAATTAGCCAATTTTATACTATTCTCACAACCTTCTCCAAGGGTGGAAGCAGTGGTGGGATTCATATTTTTTTACTGCCAGTTCTGTGGGCGTGGCTTAGTGGGCACGGCATGGCCTGGTGGGCGTGGCATGGCCTGGTGGGCGGGGCTTGGTGGGCGGGGCAGGGGAAGGATACTGTAAAATCTCCATTCCCTCCCAATCAGCTGGGACTAGGGAGGCAGAGAATAGATGGGGGCGGGGCCAGTCAAAAGTGGTATTTACCGGTTCTCCAAACTATTCAAAATTTCCACTACCAGTTCTCCAGAACTGGTCAAAACCTGCTGAAATCCACCTCTGGGTGGAAGGTGTTGTAAAATACAGGGAGGCTCAACTTATACATTACAGGTAGTCCTGTAATGTCTAAGTTGAGCCTCCCTGTGTGTAGGTAGTCTTTGAGTTACAATAAGTTTGTTTAGTGACTTCTTGAAGTTACAATCGAAGAAATGATTTACGATTGCATACCTATGGTCACATGATCAACATTCGGACGTTTGGCAATGGGCATGTATTTATGACAATTGTAGTATTCCTGGGTTATTTGATCACCTTCTGTGACCTTCTGACAAGCAAAGTTAATGGGGAAGCTAAAAGTCTATGAGATTCTCAAGTCATCCAGGTCATGGTTGTCCCAAATATGCTTTCTCATGAGGCAACTGGACTTTCTTGTTTTTTTTCTTTGAATATATTTTACTTCTTATCCAAGAAGCTTCTTTAGCTCTGATAGGATGGTGGGGAATGGAAGGATTTATATTCCTTGCAGACAGCTGGTCATTTGCATCCGTTTAAAGGGTTGTTGTGGCACTTGGAGTTTTATCTGTATCATCAGGGTCACTTGAGTGGTACAAATGGGTGTGGAACTTTCTTAGAACTGCTGAAAGGACTGTGTTGCAGACTGGAGATAAATGATGTCGTATCCCTCTGTTGAGAGAGGGCAGTTCAATTTTGACATAGATGGCCTCTTTGACTCCTCTTTCAAACCAGCGATCCTCTCTGTCCAAAATGTGGACTTTTTTTTGTTTTCAAAGAAGTCAAAGGAGTGGCCTTGGTCTTCTAAATGCAGATGGACTGCTGAATCTTGCAAGATTATGGCTGATCTGAAATTGGGTACCAAGAAATGGGATGATAGGAAGCAAGAATAATTCCACTAGGAAGACAGGCTGTTCATAAGAGCTGCACAATGACAACAATGTTTTCATTGTTTAGGTTCATCTGTGTCCTCAGGGTCACCTGAGTAGTGCTAATGGTTCCTGTCAGGGGTGAAATGTAAAACGGTTCTGTGGGCGTGGCTTGGTGGTGGTGGGGATAATGTGACTGGGTGGGCGTGGCCAACTTTTTTTTTTTAACTTTTCAAAGCATTTTTTCTGCAAATGCAAAAAAATGCTTTGAAAAGCCTCTGCCGATCAGGAACACAGCTGGGAT
>WNWU01000034.1:8310965-8338082 GCA_012654045.1 Ptyas mucosa
GGGGGGGGGGGGCAGGGATTTTTGCTACCAGTTCTCCGAACCACCCGCCGCCATCACTACCGGATCAGGTGATCTGGTCCAAACTGGGAGCATTTCACCCCCTGGTTCCCGTAGTCTGGACTTTTTCTGGAAATCTGTTCATACTCCCACACCATTTGAAGGGTGTTCATCCCAAAGTGCATAGCTAAAACTCTATGGAGATTCTCAGTCATCCAGGTCATGGGTATATTTCTCTATTGTGGCTTTCCTCCTTCGCTTTTGCTCTAAGCTCAAGCTGATCCTTTCCTCATATAGTAAATACTGTGGCCTCTGCACCATTTTTATTGCTCCTGTTTTGCACTTTTTCCAGTCTTCGCACCATTTGTCTGTTTTTATAGAGGGTGTTCTCCTTTTCCTACTCAGTGCCTCTGCTATTGTATTCAAGTGGACTGTTGTGGCTTCAGTTTCCTAGCGTGGGTTTACAGCTGCTGTCCCAGAACACCGTTTTTGTGAACCCTACAGTTTCTGTGCATCCCCCACTTAAAGTCTTTCATCTGGAATACGCTTTGTGATTCTGTCAGATTACAACCCAACTTCCTACTTTTTTTTTTAAATGCATCAAAAGACAAATTGCCAGAGAATGTTGCCAGAGAGTATAATAAATTCATGAGCACTGTGAGTGGTTAATAGCTTTACAAATCACATTGAGGAAAAACCAAGAACCTATTTCAACACCTCATTGGTTATCTCTGTTAAGCCAGCAGTTTCCACATCCTTCCATTTTATTCCTTTGCAGCGTTTGTTTTTATCAAGTACAATATTTTAGCTAAAATTATTATTTTGGACAATATGATTATTAATTTTGTTCAAGAAGGGAGCCAACACCTATTTGGCATGCACATGAGTCTTGATTGTATTATGATTTCCTTGCAAATATTAAATCGCTCTCTCTTAGAAGAATTGCCTCTGAACACCTGTTAAATATAAATTGCAGAACATCATGAAAATGTTTTCGGAATATTCTTCAAGTTAAATGCAGTGTAAACAAGGAAATAATATAATATTTCCTTTAGCAATGTTCAGAATAAATATGTCATTACACCTAGTAATATATATATTTTAAATTTATCCTGGAATATTTGATACCTGATCCAGATTCCAAGTGTGGCTTTAGTCTTGTGCTCTTTAATCATTTTTATATCAAGTAAAGATATGGTTGTGAACTCCTTTTAAATAAATAAATAATGTAAGGGGATAGCAACTTCTTAATCTCTGAGTTCAGATGAGATGGCAGGGTAAGCTCTTCTGGATAAACTTTACAGTCCAAAACCTAATTGCATCATTTTCTGTGATAACAATGCAAATCTGAACAGTGTTAAATCCCATTTAACATAGACATTGTTGGGCAATACAGACCAATTGTCTTGACTCAAAGCTGGTTATATTTTTATAACAACCATGATGTGATAATCCAGACACAGGGGTGTCAAATTGGCAGCCTGTGGGGCCAGATGCGTCATGTGCAGGCCACACCCACCCCAGCTCTGCGAAGGAGAAAAATGTCGCAATATGTCACGTGATGGCAACGTGACGCCGCGAGTTTGTCACCTGTGGTCCAGAGGAGTACCTAATTTAAATCACCTGCAGCTTGTTTGAAGGGAGGAAGTCTAGATATCATCAGGGCCTGTTTGGATATGTTATGACCAGCAGTCCCTGGTTTGGACTGGTTCGCAAGAATCGGTAGTAAAATCGGTGGGAGGCTCCACCCACCGACCCTGACATCATCAGGAAGCTTCTGTACATGCGCAGAAGCGCGCGCAGCCCCATTGTGAACCGGTAGTAAAGGTAAGTAGAACCCACCCCTGGTTATGACCAAGTTTGAATCACTGCATATTGTGGGTGAACTAACATTGCAACCTTCTTCATATTATTTTCAGTTGGACATCACATTCTGTGTGTCATACAACTACTTTTGATACTTATGGCTCTCAACCTTGAGAATTTGTTCGGACTACATGCCAGAATTTCTCTTCTTTCTAATGAACATTTTAAATCACCTTTTTGAAAAAAAGAAAGAGGCTATGCCCTTCAATATCAGAAGTGACAGTTGTGTTCATGGATGTTTTCCTATTTATAAGAGGCAATAGAGCCTATTCAGACATTCAGAAAGGGTCATATTTTAAATATGCAGTCTGTTTGTGGGCTATTACATCTTTATTAAGATTTATTTATTAAGACAGCTTTCATCCTGCCTCATAAATCAGTGCCTAAAGGGCAAGATCTACCAAAGTAAGGAGAGAAAAGAAATATGTGTGGTTTCTGTTTTAATGTTATGATACCTTATTTGCATTTTATAAATTTGAATGCAAAGCAGTATGCAGTTATTCTTTGAAGTCTATTATTTCTGGAACGAGCAGGATTTTTTTTAATGTGTAAACAAAAGAATATATTAGAAAAGTGTGCACACAAAAATGTACTATATTATAGAGGAGTTGTTTGCAAGAAATGTGTGCACAGAAATGAATATATTACAGAAGCGTTTGTAGAAAATGCTACATAATGAGAGAAGTGCTAAGTCCGTATGATTTAAAGAAAATGCAAGCTATTAATGAAACAAACTGAAACAAACGCGACTTTAAAAAGAGTAAGAACTGAGCACAGGTGTAAAATTGCGGTCTTTCCCATTTAAGAATACATAGAACTTTATGTTGATGGATGACTAAGGATTAATTAATAAGTTCAAAACATAGCAAACTTAAATTATATAAAAACAATTAAGCCAAGTGATAGCTTGCAAAAAAAACAGAACATAAAGCCAGCCGTTTGCTTGCTAAGCTTTTTAATGAGGTATAAGAAATGCAGTAGTGTTTTATCTTTGTCATTTTGTATGCTCAGCCCATCTTTATTTAGAAACTAGTTCATCTTTAGGGCTTTCATCTCTACCTTGAAGTCAGAGAAAAACAAAATCCATGGAAAAAGTTCAATAGAGAAAGAAAAATAGCACTGAAGCAGTGGAGTACCAGTTAAGTGGATTTTGGAAATTCCTAATATATTCTATATAATGAGCCTACTCAATCAACTTTGAGTTTCTTTACAGGCAAGTAGAATTAATTCAGTTATAGAAACCCAAGAGCAAACACATGCTCAGAAACATTAAAATCAGCTCTAATGAATTGATCCATTAATCTTTGGATCTGCTATAAAATATACTCATGTTCTGGTAAAACCAACATCCACTATAAACACTGATTATACTAGTTTAATAGTCTGCAAAACACATCTTCTTATTTTTTGGATGGATACAGTTGAAAGCAGACTGATTCAGTTCTAAGCGACATTGGATTTAGTATTTTCAGAAAGGGGAGAATTCCCATTGTGGGTCTTCTTTTCTTACTTCTGTAGTCAAAGTTTTTGAGAGAGTGGTAGGTGCAGACTTAAACCATTTCAGCTTCTCAGAGTCATTAATGTGTATCTATTGGCACAGGTCATCTGAAGACATTCATAAAAGCCTGGGGAAAAGTTTGGGGGTGGGGGCTTTATATAGGTTTTTAAACTTTTGGAGAGGAACTGATGATACCATGATGCCTCACAAGCAGGTAGAAGTAATTTGGGAGTTCTTGATTTGGGGGCTATTTGTGCAGTGAGCAGAGGTTTGAAGGTTTTCATCAAAATGGGGGGAAAGCGACACTATATCGTCGTGAGACAAGCTCCTCCCCTTTCATATATTTCTGTGATACCAGGATACACGTACGAAGCTTACAAAGTGATGGTATATTTCTGCTTCCAACACTTGCCCTCTTACCTCCTTGCTGTCATCTCTGGTGGGGAGGTTCAGGCTGTTTCAAGGCTATAAAACCTCTTTTTGATTCTGGCAGGAATTCACCCGGCCAATTTCCACCTTTCTGTTGATTTTGCAGAGTTCTTGAGGATTCAGAAAAGAATTAGAGGCACATGTGGATTCTGAACAATGGGTTCTCCTAGCTTGACCACTAGAGCATTTTGGACTTTTCCTATTTTACATTTGTTTCTCATCCTGCTTCCAGAAGAATTCTGAAGATCTCACAATCTTGATCGAGTGTGAAAAACCTTTGTTTCTAATGAACAGAACAAACTTTAATATAGTCAGACAGTGACCAGTGTCTAATGTGAAATAGGCTGTTTTGATTATTTTTGGAAAGCTGCCAAATGGGTAATAGACTGTTTCAGGGCAATAAAATGAGAGTTTTCCCTCAGCTTGAGACACTACTGAAATGACTCTAATAGTTCCCTTTGCGCTCAAGACAACCCTTTGCTACTTGGGATGGTTATGTTTTAAGTTCACAGTGTTTTGGATTGAAACATTCAGACCTAAAAAAGCAAAGCAAAGGTGAAGTAAGATTGTTAACACAGTCATGGTTTCGCTTAACAACTGCTGTACTTAATGACCATGTTGCCAGGCCCAATAATTGTTGCTAAGTGAGAACTATCTGAATTACTGTAATGTATTATGTCCTATTTGAGCTGCCTGCTAATTTACCCAGCTTTCTCTGAATGGTGGATGAATGTTTTTCTTCTCTTGTATAGATTATTATTTGTTTCATAATTTGGAGCAACAATAATCTTTGTCTAGTGACAAATTTAGACTAAGAGATTTTTAAAGCTAAAAGACATTTTGTTTGATATACAAGTTACATTCTTATTACTTTAAAAATGCTTCGCTCGGTTTCAGTTTGATGCTACAGGCAGAATTGTCTGAATCTTATTGCATTTCATTTGCTTTGCAAATCTGGATCAATCAGTGCTAGAAATTGCTCATCTAATCAGGAGATGATTACATGAGCAGTTTCGAGCACTGATTGATCCGGAAAGTGGAAAATCCTTTTTAGAAGCAAAATTGCTGTAGTAGTTCCAAAATTTTACTTCAGCCTGAATCGGCTTGACGTGGTTTACCCATGGAAGCAGAGAAACAGAAATGGGCTTTAAGGAAATTTTGTTTGTCTGTACTTATGCCTATGGGTATTTGAAGTCCTGCAGAGGTGTAGATGTACTCCTGTTCAGCTTGAGTGAAATCAAATACATTGGGACACATTACATGTAACCTACTAAATAGGAAGCTTGCTGTTTATGTATAAACATACATACATACATATCAGGGGTGGTATTCACTTACCTTCGCTACCGGTTCCCAAATATGAGCACGCACACCTCCTCCACGCATGCACAGAGGTTAAAAAATGGGCCATCGTGATGTCTAGATGGGTGGGCGGAGCCTTCTGCCGCCGGCGCTACCAGATCACGCGATCCAGATAGAGCCAGTTGAATTTCACCACCGATACATTTATATGTATGTGTGTGTTGTATAGAATGTTTTCAGTACTGGAAAATATAAAACTATTGTTCCTCAACCCATCAATACAGGTAGTCCTCAACTTACAACCATTCACTTAGTGACTGTTTGAAGTTGCAATGGCATTGAAAAAAGTAACCTATTTTTCATACTTAGGACCATTGCAGCATCTCACAATCAAAATTTGGGCACTTTACAACTGACATGTATTTATCTGGGGCATGTGATCACCAGTTGTAACCTTCCCAACTGGCTTCTGACAAGCAAAGTCAATGGGGGAAGCTAGTTTTGCTTAATGATGTCCTAATTCACTTTAATAACTGCAGTGATTTACTTAACCAACTGTGGCAAAAAAGGTGGTAAAATGGGGCAAAACTCACTCAACAATTGGCAATGCTAACCTCACTTAGCAATGAAATGCTAAGCAAAGAATGTTGGACTTAATTGTGGTCATCCATTCAGGACTTAAGGGTATGCTTTGTCTGTGCTTTGGTTCAGGGGTCTCCAACCTTGGCACCTTTAAATCTGGCGGACTTCAACTTCCAGAATTCCCCAGCCAGCAAAGCTTTCTTGCAAAGCTTTGCTGGCTGGGGAATTGTGGGAGTTGAAGTCCACCAGGCTTAAAGCTGCCAAGGTTGGAGACCCCTGCTTTGGTTGATGCATTGACATTCCCTTTTCAAGTGAATTTTGCTCTGCATAGTATTGATTAGATTGAAGGATTTTTTTGTGTGTTTCTCCTATCCAATCTTAAATTATTGTTTCCTCCAGCATGAATCTCTTCTAGCATCTGTCTTTCTTTTTGATGTCCTTATGATACATTAAAAGCATTGAAATAATTTTTTTTTGCTTTTTCTTTCGATGTAACGTAAGAAAAAGCAATGTGGCATGTTTTCCCTTCTTACATTTCCCTCATAAGAAGGGAAAACATGCAACACTGAATTATTTCTAAAGGTACCATACTGTAGATTTAGATATTTCTTAACAAGTGTTGATGTGAAACCATTTAATTTAATTTAATTCTTTCATAACATTTACTTATTAAGTTTGTACTAATTGTTCCACAGAAATCTTTCCTGGAATAATCAATCTCATTGATCATTTGTCAGGATTATTGTTATTCTAAACATTGACCAAGTTTGACAAGAACATGCTTGTAGGTATTTCCCTTGGTTGATGCTGTTGAATATTCTTGTTAGTATTTCTCCTGGTTGTAATTTCCCATCTTGGGGGAAAATTGGAATGGAATGAACTGTTTCTGTCTCTACCCCAGCATAAATATTTTGTAGTTTCTTGATTTTTGGCTCAGTCCAAGAATGGTTGCCTCTAGGGCTTGATAAGAATATTCTGGTCCAACCTGACTATATTACAAACATTCCTCACAAATGACTGACATTTCATTCTTTGACCTAAATGAAGTGCTATAGAGCCACAGGGGATTTTACTTCAGAACATCTGTTTTTTTCTGATTTAACTATTGCCATTTATACAATGAGGAGGGGAGTTATAGCTAAACTCTGATATCAGGATTGATGGCCTTTAGATGCACCAGACCACAGAATCTGCACCAGGGATGTCCTACTTCAGCAACTTGAAGACTTAAGGTCTTCAACACCCAGAATTCCCCAGGTAGCGTGGGTGGCTAGGGAATCCTGGGAGTTGAAGTCCACAGGTCTTAAAGTTGCCAAGGTTGGTCACCCCTGGTCTACATTGAAGTAACATTTTCCTGGAAAAGTAGAACTATTTTGCAAGTCCAGAAAAAGTCACTACTTGTTTAAGGAGTCATAAATTCCATGGCTATTTCAGCTTCAAATCCAAAGCATAATCCATACCTAGAATAGATGCTCTGCATGAATTTACCTGATTATCCAATCTTCAATTTCTGCAAGATTGGAGAGACAGAGATTCTCTCCAATCATTAGAATCGTCTGAAAAAGACAAAGTTTTGAAAATCTGGATTTTGATTCTCTCTGTGCTTGCTCAATTTCAAAACCACTTGAAAAGGCATGTTTTAAATCCTTACTAATAAAGGGCAAGAATATTATCTTTTATGACCCCACTCTTTGCTTTTCCATCAAGATTGATGTTATTCATTTCTCTTGTATGTTGTATTTCATTATTTTAGGATTAGTGTGATTAGTTTAATATTCTTATGCCTTTTTAGATTTCTTCTTAGCTACACAAAATTTATTAGGAAGCGTATTGCATTTCTAAAATATTTTCCTCTTCTTTATTGCCTGCTCTGTATATTATTACAAAGTAATCAAATACTGTTTCTTTATTGCAATTTTGTCTTTTTTCTTATACCAAGATACACACAAACACACACACACACACACACACACATGGATGCAGAAGTCAGTATTTTGCAATACTTTCTTTGAGAGAAATAACAGGTTCCAAAATTTTTGGTAGCCAGCGAAGAACACTTCAGTTCTTGATTTTGGATTTTTCCTCCCACTTTTCCTTGCATAAACCTCCTAACTCAGAAATATTTTTTTAGATTTCTTACATACTCCTCATGCTTGCGATTTCCCATCAGATTTTCAATAACATTAGCAATTAAAGGGATGTGGAGGCCATTCCAAAACTTTATCCTTCTGAAAGTACTTAATAGTTGATTTGGAGGTATATTTTGGATTGTTACCTTGAATTCAACATCTTTTCAACATTAATTTGAATCCTGCCTTTTTTATTTTTACGAACAACCCAAGTTAGCGAACATATCCAACACATCTTAAGAGCCTTGGTGGCGCAGCAGACTAAAGTGCTGTTAAATAGCACCAGCTGCCTGCAATTACTGCAAGTTTGAATCTCACCAGGCTCAAGGTTGACTCAGCCTTCCATCCTTTCGAGGTAGGTAAAATGAGGATCTGGATTGTGGGAGCAATAAGCTGACTTTGTCTAAAAAAAGAACACCGCTTTGGGGGGGGGGCAAAAGCCCTACTAAGCAGGTACATACAAAAGTATGAAGGCTATTGCTTAACGCTATTGTAAGCCACCCTGAATCTCCGGAGAAGGGCGGCATATAAATTGAACCAATAAGTTGAATCTTCCTCCTCCTCCTATTTTCCCCACAGCAACAATCCTTTGAGGTAGGTTTAGCAAAAAGAGAGTGACTGATCCAAGATCATCCAGATGGCTTTTATGACTAAGGTAGGACTTGATCTCAGTCTCCAGCTTTCTAGCTTAGTGCCGTATTCTCCCTCCCTCCCTCTTTCTCATCATGAAATATTGCTTTATATACAAAGAAAAGTCTTTGCTAAAATTCCCCCAAAACTGGTTGGTTCTGTAAACAGAACACATAGGTTAACTGATATTGGATAATTGTGTATATGTTACATCTGTATAGAATAGTTATCAGATCTTTTCTTTCATTTCATCACAAAAGTAATCTTCTAAAATATACAAAAGGGATTCTTGATAAGACTGAAAGCATTTTGGGACAAAATACTTTGTGGATTAAAGAAAAAAAATAAACTCCAGTCACAACCACCCAAGACACATTTGGAGAACAATGGATGAAACATTTGAAGAAAATAACACTTTGCCAACCATTTAACATAGTACCACGTAGAAGAAGTGCAGGGGTAAGCTTCTAAAATTTTAGCAAGGGGTTCTCTGCCCGGTTGCTGGGTGGGCATGGCAATGGTGGGCGTGGCTCAGTTGGCCTCCTGCACCATGGCAGTGGGGGGCATTTTTGCCCTCCCCGGGCTCCGGAGGCTTTCCTTGAGCCTCTGGGAGGGCAAAAACGGCCTCCAAAGGCTCCGGAGGTCCTCTGGAGGCCGGAAAAGGTCCCATTTCCGGCCTTCCCGAACTTCCAGTAGGCCCGTTTTTTGCCTTCCCCGAGCCTCGGCGCGTGCCCTGCATTTACCTGCATCTAAAACGGGCCACATGGGGACTCCTGAGAGGGGTGGGGCGGGGTAGGTGGGGCCAGCCAGGAGTGGGATTTGGGGGTTCTCCAAACTGCACAGAATCTTAGCTAGAGGTTCTCCCGAACCCCTACGAACCTCCAGCAGCTCACCCCTGAAAATGTGTCAAGTTTTTTTTTTACCTTAGGGATTTATTAAAATATGAAGTTTGACCAGGGATGTCTAAACATTTGCATGCAACTACACCAGCATGTGTTTTACATTCTTCAAAGTGGCTCTGCAAGCTACAATTTCCCAAGGTCACTTTTGATGAAGAAGCGTCCTACATTTGATATAGTTATGGATATATTTTGCCATAATTTGTTGTCAGTAAACACATTTTCCCCTGTATTCTCCACAGAGGAACAAAAAAAGAAATAAAGGTTTGCAGATGATATGTGATCCTCACTTTTTCATATTTCGTTTGACGGGACACAGTAGCATGTCATAGTGAATTTCCAAAATATGCATATGTATTAGTGTAACCTAACGATCACATACCTCACGGCTCATTGAAGTGTCAGAAGAATTGTTCATTTTGTGGAAAGCAAAATAAGTTTTGAAATCACAATTGTGACAGGTTTTATTTTAAAGGTCTAACAGCGAGAAACTAAAACAACACATAAAAAGTCTCAGAAGCTAGGAGAATCTGAAAGAAAGGAGTGTCTTATCCAAGGGCACACTCCTGAGCATTGAAGTAATAGCCAATGTTCTCTTACAGTTGTGGTTACCACTTATATATATTGATTTAATTTTATTTAAAATACTTGTAGTATTTTTTTTTTTGCCAATCATGTACCCATGAGATAAATCATACTCCCCCTGGCAATTAAGTAGAGACCAGACATTTTAATTAATAGTTAAGATAACCATCTCCTCTGTGAGATCTTCAGGATGTTATAGGCGTAGCTGGTAATTGTCCATGGGAGAACCTACAATTGCATTACAATTAAGATGGTTGATTTTGCCCCTATCATTTTTTAAATATAAATCCTAAATTCTCTGTTTGAATTCAATTAAAGCTTTGCTTGGGCCAAGAGACATTATTCCCTGGAGTGAGATGCCATAATATTTTAGATTGAAAGCAATTTGCCTCCTCAGGGATGAGGAAAACCTATCCAGTAAGATGAGATGAACCAGAGATTTGTCCCTAAGGGTTTAGGATTTATTTCAGTCAAAACCTGAGGTGGCAAAATCTAAAGTAGGCTTGAATTGGCACACTACCTATCGTGGAAATGATAGGCAAATATACCTTATATAATAATAATTATGTGCTTCTGCTCAAATCAATAGAATCAGTTCTACTGTATCAGTAAATCCATGTATTGCTACACCAGCCATTGTACCACACTATGATGTCTCATAAACCCAATTATCATAAAGATTTGTGGTCTTTCCTGATCAAGAAATTTTAACTGTCCTTCTGCAAGGCCTAACTTAAACCACCACTACACATGTTGCCAAATTTCTTGCAATAACTCTGACTTGTAAACACCAGGAAATATCTTCTTCTCATTATTAATTGCTTCGTTTCCCCCCCCCCCCCCCACACACACACACTTTTGTCTCATACTTTAAATGTGTGCTTTGTTGTTATTTCTGTCTTTTAAATTCAACACTTGTGTTTTACTGGTCTGAAACTAAATAAATGCCGTCCAAAAAAAAAAAAAAAGGAAAAAAAAATAGCCACGGGCAGTATTTTTGTAGCTAAAGGCCATACTGTTTTTTGTTATGCTGTTTTGACTAAGTCAAGGACAGATAGGGTATAAAGGGACTCATTGAAACCGCTAGAAGAAACTAGGTGAAATGTTCAGCTTTTTAAAAAGAAAAATAGCCATGTTAACCTTATCAGAGCTTTAACACAGCTACCTTAATATTTCTTTGTTTTCCAAATCTCAGAAAATCTGGCCCCCATTAGTCACCAATCACCAGATTTGAAAGGCATATTCTTATAGGCATATGGGGCTACAAAGAAAGTGACTTGCAACCTAAGACTGTGGTGGTATTCAGCAGGTTCTGACCAGTTCTGGAGAATCGGTAGCGGAAATTTTGAATAGTTTGGAGAATCGGTAAATACCCCCTCTGACTGGCCCCACCCCCATCTATTCTCTGCCTCCCAAGTCCCAGCTGATCGGGAGGAAATGGGGATTTTGCAGTAACCTTCCTTTGGAGTGGGGAGGGAATGGAGATTTTACAGTATCCTTCCCCTGCCACGCCCACCAAGCCACGCCACCAAGCCATGCCATGCCCACCAAGCCACGCCCACAGAACTGGTAGTAAAAAAATTTGAATCCCATCACTGAGTCCCAAGACCATAGAATTATCCGCTCCGAGATTATGATTTGGAATAACAAAACTAGAATATTCACTTTTACTTATAAATAAAAGAAAAACCCATTAAAAGGTTCCCATGGAAAGTTTTTGACTTCAGCTAAGAAAATGTTTATAAATAAACCTGAATCTAAAAGATAAGGCTAGGACAGAATATATAAGCAAGCCCAGTGAAATGATTTCCCCCTTCCCCCCACCCCCACCTTCAACAGTATCTCTCATCCCATAGGACAAATTGCTTTTAAGAGTCCTCTCTCTTTCTAGTTTGGTGTAGGGCATATGGCATGCCTGCATGAGTGCATGAAGGCTTGCATTCATTTGGGAATAGGGGAGAAAATGAGATTCTGCTTTATACTGTTGTACATGAACATATGTGCAGAGACTAAGAGGTCCTTCTGGCTTTTCCATTTGTGTCAGTTGAATAATGACTGTGGAATGATATCTAATAAATTAATAATTCATCTAAGAAGCAATATTTAAAAGGAGCAGGAAGATGGGAGGCTTGCCATGAAGCTTTTCTCCCCAACTTTATGGGAGTCACTTAAAACAAAAGTAGACAAGATCAAACCTGGAAATCAGTGGAGAAGCAAAAGGACGAAGTGTGGGTTAGCGTGCTATATTCTATGCACCTAAACTGTAATTATCTTTTTTTGAGTTACACGTCTGTGTTTTTTTTCTCGTACATCATTGGACCTTGTTTCTGCTTTTTAAAGCACAATTTTACAAGTAGTTTTTGGTGTTCGGCATGAAGGCTAATCAAGGAGAAATTTAAGAGAAAAGAGCATTCTGTAGCAGCAGTATTCATTTTCTTTTTAGCGGTGCTGGTTCATATCCATAATCCATAAGCCCTCTTTTAAATGCAAAGGAGCCAGTCAAGCAAATTGTGCATTTCCAGAGGGGCAGTTCTTAAGGGAAAATGAGTGTGTGTGTATATATACTGACGCCTGGATTTCTGTCCGTTCCAGTTCAGCTCATTGATTTTCTTTGGTAAAGTCTATGAGGTCTTGCAAAAGAATCTTTTTTTTTCAAAGGATCCTGCAACGAAAGCCAAAATATGTTATAATTGTGCCTGCTAATTCCTAAATTACAATATTTGGCAAGAAGTGGGAAAACCAATATTATCAATATTTGGGAAACTGACATGAGGCCTGTTGCCAAACATTAATCTTGTAGTTCTGAGGAGGCCAATTGCTTGCCAATTAGGTAACCCTTCACATCTGATTAGTGTAACAGGGCTTGGGTTTTGTTCTCAGTTATTAGGAACATGTGTGTTTTCATCTTTCTTTCTTTTTTTAAAAAAAATATTAAACAGTTTTGTCTTTAAAAACAACATAAAAAACAACCACAAATACATAAAAACAAAATACAATGCAGCAAACAATACATACCATCTAAAATCATTTTACAGCTTTCTGTACCGGCATACGTATTTTACTTTTGTAGTTCTCTATTCTATCATATCTATTTACTTCTCGATAGCAGTATCATCAACGTTACATCAACCTATTTATTAACACACATAGTAGTATTCATTATTTTCATCTACCGATTTATATTCATTTATATTTACATCTCATTGTTTAATGTTGTTCAATTACTCCAATTTAAGTTTCATCAGTACTAAGTTAAACATTTCCTGTTTTGGTTTCTATTTTCCAGCCAACTGTACATTTTATTCTAAAGCTCATAATAGTCCGAATCATCCCTCTCTTTTAGCTCCATAGCTTTTAGCTCCATAGTCATTTTATCCATTTCTGCGCATTCAATAATTTTCCTAATTATTGCTAATATCTTAATATCCTAACTATTTTGTCTGAGGGTTTATTGTTTTGTTTCCAATTTTGTGCGAATATGATTCTTGTGTGTGTTTTCATCTTTCATTTATATAAATAGCCTGGACCTGGACATTGTTAATGGTTAACGACCTGCTGAGAGATCCTTCTTCTCTGTCAACCTAATAAGAGCTTTCAGAATCGTCTCTGAAGAAAATGGACATCACACCAGGTCATTTAATGAAACTCCATATCTCTCTGTGGGTTTTGTTCTTCTCATTATGGTACATCTACAGTTATTCAATAAGAGAGGAAAAGGGAGGAAGATAAATAAATTCAATTAGACTTTGTTTTAATTGGGCCAGTGCTTAACTAAATGTCAAGTTATAATGGGACACTAATGATGTCAATATCAGAAAACAAAGAGAATGGAAACAATAAACCATTTTTTTCAACCACAAAATAAGGGGTCCACCGCAGTGGTGAAATCTGAACCAGTTTACTACCGGTTCGCTGGCTGTGCATGTGCAGTGCACACCACACACCAAATGCGCAGTGCACGCCAAAAGGAGACATGCGGTAAGTGTTGTGGCTTGGGAATTAACGAAGGCGCAAGCAGGCAAATGACAACAGCTCTTTATTATACAGTGAGATTTCAGCAAAGAACTGAGGCTGCAGCCCTCCTTATATACAGTTCTGGAGAGGCTGTCAGCCAATCAGGAATTATTCCCTTATTCAAAACTCCCGCCAAAATGTAACAGAACACAACACCCCTCCCCTCCCAGAAGGCACTTACACTCAAATATTTACATATGTACAAACAACATCTCGCAGGTGCCTTGGGCGTGTTCTTGTCCGGGATGACCTGCGCAGATCAGTCTTCGGTAAGGCATTGAGCCAGTCGGAGGGACCCTCTGTCTCTCCCGGCTCCGCCAATGGAACCTCCTGGATTTGATCTGGGGCGTGGCTATTCCCGGTTGGGAGTGTCGGCTTGCTGGGGCAGCGCTGGACCCAAGGTTTCTCAGGTAAGTATTCCCTCGGAATCGGGTTTGAGTTAGCTGTTTTGGAGAAGTTGTCGTAGTTAGGGTCAGTGAGTTCTGTGTTGTGCTCAACCTCGCTAACTAACCTTCTCCTGAGCTGGTCTATGTGGTGTTTCCAAATTTTGTCAACCCCGACATCTACAGTGTATGACTTTGGTCCAGTTACCCCAGTAATTGTTCCCGCGACCCATAGTGGGCCGTTTGCATAGTTTCGGGTGTATACTGAGTCCCCGACTTGGAATTGTCTCAGTCCCATGATTTCACCCTTAAAGCTATCATGGGAGTAGTTCGGGTGAAGCCTGTCTAGGATGCACCTAAGTTTCCTCCCCATGAGTAGCTCTGCAGGGCTTCTCCCTGTAGCTGTGCACGGTGTGGCATGCTGAACTGCTAAAAATTGATCTATCCTGGCTTGCCAGTCCCCATTATCTAACCTGGACAAGGCTTCCTTGGCCGTCCTCACAAAACGTTCAGCAAGGCCATTCGAAGCCAGATGGAAAGGGGCCGAGAGGGCATGGCGAATGCCCAGCTCGGCCAGGTAGCCCTCGAACTGGGTGGCCGTAAACTGAGAGCCGTTGTCGGATACCAGAGTATCCAGAAGCCCGTGTGTGGCAAATAACTTCCGAAGGGCCCTGATAACTGCTTCCGACGTGGTCGAAGACATGAGAATGAACTTGAGCCACTTAGAGTATGCATCAACTACTATCAAGAATGTTTGGCCATGGAATGGGCCTGCGAAGTCGATGTGGATCCTCCCCCATGGCCCTTTTGGCTTTTCCCATTCTTGGATTGGGGCAACTGGGGGATCGGGGCGAGATTCCTGGCAGGGCGTGCATGTCCCTACCCACTGAGAGATATCTTGGTCCATATTGGGCCACCATACGTAGCCTCGAGCTAGGCTCTTCATCCTAACTATGCCTGGGTGCCCCTCGTGAAGTAACTCCAGAACCCTGGTGCACAGCTTGGATGGCACGACAACTCTATCACCCCACAGTAAGCATCCCCCCTGCATGAACAATTCATTACGCTTATTGACAAACGTTTGAAAATCCCCTCCGTCCACCTTGGGCAGCCACCCCTTCAAAACCCAACAACTGACAGTGCGTATAACAGAGTCTCTTGTGGAGGCCCTGGCCACCTCATTAGAGGAAATGGGACCCAGAGTCAGAGCGTCGAGCAAAAGGACAGGGGCCTCTGGTGTTGGGTCATCCAGCAGCTCGGGAAGGGGGCAACGGCTGAGGGCGTCTGCATGGCCCAGGGATCGCCCGGGGCGGTGAACCAGTTTGTAGGAATATGCAGACAGAAAAATAGTCCATCTAGTCATACGTGGAGAGAGAGCAGCGGGGGTGGGCTTGTCTCCGGCCAATAGTCCTAGCAGCAGCCGATGGTCAGTAACCAACTCGAATGTCCTGCCATAGAGATATTCGTGGAATTTCTTCACTCCCGCAATTGCGGCCAATGCCTCTCTGTCTAGCTGGCTATAATTCCGTTCAGCGCTAGACAGAGTGCGGGAGTAGTATGCTATGGGCGCCTCTAGGCCATTTGGCAGTCTATGGCCCAAGACGGCACCAACTCCAAATGGGGAAGCATCACAAATTAAGACGAGTGGCAATTTAGTGTTATACTGTATAAGGAAACTGTCTTCAGCTAGCAGTTTTTTTACAGCTTCAAATGCGGCAGACTCTGGTTTACCCCAAACCCATGGTGCGTTCTTTCCCAAAAGTTTGTGAAGTGGATCAGCCACGGTGGCCTTGTCCTTTAAGAACATCGAATAGAAATTGAACAGTCCAAGGAAGGCTTGGAGTTCTGCTTTGGATTTTGGGGTGGGCACATTCCTGATAGCCCTAACCTTACTTTCCGTGGGGTGGATGCCTGCACCATCGATCTTGTAGCCCAGGAACTCGACAGAGGGGACAGCGAACATACATTTGCTTTTCTTTAATTTGAGTCCTGCTTCCCTGAATCGGGACAGAACGCTCCTCACTCTGTCTCCCAGTTGTTGTTCGGTCTGGGCGCTAATCAAGACATCGTCAAAATAGGGCACCACCCCCGGAAAGCCCTGCAACAGGCGCTCCATAGTGCTCTGGAAAAGCCCCGGAGCGACACTAACTCCGAACTGGAGCCGGGTGCATTTGAACGCCCCCCTATGCGTTACAATTGTCTGTGCCTCTGCCGTGGCTTCGTCAACTGGTAATTGTTGATAGGCTTGCGCCAAGTCTAATTTTGCAAAAATTTTGCCTGGCCCCAGGGAGTGTAGCAGATGGTGCACAATCGGCACCGGATAGGTGCTCGGCTGCAAAGCCTTATTGATTGTGCACTTGTAGTCGGCACAAATTCTGACCGACCCATCCAATTTTACTGGGGTGACTATGGGGGTCTCCCATTTAGCATGGTCAACGGGGACCAACACTCCCTGCTTAATCAATTTGTCCAGCTCAATGTCTATCTTTGGCCGTAATGCAAAGGGGACTCTTCGAGCCTTTAACCTGACTTGGGACACGTTGGGGTCTATATTTAGAGAAATAGGGGTCCCCACAAACTTGCCCAAGAAATCCGAAAAGACGTCCTGGAACTCGGTCAGGAGGCTGTCCTTTAGAGGTGACTTGAGCATGCTGTGGACGCCGGTGAAGCCCATGCCAAGGGCTCGGAACCACCCCATACCCAAAAGACTGGGCAGCTGTCTGGTCACAACAGTCAGTGGCAAGGTTCTTTCGTAGTCACCGTAGGTTACTCGGAACATGCCAACACCTTTGACAGGAACTCGGTTGCCTTGGTAATCAAGAATCCGCAGCCTTTGCCTTGCGAGCTGGTCCTTTTGAAACGATGGTAGAATTGACTTCAGGGTCGCCCACGACATTATGGAAAGAGCCGATCCGGTATCAATTTCCATTTCACAAGGTCTGCCGTTGATTTCAACGATCGTGGAGACCTTGTCCTTGACCACCGTGCTGGCCTGGTCAATGTGTGTGCTGTAGCCGTCTCGCAGTTGAATTTCGCGCCGGTGCTTTGCACCACCATCTTTGGTTGGTTGTTTTTGGCACGTTGATTCTGGTTGGCTGTGGTGGTCACGTGGTTGGTGTTTTCTGGGCAGAGTGGCCCTACAGACTCGCGCCAAATGCCCCTTCTTATCGCAACGTCTGCAAATGGCCTCTTTGTATTTGCACGACAGTCTATCATGGTTTCCGCCACAGCTCCGGCAGCTTCGT
Source organism: Ptyas mucosa (assembly GCA_012654045.1). Taxonomy (NCBI): domain Eukaryota; kingdom Metazoa; phylum Chordata; class Lepidosauria; order Squamata; family Colubridae; genus Ptyas; species Ptyas mucosa. The sequence goes on from WNWU01000034.1 coordinate 8,328,525, forward strand.
CGGGGGCTGTTTGAGTCTTTCCGCTTTTCCGTCTGGAAAACGTCCTCGTCTGAATTAGCCTCTGAGCTGGATCGGGCATCCTCTCTGTGGAGGGGTAAGGACTTGGAACTGTCCTTGCTGGTCAGTGGGCGCTGCAGGGCTTCCGCGGCTTTCGTGGAGGCTTCGTGAGCCCTGGCCTTGTCTAGGGCACCTGAAAGTGTCAGGTCCGGTTTGGCGAGCAGCTGCCTCTGTAGTCTTGTGTCGCGAACACCACAGATCAGTTGCTGTAACAATGCATCGTCTAGATCTCTGTAGTCGCAGTGGGTCGCGGCTTTTCGTAGGCTTGCCATATAGGCGCTGACCGGCTCTCCCTCCCGTTGGATGCGCTGTCGGAACTGGTACCGTTGCACAAACTTGGAGGGCACGGGAACGTAGTGAGCCCGAAGGGTCATCATCAGGGTGTCCCAGGGGACTGTCTGGACCGGCATTGGCTTGCTGAGTGACTCTCCATCTCGAACACATCTGGTCCGCAGTGGCTCAAGAAGAGGGCTCTTTTTCGGTTTGCAGAGAGCCCCTGCATATCTCTGGCTTCGAGCGAGCACTCGAACCGAGTCATGTATGAAGCCCATTTTTCGCGGGCCGGGTCAAAAGGCTTGGGCGGAACATAGGCAGACATGTTTGGTATGCCTCCACTTGTTCACCTCGTAGCCTAGCTGAAGCTCGTGTCTCACTGGGCCGCCTCTTGTGGCCAAATCCCACCTTCGTCGCCAATGTTGTGGCTTGGGAATTAACGAAGGCACAAGCAGGCAAGTGACAACAGCTCTTTATTATACAGTGAGACTTCAGCAAAGAACTGAGGCTGCAGCCCTCCTTATATACAGTTCTGGAGAGGCTGTCAGCCAATCAGGAATTATTCCCTTATTCAAAACTCCCGCCAAAATGTAACAGAACACAACAGTAAGTAGAACATCGCATGGGGGGGGGAGGGTGATCTGCTGTGGCGCACAATATTTTTTTTTACTTTTAAAAGCATTGCTTTTAAATCGCGCTGCTCAGCTGGGATCATCAGAGGCTTTTTTTTACCTTTTGAAAGCATTTTTTCTGTAAAAAAAAATGCTTTTAAAAGGCTCTGACATCCCAGCTAAGTAGCCTGATCGTCAGAGGCTTTCTTTTCTTTTAAAAGCATTTTTTCCTACAACCTCTTTGGCCGAAGAGGTTGTAGAAAAAATGCTTTTAAAAATAAATAAATAAATAAAAGCCTCTGATGATCGGTGCGGCTCAGCTGGGCATTGGGGGTGGGGCAGGGATTTTTGCTACTGGTTCTCCGAACCACCTGCCGCCATCACTACTGGATCGGGCGATCTGGCCTGAACCGGGAGCATTTCACTCCTGGTCCACCACCTTCGGAGCTAAAAAGCAGGGAATTTGAGAACATATTGTGGATGCTCTCAGAATCTATCTACCAGGGAGTGTGTCCATTTACAAAATGGCCGTCATGAAGGAGATAAACCAATTCCAAAGCCTCAGAATATCCCATAGCTGTTTTTTTTTTACTTAGTATCGCCCTTTTAATTGTACTCCTGCTCTCTTAAGAAAAGAAGAATAAAAAGCCATCAAAGCCCATTTGGGACCCAAAGTCATTATGGCAAATAAAAACAGAGGTTTATGTTTTGCTTTGTCATTGGCCCGTTGCCAACTTTATATGTGTATGGGTATCTGTATTTATGTTGAAATAGGTTGGGCTGGAAGTCAGCTGTATCTTTTCTCAGGTTTAATATCATTCAGAGAGAACAACTGGTACTTGTTTGCTCAGAATGCAGATATATGGAATGTATGGATCCACCCGTTTAACTTCTGTTCATTTACAGCTACATAATCAACCATTGAGAGACATTGAGAGAATGCTTATGGAAGAGGTTGCTGGTTGCGGTATCTGCTCCAGAGATGCAGTAGCATTTCCTGGTAGAGCAGGAGAGGCAGATACACCCATATATAACACACAGCTTTGGATCTGGGACTACCAGATGGCTAAAGCTATGAGGCTAGCTGTCTACCAAAACTACTTTCTTCCCCAAGCCCAGCCTCATCCTACCTCAAGGTAGGAAATCCCTCAAATGCTCTTCTTAAGTTTTAAAAAGAGCACCAGTTCCTAACCTCATTACTGATAGAGGTAATATTATCAACTGATAGGGCAAATAATTCTGATGTGCTTTTTGTGCCACCTCACCTACAAGAGGAAGGTATATTTAACTGGCTGTCCAGAGGTGCCCTGAATGCATCCAGAGTCCCCACATAGGGAGCTCAAAAGATGAAAAAAGGATTGCAAAAGGTGGAGCTATGTGGGAAAGAAGGAAAACACCCACACAGAGAAAAGAAACAAAAACAGAAACTGAGTTTGTTTGCAATATGTGAATGTCTTCAGCCATCTTTATTTTAGGGGTGCTGGATGGGGGAAAAGGAGTTGACAGATTATACTGTAAGATTTATCCTAGAGTTGATGGGAGCATCCAGGGGCTCAATCTCTCTACTAAAAACATGAGCTTTTTAAAATGGTGCTACAATGTGATGGAGACCATTTGTGACAGGCTAAGTTGTAAATCTTTGTAGATCTTTAGTAATTTCTGAAGAACAAATAATTGTATATCAATTTAAGATAATTGCATGGCATTATTTTAATTTATTAGTCACTAGTACCATGTTTTCCCCAAAATAAGACCCTGTCTTATATTTTTTTGAACCCTGAAATAAACGATTGGCCTTATTGCCATGTGCTCAAAAACCCGATAGGACTTATTATCAGGGGATGTCTTATTTTGTGGAAAACAGGGTAATAAGCTACTGAAGAATATTTTTTCCATATTTCAGCGTTTTTAAAGGAGGTCATGATGTATATATTGATTATCTTCAGAAATTTTAAGAACATTGACAAAAGATTACAGGGAATTGGGTGGTATATACACTGAATAAATTATTAACTGTTAATAACTGTATAGTTAGAGAAAAATGCTATAATATATAGTAAGCCTTTTTATCCTCTGAATTTACTTTTTCTTTTTCACTTATACTATTTTGCACTCTGCTTGACCTCTACCACTTCAAACCAGAGGAGATTTGAATGATGAAATGTTCTTCCCCGCATTCAAAAAATCATATCATTACCTTGAAAATAGAACATGTGATGTCAGGTAGAAAAAAAATCTAGCTTAATGTTTTGCTTGAAGTGCTAATGGATTTTGCTTGTGTTTTGATTTCTTTTGACAAGCAGTTGTGTCCAAAGACGGGTTTAAAGGGATTCTGCCTTTAGACATTAAGACAGCATGAAACAATTTAGTTTGTACTTTCATTCCTATGATGTAACTGTACCAAGGAGACCTCAAAAGGATTTAATGTCATCCTTGAGGTCCTTTTTATTTAATGAAAATGATTTATATGCTGATGAAACAAAATATGAAACCGTATTATTAATTGCTATTCTAAACATCCAAGGACTGTTATAACAAGTGTTGAAGAGCTTTTAAGTTTGATAGGCTTCTACAGATTTGTTGTTGGTGTAATCTTTCTACTCATGAATATATTATTACAGTTGTAGCTAATCTCATTGATTTATTGTGTTAACAGATAATACAGTGATTAAAAAAAAAAACAAGAATGAAGGTTGTCTCTATCAGTGCTATAAAGCTAAAGCTTATGTGTTAACACATCAATTCTCTAACTATGACTTATGACCGTAAGAGATCTCAAGCAACCAGGAAGAGCGGATTTATTTTAAAAAAGATCATCCACTGATGGCAAAATTGGAGAACTGTCAAAACCCTCTTACTGCTTTTCCTAGCAAGGCAAGGAACAAACCATCCAGAAGATTCTAAATCAAGGCTGTCAAACTCCCAGCCCATGGGACGGATACGTCACATGCTGGCCACACCCACACCCTGAGCTACAGGAGAAGATCCTAATCTACCATCTCTGACATCCTCTGAGCCAACATTGATTGATTGATTGATTGATTGATTTGACAAATTTCAATAAATAAATAAATAAATGTTGGCTCAGAGGATGAGGCCATGTCAAAGATGGTAGATTAGGATCTTCTCCTGTAGCTCAGGATACTCCGGTTCATGGACTTACTCAATGATTAGACCTTTTTTTTAAAGACTCTGTTGTTACCAAGGCTGAAAAAGCCCACACATTTGCATTGTGGAATAGCAGAAAGACTGCATAGTTCCCAACATCCTTTTTTACAAAAACAGACAATAGCAATTTGTAATGGTGGCTTGTATGAAATACTTAAACAGTATCAACAATAATACCACAAAGTGTTTGTTTGTTTGTTTGTTTTGTTTGTTTGTTTGTTTGTAGTTCTTGGACTGATAAGTTTGCCTGGCAATATAAAGTATAATAAAATATCACATCTTATCATGAGCCCTCAACCTGATGCAGTTCAGCTTGGCTTTAACTTTATAAACCTGTGTTCTTCCTTCCACACATACAATTCTCCCGATTTCCAACAATCTCAGAATTGCCTTTGAAATACAAAAGTACAATTTTCTAAGTTTCTACATATCATCTTGCCTGTAACATTTTGACAGCAATATTATCTCCAGCTTTTTACCTCCTGCCTTGCCAAGGAATATTAACTTTCCCAAAATGTCTCATGAAGTTCCTGTTTTTGAATGTGATGCTCTCTTGCTTGGCAGAAAAATCAGGGACAAAGCTGGGTAATTTAATTAGGATTTTGATTTATTGCCTCCCTTTATGTTGAAGGTCTATCATTAAGGTGGACTTCCAGGACCATTATGTCATATCATGCCATTTCTAAGTGTAGTTTATTATCTGTCCATCTGTTTATTCATGTAAGTATTGATGCGCCCTGACAGCTTAATGGCATTTCTGGATTTTGAAGAAGTAGTTGAGACAAATTTGCTGTTGATACAACCACTCTCTATTGTTATCTCCAGTTAATTAGAAGAGACTAGTTGGAACGCCTGTCCTTGAATGCTAAAAGAAGAATTCATTTTGCTGTTGGCATATGATTTTCTTTTCATTTGATAAATGTTTACTGTCATGGCTCAGGAAGATGAGCTGCAGTCTGCTATTTCTGGCAGTTTCTGCTTAGCTTGTCCTCCCTTATTAAAGCTCCATTTATTTTATTTGCCTTCATTAATCTTTTTTGGGCAATTCCCTGGCTAGCAATATGGCCTCTGCTCATGACAATCAGGGAATTAATTACATGTAAGCTGTTGCAGTAATTTTGTGAGCTGAGAGTTTCGGTAGTGATGTTTGGTATGGAAACGCAGCAATTAAAATTGTTGGCTTTTGGAATTGTACAAAGAGGCAATTGCCGCGATTCTTTTCTCATCTTTGATCAGGGAATCTTTTGTACCCACCGCTGATATTCCCAGTTGCAATCTTCAATCATTTTCCAATAATACAATTCTTAATATTTGTGCAATGCACAGTTCATATACATTCTTACTTGTCCTTGCCACAAGTACAATGTCTTCTTTTTGGACACTTTATGTAGGAATGCTTTGATGGTTGAATACTACTATTACATTGGGTTTATAAAGCACGCATGAATAAATAAACTAGTGTTATGGGTTCAAGGATCAAAGTGGGGGATCCAGGCAGAATGCCCATGCATCAATTTCCTTCGGAAAAGTGGTTTTTGTTATAAAAAATACATCACTTTTATTACAAAAGCAACTTTGCAGCTACAAATTGCTTGTTTATCTTGTGTGGTAACTGATATTTCTAGCGGCTACTTCAATCTTCTAAACTCTGTTCTATTTTCTTTATTTTATTTTATCTTCTATTTCATGGCTTATCCTATAGCCTTATCTAACCTTCCAATCATCTGTCTCCTCTCACTTTCTGCCTAGAGATCTCTGATATTCTTAGACCTAATATTCTAATAATCTGTACACTGTTATTACTTTTTAACTCTATGTTAACTATATCTAGCTTAATTCCAGTTCCAGTTACCACCAGTCACCTTTCCTTTGGCTATCTTTATTACTAAAGTTGGTCTGAGTTGTCAGCTGTCTAAGATGGGATTCACTGTCTCTGACATCTGGTGCATCTTGCCAATTTATCCAAAACCCATTGCATTTGGCTCATTCCAACTCCTCCAAAGTCTGGGGCAGCTGCCTTGGCCTTTGCAATCTCTGTGGTTCTCTCGTTGGGTGGGAGAGCTGCTGCTATGACTGGCGTTTGTTGGAGGGGTACGGTTCAGCAGGTTCTGACAGGTTCTGGAGAACCGGTAACGAAAATTTTGAATAGTTCAGAGAACTATCAAATACTACCTCTGACTGGCCATACAGTGGGGCGGGAATGGAGATTTTGCAATATTCTTCCCCCAGGAGTAGGGAGGGAATGGGGATTTTGCAGTATTCTTCCCCTGGAGTGGGGTGGGAATGGAGTTTTTGCAGTACCCTTCCTGTGCCATGCCCACCAAACCATGCCCACCAAGCTACACCACGCCAACAGATCGGGTAGTAAAAAAAATGAATTCCACCACTGGTTTGTTGGCATGACTAGCTGCTGGTGCTGAATGACTGGGAGTAGGGAGTAGGGAGTAGGGAGTATCAAGCCAACTCCCAGAAAGTCTTCTCCCCCACCACCCTGTATCTTAGCAACAACTATTTGGCATTTTAAAGTGGAGGAGAAAACCAATCCTTTTTTTCCCTCCTGGCTTGGTTCCTTCTTGGAACTCTTCTCTGTTTGTCAACAGTGTTCTGTCCTCCTCTCTATATCTACTGCAAAATGTTGCAGTCACCCTGCAGAGTTTATGTGCATACATACACTGGCGCATCCTACAGCTTCAGTTTCTTCTCTCTGGAGGTTTTGGCAATCCTGCTTCTTGCATTCTTTTTTTTCCCCCAGCCCCACTATGTAGACCAAACCAAGAAATCAATTCTACACAAAAGCCATTTTTCCCCCTTAATACTGTGTTTCCCCAAAAACAAGACCCTGTCTTATATTTTTTCTGAACCCTGAAATAAGCGCTTGGCCTTATTGCCAGGCACTCAAATGATAATAAGCCCAATTGGGCTGATTATCAGGGGATGCCTTATTTTGGGGGAAACAGGGTATTAATAGTAACATAATTGTGCTAATCTGGCCATGCTTTATTCCCCCCCCCCTTCTCTTTATGTGAATGTGAAATGGAGATGAGCACTGCCCCCCCTATAGTTGGAAATGACTAGCGGAGTAAAATCCACAGGGACACCATTACCTAAATTAGGAAGGTGTCTGCCTAAGATTTTTGTGCATCCCTTAGAGCAGGTGTATCAAACTGGCGGCCCGTGGGAGCCATGCCCACCAGCTCTGCAAAGAAGCTGTCATGATACTTCACGTGATGTAACATGACACAATTGAGTTTGACACTTGTGCCTTTGATGCTGCCCTGTCAGCTGGAAAAGCTGACAGTTCAGGTTCGAGACCTGAGCGCCACGTGACAGGGTGAGCTCCTTGCCCCAGCTCCTGCAAACCTAGGCTGTTTGAAAGCATGCAAATGCGAGTAGATAAATAGGCACTTCGGTGAGAAGGTAATGATGTTCCATGCACCTTGGTGTATAGTCATGCTGATCACATGATCACAAAAGTGTCTTTGGACAACGCTGGCTCCTTTGGCTAAAAAACAAAGATAAGCATTGCCTCCTAGATTTGGACACGACCCTGACAGAGGAAACTTTACCTCCATCTTTTCTTCTTGTTTGGGACTTAAGCCATGTTTTCTTTCGTCACTTTAGTAACAGATCTGTCCCAAATCTGTCAAGGTCATCTTATTCATTCTCTGTAGGTTTTCATCTAGCTTTCTCTGTTTTTTCTTCTTTACTTTTTAATTTCACTTCTTGTATCCACTATCATTCCCAAAGAGAGCCACACTTCACAAATCTGTAAACTTTGGATAGTTCCATGCTGTTCTTCCAAAACATTATTTGTCTTTAAATTTTAGGGCATGCTAATTTGATGCCCATTTTACAATGGAGGATTTATTTTCCTCCTGGTGCTAGAAGTGCAGCCTTTTCACAGTCAATTAAGGGCAAACTCAACATGATAATGGTAAGTGAACAAACACAGTCAATTACTTCCCATCTGCAGTTTAGGGCTGACTGTTGTCTTTGCATCTAGGCCTTAAGGAGTTTATGATTTGCTTGATCAGTGGCTAGAAGCAGAACTGTGCACTGAGATTTGGTAGTGAGCCTAGCTATCTTTGATGCATACAGTATAAAACATTTACTTATGGGTGTGTTGTTCACGAATGGTTTTTTTTTTTTTGTTGTTCCCAAAACTCTGGGTGTGGATCAGTGGTGGGTTGCCCCCGGTTCGGACCGGTTCAGATCGGTTCGCAAGAACCGGTAGTAAAACCGGTGGGAGGCCCTGCCCTCCGCCCCGGCAATGTGCGCATTCGCGCATGCGACCCTGTTGCGAACTGGTAGTAAAGGTAAGTAGAACCCACCCTTGGTGTAGATCCCTTGTATCTAGGCTCTGGGTTTTTACTGGAAAATGGTTATAAGAGTGAATGCAAATATTGATAATCCTCGACTTGCGATGGTTTGTTTAGTGACCGTTTGAAATTACAACGGCGCTGAAAAAAGTGACTTATGACCATTTTTTTCACATGACCATTGCGGCATCCCCATGGTCACGTGATCAGAAATCAGACGTTTGACAACTGACTTAAATTTATGAATGGTTGCAGTGTCCTGGGATCACTTGATGACATTTGGCAACCTTCTGACAAGCAAAGTCAATGGGGAAGCTAGGTTCACTTAAAAAGAGCGTTACTAACTTAACAATGGCAGAGACTCACTTAACAACTGTGGCAAGAAAGGTCGTTAAATGGGGCAAAACTCACTTAACAACTGTCTTGCTTAGCAACATAAATTTTGGGCTCAATTGTGGATATAAATTGAGGACTATCTGCAGTTTAAAGGGATTAGGATTAGAGACAGCAAGAAACTTCATTTTACTTAGACCAATTCAAGATTCTTTGTCTTTACCTGTTGGGGGAATTCAAATCAGTCACACAGACATTTTACTTTTACTTATTTTTCTCACCTGGTGTATGGATTTAACCAGGCCTTTGCTACCTAACTATCCCTTATCAGTCCTTCCTTATGGTAAGTTTATCCTTGGAATTTCCACAGTGATGATCCCATTCTGCTCCTTTGTCATTCCTTTTCAGAAGTTTTGGCACAGTCTTGCAATTTTGTCTATGTAGATATAATGCATCTTATTGAACAATAATAATAACTTGTTAAAACATTCATGGTTTTATATATTTTCTGTCCCCCCCCCCCCACCACCAATATTTTTGACCATAATTGTATATATACTTTGTAAAGCACTGATCTCTGACTTCAAATTAAAGGTAGGGAATTTGTTAAATATTTGGCAGTATTCTATTTGAAAAAATAAAGTAGGGTAGGGTAGGGTAGGGTAGGGTAGGGTAGGGTAGAATAGAATAGAATGGAATGGAATGGAATGGAATGGAATGGAATGGAATGGAATGGAATGGAATGGAATGGAATAGAATAGAATAGAATAGAATAGAATAGAATAGAATAGAATAGA